>CM014101.1:22824911-22954911 GCA_004119915.2 Collichthys lucidus | reverse complement strand
AAGTATTCAAAATGTTTTGTACTTAAGTACTGCAAGTAGAAGTATGTAAAAAAAATGCTACTCAAGTACTGAAAGTAAAAGTACAAGTACTGTTGTTTATATTATTTCAAATATTAATTAAGGCATAACTTCTAATGTTACAGTGTTACAATGTTCATGGTAGAGTTCTGTGATTTCCCATGGTCTGTGAATGCGTCTGAATGAATGCAGAGCGAGGGGGCGGGGCAGCAGGTGAGAGAGCGCACCTGGGTGAGTCAGGTGTATGACGTACGGCGCACGAGCGAGGTTGATGTGAGACCGGGACTGTTCAGTTGTTTTTTTTGTCGTGGTTCCGGCCGACAGTCACCGAGTCCTGGAACCAAACCGTTCAGCAATAAATGCAGTTTGTTCAATATCGCCTCGTCATTCATCACGTGTCCGGCTGGACGCTACAATAGTAACGAGTAACGACTCAGCACATGAAAAATGTATCCGAGTAAAAGTATTAAACTCATCAAAAATATGTAGTGCAGTAAAAGTGGAAGTTGGGGGAAAGATAATACTCCAAAAAAGTACAGATACTGCATTTTAGTACTTAAGTAGTTCCACTTCGTTACTCTACATCTCTGGTCCCAAGAACCTTTTCATGAACTGTAATCGTCTTTCTGAGTATTGCTTTTTCACGGCATCTGAAGACCTGTGGAGTTTAGGTAACTGAGGCCGTTGATGGATCATAAACAGATTTAAATCCGACAGCGGCTGTTTGTACAGCGTTGTATTATTAGATCACAACTGAAGGATCGCCATGGCTACAACCGCACGTGTTGAACCAGCATCTCACCTAGCATTTGGCCGATTGTCAGATCTCTGTCCAGCCTGTCAATTCCTGGAAACGGAAAATGATTCCACCGTGAGGCGAATAACAAAATGAACACTTCATATTTTACAACAGCTTTTCCCCCTATAATGACTTACAGAGGTTTTTTAAATACCCACCTGCCAAGAGCAGGAGTTTGGGCAGGTTGCACGCCAGAAAGAGGTTGGAGGTTCCTCTAAACCAGCCGTCCCAATACTTTTCTGACTTTGACAGGTCTATACGCCACTTGTACACACTCTGGAAAGCACACACACACAGATGCACAGGATTAATGCAAGTCAATGATGCGTTTATGTATATCTGTGTTTAGCTGTTATAAGATACTGTGAATGTTTGGGTTCTATATTCAATGTATTGCGCCTTTCCAAATCCTTTAAAGTCGCTAGAGAGGCTGAGGTTAGGTCCTGATGTTCAGAGAAGCACGATGAGTCCGGGTACGTTTAATGAGATGAGATGATGAGGTTTACCGTACGCTGTTGGCGTATTACAACACATTCAAACTAAACGAAAAGCGGTCCACAAAAAAATACGGCTACCTAAACCTGCCTTTCTCCTCTTCTAGTGCAGGTGATTTAGCCCTTAATGTAACCTATGGCTATCATCGGCTGGCACCCATGTGACCCAAACCACACACATCACCATGGCAACAACACCAAACAAATCAAACCCAGAATACTGAAAAACAAAACAATATATGGCTCCTACAAAATGTAAGTCAATATTTTAATGTTATTGTAAGAAGTACTATTATAAACATTGAAGTCTGGTGAAGTTCAAGGGTTGTGGTTAGGTTTAGATGTTTGGGGATTAATGCAAGTCACTGTCGTCCTTGAACGTTGCTGTGAAAGTTCCATTATGAATGTAAGCCAATGGCTGGATTGGCCTAAAGCAGCGCCGGTCCTGGACACATTTGCGCCCTGGACGCCCCCGCCCCCACCCCCCGAAAACTTGTTCTTGTGCGCCCTCACATCCGCCCGTGCGCCCTAGTCCTAGATCGCCGCCTGGGATCAGTCTATCCGCCGCCCCCCTCCACCTTGTCAATCCCCCGCTCCTGGGGGCGCCCGCTCCGCTAACTTGATGAGCGGTAAAGAAAATTGCTGAGGTTTTTTTACCTCGTGCTCGTGCGGCCGCCCACCTTGCCCATAGCTAAGACCGACCCTGGCCTAAACTGTCACAACACATACTTTGCTAACGAGTATAACACGTCCTTGAAAGCATAAAACAAAAATCACACACACAGGTTGATGTCAGAGATTAACAAAGGTGAAGTAGGACACTTGGTAATGAAAGTCAATGAAATGTTACTTTACCATCAGCGTTTCTGTGCGGTCGCTGAGGCTCACCTCTGAGGCAGCGACTTCTTTGTCGTTGACGTAACTCTGATCGTAGAACTCTTCGTTGCACTCGACGACCACGTCCGTCACTGGGCTGGCCTGCTCCAGAGTGTCGGCCTCCTCCACCTCGCATCTGACGCACACCATAGCAAGTCGAGATGGGTTTAGTTTATCGGATGTAAGTCAACAATCTGATGTGTTTCAGCTTAGGTTGACTTACAAATCAGAAAGACAACATGATAATAAATAGCCAACCCACCTTTTGATCTGACCGACCATCGAGACTCTGGCAGATTCCAGGTTCCTGATTTGTCCACTCTTGACGCTGAACAAAGGGGAAAAAAGACTTCCTCCAGTTTATTCAATGCGAGTGCAGCGAGTCTATTTGTGCTGTGATGAACATGGAAGAGTTCTTCTGAATGTAACTATCCAATAAAAGCCAAAAACTCGAGTCAGCCTACATAAAGTTATTATTCTGGGAGTTTTGGCAGTTGACAGTCCTGGGTGGATTTCCAAAACCACCCCATGGACTGAAGTTGGACTAATTTACATGTTGGAATCAAGCCAAGGGAGACAAATGTGGCTAACTGTGTCAGGACCCTTCAAAGTGTATATTGTATACCTCCACTCTATAGCGTGGTCCATGGACTTGAAGGACTTGGGTCTCCCCTTCAGGAAGTTCTGTATGCTGTGGAGTGCCTCCAATGCACGGCCTGCAGGAGATAAATAAACAAGACCAGTGAAGTATTTGTGAACATAAACATGTCACAATTATAAAATCTACGACTGCACCCTTACCTTCCACGACATCTATAGCCACCAGGCCCACAGTGGTCGGTAGCAGCGCGTTGCTGGCTGTATGCACTGCGATCGCCCCGCCGACGCCATGGCCAATCAGGACGATGGGGGGAGGGGTCTCACCGTAGCAGGCTCGGATCACATTGGCTACATCGCTGAGGGAGGTAAAGGTAGGAACAGGTGTGTTTCTTGAGAACGACCCTCTTTTCCTTGGTATTCAATGAAGGGTTAAAGGATTGTGGCATTACCTGGACATAGTCTGAGTCGAGAAGTCGTCTGATTGGCGAACCAGGGTGGCACCTTTTTAAGAGAGAACGAATTCTCAGTATAACAAAGCAGGAAGACCATCCTCGCTTATTTGATTTGGATTCAGAACCAGGTCAAACATAATCCACGGTCTCAACGACCCAACGTCTCTGTTACTGAATCTGTATTTCACCTGAAGCCTATCCGAGAGACAACCACAACTCACCGTGACCTCTCAGGTCCATTGCGAGTACCCTGCAGGTCACTCTGCTGGCGATGGCTGTCTGCAACACAGATCAAGAGTATCTAGTCACCATCAATCAGTCAGACAGTAAACCACCAACTGTACAGATCCTCACAGTGAAAACGGCCCAGGACAGAGCCGAGTGTCCTCCTCCGTGCAGCAGAACCAGCAGCGGCCCATCGGTTCCTGCTTTATAGATCCTGAACACGTCCCTGCTGTCGGCCAGTCCCACGTTCACATCCTCCATCTGGTCGAAATACTCCCGCCAGGACACCGGCGAGTAGTCGAGCTTACTGCCGACCTCACTGGTCGACATGTAGACACACAGAAACACGCTCACTTTATACAAGCCGCAAAGACTGCGTTCTTTTAGTAGGAACGTACTCGGAGATATCAGCAGATCGAAGCGAAGAGCGAACTGTTATGGTTCGTCTAAATGTGGAGTATCAGCTAGTAGCAGAGCACGATGCTCCATAATTTCAGCTTCGGTTGTTTACACTAAACATTGTTAGGTTGGCTTGTTTAGCGTTTTTAAGTTTCATCATTTCAGAAAAGTGCCACATGACTCTCAACCGTCTCCATAGAAACAACTGGAAACAGCTGCTATAGGTCTATAGATGTTTGGCTATTAGATCAGCTGATTGGATGGTTTGTGCTAATCAATGGGAACCAAGAATTTTTATTTATTTATCACTATAAACTCAAGACAAGAACAGAAAAATAGACTTACTGCTCTGTATCGAAGTTCTCCTCCCACATGCTGCGTCTCAGCAGGAAGACGTCCAAACAACGGCTGGTTATCTTCAGTCTGCTGTATGTGTGTGTGATGATTGATCAGGAGATAGAGAGCTGCTCCTCGTCCTGTCCGCCACCTTGCACGTCCATCGACCAAATAACGAGGCTGACTGTGGCAGAAGTACAAACACACTTACGGGGACAATACCCAGTCAGCTGTTGTTGTCAGGTAGCATCACCGTCGAAGCATCCTGTTCGATGAGAAGTGAAGTAGGTGTGGTAGGCAAGCAGACAGACAGAGTCAAGAGTCCAAACTATTTCTTTCTTCAGTGTGCAGAGGCTTCAATTACGTCACTAATCTGCTTTAAGTCTCCGTTTGTGACATGGTGGCAGAACTCTGGAGAAGTTTCTGGTGGTTTGTCGCGTCTCCAACGACCAAAAAAACTATTTTCTAAAGTTCATTCTCAAGCTGGACACCAAAAGTTAGCTCAACAAATGGAATCGGCTCTGTTTTGTTGCCACATATACGATGAACTTGACACGTTTCTCCCATTAGCATCCACACTGTTGGTGTTTTTCTTGAAACTATTCTTGAAGATCAAGTTAAATTAAAAGATGAACTGTGCCTTTGTTTCCGAGAATTTAGTGCCAGTGTGGTTAGTGGACATTTTGACATCAAATCTCACGTCTCGTTCTCTTCAGCGGCTGTAGTTTACGCTTCATGCTGTGAATGGGAGAGTATTCAGTTGGTTGCAGTCTACAACTTCGCCACTAGATGCCATTAATTCATACACCTCCTCAATAATAATAAAACAAAATGTTGACCTGTTTTCTTGTTGCTACTCTCCGGAGGAACCTAAAGAAACAAAATCTAAAAAAAAAAAAAAACCTAAAAATGCTCCAACGGGCCACAAAATGTGATCTGAAGATTTTGTTACAAAGTATTTTATTGGCTATTAATTATTTATTGACTTTATTCAAAATTCAGATCATTTATGTTCCGTAAGAGACGTTCAAGGACGTCAAAACGCCGTGTTTGATTTATGAAACCGGTTTTTGTGTTTTTTAATGAGGACACACACACACACACACACACACACACACACACACACACACACACACCCCTCAGGTGGCAGTGACAGACAGGTTTAGTATCCAGGTAACCGGCGGTGAATAAATGAGGCTAAATGTCATGCAGACAAACACACCTCTGTATCACAGTTCATGATGAACATAATAAAATCCCCAAAAATACTGTAAATATGACAATTTATTTTTTAATCCTCCATAAAAACACCTGCGACTTTCATTGTGTTCTACGGCCTGATTTAATTGTAAAGTTTTTAGTTTTTATTTGTAGTTCTATTTCTATCTTTTTCTTCTTATATACACTGTTGCCCGTAAAGTTATACAAAAATATTTTGTACCTTGTTACGTCATGACACGCGTCATTTTGTCATGTTTTGTTGACCTCCTGTCTTTCTGAGGAACTTTGTCGAGGTGTCTTTGGACCATTTTCCAATTTGTGTTTATTGTATTAAAACTGCAAAAAACTGATTGTGACTATCAAGTGTAGATCGTCCTTATGTTGCACTCCCTGCACTCACACAGGGACGTAACATCCGTCTTCTCATGAAATGATGACAGTGTGATTTATTCCTGTTGAAGTGTAACTTCTCAAAACTTTATTGATCGATCTCTTCCAGTGACAATTAAAGCGCAATGAGCCGAACAGAGTTTTTCCAACTTTACAAGCAAGTTTTCCATTTGTAAAAATCTGAGCACGGGTTTAATCAAATATCTCTAAAGACTGATAAATCCTCTTTATTGACAAAGTGCACAAACTAAATATTGTTCCTCAAAAAAGCAACAAGTGACAGAAGTCAGAAGAAATAAATGAATCATCTCCCCATTGATTATGATCAAGATATTTACATTTTGAGAAATCAGACTTTCTCTGTTGGTCAAACATTTGGTCTGCCAAACAAATCAATGTAAACGTGATTAAAGATTTCTTTCCAAAGTGCTGAGAACAGAATATCTTCAGACTCGTGCAGTGGAGGAGAGACAACATCATACAAACATCATCAATACAAACGTTCAGCCAACATTTAGAGAACATAGACGTTTACATTTCAGGACAAACGTCATCATGAGCAGTGATAGCCTCCATGGCTGAACAGACACAGGAAGGAGCGCCACCTACAGAAACTCAAACATTTACACAACGACCAATGAGAAGAGGGCAAAGTACCGCCCACAGTGTTTGATTGACAGGTGAAGAAATGCCACAACAATCAGCAACAATGATGGAAACAAAACAAGCTGAAGACATGAAACACAGAATTTAACCCTTCAATGACTTCTGTCTATCTGACTTCACACAACTCCGCAGAGGATTCAGGATAAATATGAAGTCCAGCATAGAGAGGCTGAGTGAACGTGGTCTGGACTCTGTGGAGGAGAGTCATGGTTTCAGAGACGCTGTAGAAGGACAGAATACCTGCACTGTGATCCAGGTACACTCCAACTCTGGAGGACTGAGGACCTGAGACGGGAGTTTTGACTTTGTTGTAATAATAGTAATAACTGTTTGTGATACACTCTAACCTCCAAGATTTGTAATTGAATCCAAATAAACATTCATGTGAGCTCCCTGCTCTGCTGATATTCTTGTATGTGACTACTACACCAACATCTTTTCTCCTCTCCACCTCCCAGTAACAACGTCCAGTCAGTCTCTCTCTACTCAGGACCTGACGATAATGAGTGAATCTGTCTGGGTGACTAGAATAAGGCTGATGTTGATTAATTCTTGTCACTTTTCTGTTCCCCTCAGATAATAACAGCTCTGTGTTTGCTGTGTTTGGATTCAGTGTGAGTTCACGTGAATATTTTAAGAACTCAGCTCTGGTCTTGGGCTCTGGTTCTGGTCCTGACAGTGAAACATGGACTTCAGTGTCTGTCAGTGAGATATTTGTCCGTTGGTCCCTCAGAACGTCCTGTAGTTTATCTCTGAGCTCTGACACAGCAGCTGTCACATCCTCAAAGTACCTCAAAGGACGGATATTGATGCTGGATGAGTCTGTAGATTGGCTGAGTGGTGACAGTGAGGGGTAGTTGTGTAGAAACTGGTTGTGGTCCTCTGTGTGTGAGAGCTTCTTCAGATCAGCGTCTTTCCTCTTCAGCTCAGTGATCTCCTGCTCCAGCTTCTCCTGAAGATCTTTGACTCGACTCACTTCAGTTTCCTGCTGGGATCTGACCTGCTGCTTCACATCAGACCTTCTTTTCTCCATGAGACGGATCAGCTCAGTGAAGATCTTCTCACTGTCCTCCACTGCTTTATCAGCAGAGCCATTGATAGCCTCCACCTCCTGTTGGAGCTCCTTCACATCTTTCTCTCTGTCCTGGATTCTCTGCTGGATGTTTAGTCGACTCACCTCGAGCTCTCTCTGCCTCTCAGTCCTTTCTGCTGCAGCTGAGACTGTGTCGTGGCCTTTATGTTCATCCACAGAGCAGAGATAACAGATACACTGCTGATCAGTACGGCAGAACATCTCCATCACCTTGTCATGACGAGAGCAGATGGTGTCCTGAAGCTTAGCAGAGGCTTCAACAAGTTTGTGTCTTTTAAAAGTCGGAGATTCATAGTGAGGCTGGAGATGTTGCTCACAGTACGAAGCCAGACAAACCAGACAGGACTTGAAGGCTTTCAACTTCCTCCCAGTGCAGACATCACAGGCCACATCTTCAGGTCCAGCATAGCAGTGATCAGCAGGAGCAGCTTGGAGTCCAGTCTTCTTCAGTTCCTCCACTAACTCTGCTAACATGGTGTTTCTCTGCAGGACAGGCCTCGGTATGAAGGTCTGCCTACACTGAGGGCAGCTGTAGATGTTTTTCTGACCTTCTTCATCCCAGTGGGTTTTAATACAGTTCATGCAGTAGCTGTGTCCACAGGGAATAGCCACAGGATCCTTCAGTAGATCCAGACAGATCGAACAAGAAAAGGTTTCCCGGTCCAGCTGAACTCCTTTCTGCGCCATTTCACCTCTTAGTGTCGTCGAGTGTCACTTGGTCAGGGAGGGCTTATCAAGAGCTGAATTATTCCAGGAAAAGGAGTGGCGCTCTAAAGCTGAACTTTGAACAGTAAACTGACAATCCGCAGTTATCAAACTCATAAAATATTTAAATGACTGTTAAATTCAAACAGAATATCATCCTGAGTCAAAGCAGCATTGGAAGTTTCAGACGTGAAACAAAAGTCATCAAACAAGTTTTTTGTTGTAAATGTGAATCCAGAAGGACACGGATGAACCAGATCATCTGCTCCTGTTGTTCATCTGTGGATTCATATGGATCCATAAAACACGTCTGATTTGAAGCTGTAATAAAGATACGAAGTAAAGCCTCCAGTCAGTGAGAGTCAGCCAAACAAGCACTGATAAAGGCAATACTTTCACCTTTCTTATCTTAAATGTTGAAATCCTGTAAAAGGTGAGCTGTGGACAAGGTGCCATCACCTTTGCTATTTACTCTATCAACCAGTGAGATTACTTAAAGTCATTTTTAAAGGAACAACATGTAAAACATTTACTGTATTAAATCAGAGATTAATAAACACGCTCAACTGAAATACAAGTTTCTTGACAACAGCACTACAGTCAGTATGTTTCTTCTTTGGAAATTCGTCTTCTGAACCAGGCGGTCTGTTTGAGTGTGATCCGGTCTGGTTTCACACACTGTCAGTGTCGACGCTCCGGGTTGCCAGATGTGAAACGTATACGACCATGGCAGCAAACAAACCGAAGGCGTGAGCTTCAATCTTGTTAGGGAGGGTGGGTTCTAGACGACCTTCCATTAGACTGCAGTACCAATTTTTAAACCACTAGATGCCGCTGTTACACATAGAGTTGTTTTTTTTTGTCCGTTTGGGATGAATTTTAATGACGATCCACTGACGAAAAAGGAGGGAACACATGATGATGTTGATCTCCTCCTTCCTTCTTTTATTTATTCATAAATGCATTCTCTGGCAGAGCGAGAGAGCAGCCGACGCTTTCTTCTCTAACTTGGCAGGCAGTCATCAGACAACAACATTTCCACCATGGACCACAAATATGTTGACCGTTGCTGGTGTCTGTGGACCTTGAATAGGTATGTAGAGACTGAGGGGAGGGGGGATGAGTTAATGCTGATTTGTGGCATGTACCAAAAAGACGTTACTGTACTTCTCCTATTGGATTTTATTATTACATTCCCATTATATATTCTTCTTTAATGACTAAAACTTTCCTGGGATATAATGACGTAGCATGTCTTTGGTAATTAATAGTATTACCAGCAGTGTCATCACTTTATTTCCATAGATTGTTGGAGAGATTTTATTGTTTTTTATTTATGTGTTCATTAAGTCAAATCAGTAAATTTGTGTAGCCCAAAATCACAATCGTGTGTCAAAGGGCTTTACAATATGATCTGTGTATAGTTATACCCTTGATTCAGAGTAAAAAGACAGATCACTGACATTTTGTGGCTGCGTCGGGCACAGCGGGGGGAAAAGCAAGCAAGACAAATCTGATCCCGAGAGGATTCGTCTGTTTGACAGAAAACAGCTGCAGGAAAAAATGAATTGAGTTGATATTTAGCAGAAAATATTCAAAGGTGCAACATTTTCTTTATGTCATAACTGACATCACAGAATAGAATATTTTTACTATTACTACCATGAGAGATAGATAAATTCTTTTACCTATATGAAGACGAAATGCAACCACACACACCAAAAACGCTTGTAGACATGCAAATGTGAAGTGATGGGTAGGGGCACGTAGCAGCATCCTGGGAGCAGTTGGGGATTCAGTACTTTGCTTAAGGACAAGAGGTAATCTGGTAACTGGAGAGAAAGGTGTTCAGATCACAGGGGGGAGTGGACAGTGGTGTCATGCCTGAACAGGAGCTGGGCGATTGGGCCTCTATGGACATTGATCGACGTTGACGAGTAAATCTCATTAGCAAGAGTTCGCGAAATCTAAGGCTGAGAAACAGAGGCCTATGAACTGAGCTACTGCTGCCCGAAATTGTTGAAAACATTTTGTACATAACATGATTTTTATAAATGTATTCAATGTTTAAGCAGGTTGTCGTTGTGAGCATGTTAGCATTCATCAAGTCAAGTTATTGACTTGTTGATGACATGCCTTGATCATTTGTTTCTCCATCTGTCCAATCAGGTGCTGACCTTCAATTGCCAAATTATACAAACAAAATTCTGAAACGATCACCATGGAAACTGCCCCAAATGTTTCTCAGTGTGAGAAGGATGTTGTCCAATCGGAAAGCCCAATTCCAGGTCCCAACACCAACTTGTGTGCAGAGCCAGACTTCAACCTCAGCCCCAAGATGCACATGCATAGCAAGACGGTGGCAAGTCCAAAACCCCAACGTGTGGAACAAACAATGAACGTCAGGAGCCCCAGAACGAACGAAAGAGTGAAAGTAAAGAGAGCAGAATCTGCAAGTGCCTCAAACCCAAAACCACACATTGCAGCGACAACCCAACTGAAAACAAAGAGAACAGATAAAATAGCAGTTATCCTAAAAATGGAAACGAACAGGAAAGAAGATGACGCGAAAGAAATTTGCCTCGAGGCACAGTCACCAAAAACGCTTCACCTTCCCGTGAGTCCGAGCTTTCAGAATCAGAAAGGACATTCAAACGTTATCAGTCCAAAACCGTCAAATCGAACCCCAACGATCTCAACCAAAATCCAAAAATCATCAGACTCAGCAAACACAAAGTCAAATGAGCGGACTGGACACGATTCAAAATGGCTAAATCAGAGGACTGAAATGACACTGCTCAGTACCAAGACCCCTCAATCCAGTTCTCTAAGTCCCAACTCATCCACACAGAGAAAAGCTTTTGGGACCAGAAACAGTCATGCATCCGGGTCCATGGACAATCTTGATAGTAAAGATTCAAGCATTAGTTCTGGATTCAAATCCAGTTCAAATTCTAAAGCTACGACAGTGACAAAGGATTCAAAAACTGCCTCTGAGAAAGTCAGTCCCAACTCTACAGCTGTCATGGGGTCTAATGATAGCCTAGATTCTAAAAGTGGTTCTGCTTTCAATACCAGTTGGGGATCAAAGGACAGCTTAGACTCCAAAACTGGGTCGGATTCCAAAGTCAGCCCCAATTGTAAGTCTGGGATGGGTTCCAGAGACTCTCTTGATACTAAAACTGCAACTGAAATCATAGCAAGCAAAACCAGTCCAGATTTGAAGACTCTTATGGGTTCTAAATGTGGGATGGAGTCAAACCTGGAACCTTCACACTCTAAAGCCAGTTTTAGTACAAGTTTAAAACCAGGTTCTGAGTTGGATCTCCGCTCTAACTCTGATGTCCGTTCCAAGTCTAAACCTCGTCCAACCCGTTCAACTTCTAAACTGTCTCTGGTGACCTCTGGCTCTAAGATAGGTCGTGTTGGATCTGTCTCCCCGTCATCTTCTCGAACTGGTCTGTCTGGGTCCAAAGATGACAACATCAAGACTACAATCCCCTATGTTAAACCCAGTCCAGATTCTAAAGCTGGTTCAGATTCTTTAAAACCTAGACCAGTCCAGTCTACCTCAAAGTCATCAGCTCTCTCAACTTTGTCTTCCTCGTTGGCGCTCTCTCCTAGAACAAGTTCGAAAATAAGGAGTCCTGGGTCTGGTCCTGGTAAAAGTCTTGGTTCTGGTCCAGCTGCAACAAACAGGGGAGTCCAGAGGAGTCCTGGTTCAGCTCCAGGTAATAACATTTACAGAATTAAGAGTTAATTAGAACAGCCCCAAACTGGGCATAAGAGTAGTGGTTAAAGACATCACGAGAATTACAGAAAATATAAAATAAGCAGAATAAGTGAGTCTATTTCTAATATTTGTTTCCTATTTGCAGATTCTGGCTCTCTGGCTGACTCCAGCCCTAAAACCAGAACCACTTATGCCTTGACAGTGAGGGGAGGATCCACACCAGAGCCTGTGGACACTAACCCCAGCAGAACGCCCCTTACTCGGAGTCTCACCTTTGATTCTGTCACTAAGGCTTTGCCAAAAACAGGCACAGCTGACGAGGAAGAACATTTGCCGGAGACTAAAGTACCAGCTGTAGGAGGACCGGTGGTATCCCAGGGGACTGTGCGAGGGGTAGATGTGACAGACAATGCAAGGTGGTCGCAAGGCACCCCACTGAGCGAACCAAGTCACCCGGGAGACGGCAAATGTCATCACCGCTGGTAACAGCATACCATCGTCGAAGGCAACGGGTGTGGAGAGTGGGAAGGAAGAGAGGAAGAAGCAGAAGAGTGGTAAACAGAAAGAGAGCGCCAAGACAGTAAGGGAGGCAGCGACGATGACTGACCCCAGTAAGGGGCTCTATCTGTGGGGATGGGGAACGGAGAGAGGTGGGTGTCCAAGTTGAGGTGGAGGTGGTCGAATGCTCGGCTTCCACCAGCTCCAGCCTACAGAGGGGAGCTCCAACCTCCTCTCGGTCAGGTAGTTTGACCTCACCGATGGTACCGTCCGGCCAGTCGCCTTTCCAGCACATGTGCAAGATCGACATCGAGCTGCGCAGCCAATCAATGCTTCCCTCTGTTGCGACGGACAAGGCTGGTTCCCTCCCCACCTGTCTGCGTACATACAGCTTCCAGCAGAGCCCCGCCCTCATGTCAGAGCTACGACTCGGACAAAACCAAGACAGAAGCGTAAGTGCTGAGGCCACAGTGGGAAGCTGAGGAGGAAGAGGAGGAGAAAGGGGGATAACAAAGTAGCGAGGGAACCAAACGAAGAGGACGAGGAAAGAAAAGAGCTGGTGAAACCACAGGAGGTGGCGTGGGACAAACAAGGGATGACGTGGGAGGTATACGGCGCCTCGGTGGACCTGGAGTGCCTTGGCTCTGCGATCCAGACCCACCTGGAGTCAAAGATTCGGGAGCAGGAGAAACACATCACCACTCTGAGGAAGTCCATCTGCTCCAACAGCAGCCTCAGAGGGTGGAAGATGAAGAAGAGGAAGAAGATGCAAGGAGGCATTCTGGGCTGCTGCAGGACGGCGCCTGCTGTGGCAGACTAGTCCTGACTTAAAAACAAAACCTGTATGCAGATGACAGACTCTTCTATGGACTGGTTTTCAGTTCATTCTTTGTGTTTTTAAGAGTCTGACACGATCGAATGTGGAGCGCTGTCAGCAGCAGATCAGCATGTATTCACTGTACAGTAGAGTTTCCCTGTGACACAGCAGAGACGCAGTGAGAGAGTCTGAGAGTTTAAGTGCAGAGGACGGTGGTAAATATTTCAAACAAGAAATGTTACACAAGCCACTCAAACAATGTGTGTGTGTCCTTTCCTTTCCTTTCCTTTCCTTTCCTTTCTTTTCTTTTCTTTTCTTTTCTTTCCTTCCTTTTCTTTTCCTTTCCTTTCCTTTCCTTTCCTTTCCTTTTCTTTTCTTTTCTTTCCTTCCTTTCCTTTCTTCCTTTCCTTTCCTTTCCTTTCCTTTCTTTTCTTTTCTTTTCTTTTCTTTTCTTTTCTTTTCTTTCCTTTCCTTTTCTTTTCCTTTCCTTTCCTTTCCTTTTCTTGTCCTTTCCTGTCCTTTCCCTTCCTTTCCTTTCTTTTCTTTTCCTTTCTTTTCTTTTCTTTTCTTTTCTTTCCTTTTCTTTTCCTTTCCTTTCCATTCCTTTCCTTTCCCTCACTTTCCCGTCCTTTCCTTTCCTTGTCCTTTCCTTTCTTTTCTTTACCTTTCCTTTCCTTTCCTTTCCTGTCCTTTCCCTTCCTTTCCCGTCCTTTCCTTTCCCTTCCTCTCCTTTTCTCCCTTTCCTTTCCTTTCCTTTCCTTTCCTTTCCTTTCCTTTCCTTTCCTTTCCTTTCCTCTCACTACATCTCTGTCAGTAGACATTAATGAACGCAGTATTAACATTCTCCTGACGGCGTCGACACACTTTATTGATGTACACTTTTGGTTTGTTTGTCACCAGCACCGGAGAATGTATTTAGAGCACACGTCATATTTTGTCTTCATGACTTTGTTTCCTTCAGGCCGTCGACGACAACATGTGAGCTTTTAGTGGATTCATGTTGTTGATGGAGGACTGAGTTACTTCACTGAATTATTCAGAAATATTAAAGTCACGCTCGTGTAAACAACAGAGTCTCACCGCCATGTTTTATTCAGTGTAAGATTCACCGAGCAGCGCACAGTGGCACATTCATGTTGGTTCTTAAAGCAACGTTTGTCTCATAAAATAACCGCTGCTACACTGACTTGTAATCAGGTGGATCATGTAAAAGTATGAATAACTGGTACAACCCAATCATGGTTTCATTTTGTTCTGTAGGTTATCTGAGGACGAGAAACGAATTTGTCGTTTTTTCAGAAAGGGGTTCACAGATTTCTAAATGAAAAACATGCACGCATGTAGCTTTACAAATCTGATGAGGAACATGGATGTATACACTGGTCCCTCGTTTCTCGCGGGGGATACGTTAAAAAACCCCCCGCAATAATTAAATTACAATTATTATCCATGTTTTAAGGCCATAAAACCCCTAACCACACGCAGTTATACACCTTTTTACACACATTTTGTTCAGTACTCCCTTAGTTAATCAGGACGCAGAACACAATGCTCGTTCATACTGTACAGTACGCTGTAAAAAAAAAAGCAAAATTACACTGAAAAAATCCGCGAAACAGCGAGTCCACGAGAAGTGAACCGTGTTATAGCGAGGGTCGACTGTAAATTGTTGAAGCTTCTCGTCTTCCAAGTTGAGTTTAATCAACGAAACTTTTTGTTGTTTTTAAGGAGCCACTGAACTTTGCTGGAAAGTAAAACACACACATAGTACAGAAATACACTTTAACATCACTAATTAGTCACTAATGTTAAATAAACGTTTGCACATTGTTTGCCACCTTGTTTAGCAGTGTTGCTCTTCGACCCAGTGATATGTGGTGTAATGGTCTGAGGGATGTTAACCCTTCTGCCTCTAAGGACCCCTGTTATATTTGTCCAACAGTCAAAATACTCTGCACACAGAACTGGTGGTTTAAACAAGCAATCAGTCAGAAGTTTGGCTACTTCCACATAGGTATTGTTCTACATATCTAACTCTGACAGTATATACGCATAGAGTAACAGCTGCAAGACTATTTTTAGTGTTTCAAGCTTTCTTTATTTGTCACTGATAGTAAGTTAGACACAACGAGGTGAAAAGTAATCAATAATGATTCACCTTTAACCACCAGAGCCAAACTAACCAACCAATCAGAAGGCTGGGAGGGAAGCCACGTGACTTTTCCCTTAAAAAACCTCCTGACTGGTTGGGTTTGATGATATATTCATCAGTGTGACTGACGGTAGACTTCATCAAGATGAAACGCTCTTCAGTCTTTGGGCTTCTCTGTACGTGGGTGATTGCATCATTTATAACAAAATACTTTGAACAGCTGCACGCTCATCTTCTTACTCCATTACTCTGTTTTCAGTGCTGTGTGCTCTCTTGTACTTTGTGAACGCAGGATCTTCATCTCACAGTGAGTATGAGCCAACAGAATCTGTTTTTTCATCAAAGTTTTTTATGTCATCTACAAAATATAAATATTCATAAATGTTTTTTTAAAAAAATCAAAACTTAAGTTGCAAACTTTGACTATGAAACAAATTTTATGCATGCACATGTATTATTTTTACACAATAATATGATATTGAAGGACAGCAGTTCATACGCCCTTGTTGGCATGCACAGCTGGGTGAAGTGGAGCAACAAGCCAATCACATTGATTCTTGGCAACAACAGCTCAAATGGACAAACACTTGTCTGGAAGTTCTCATAGTAATTCATGTATTTCATGAATAAGTGAAACAATAATTAAAGACAGACAGATAATTAATGAAAGCCCTGCATAAACAAGCATCCAGCATGTTGTAGACTCCATGTCCTGATGAACTGATGCTGCTCTGAAGGTCAAAGAAGGTCTAGCAGCCGTCTAGAGATTGGCACCTAATAACCTGCTTTCTTTTCTTTCTGCGATCAGATGTCCTCCGTCGGGCCACCATCAGCACCTCCAACTTCTCTGCAGTCGTGGGAACAAGAATGAGCGTTTCTCCAGCTTGGTACCTCAATGTGGGCGACACTACAGAGATCAACTGTACTGCACACTCTGACAAAAACATGACCGACAAGCTGGACCTGCAACTGGTTTGGACCAAGATGGGTGATGGACAGGGAACCAAGAAGGTTCGAATTAATATTTAGACGAAGATATTCAGGTTCCTCAATTCTCAAAATTACCTCAGTATTTTTGATTTCAGATAAAACAAAAGCAGCTTCACATTTGTAACTGGAAACCATTAATTTGTTCAGCTGATATCACACATGACAGAAGTTGTTTTCAGTCTTTCTGCAAGAAATGGCTTTTGCCGGACACTGCTGGGATTGCTGGAGTGCAAACTTCAGAATTGACTGACACAATCAGGACCGGCTTCCATACAGCAAAGAAACCCCAGAATCAATCTGTCTCTTTTCTGGACACATCTCTTGAAGATTAGCTTTAACATTTGCAGTTTAATCTTTGCTTTACATAACTGCTCTCGGATAAACAAACACTCCAAGTTGACCCCCCTTAATGTGGAGAGATCCAAAGACATGCCATGCATTTTACTTGCTGATACTGGAAATTCAGCGGGCTGTGAAGGTTAGATGTGAATTCATTTTTGCTATAATTATCCAACCTACTTTCCTCTCAAAGGTTCTGGTGAGTCATCGAGCAAATAAGCGTATCTCCTATGTGCTGGGCCCTGTTACCCATGAGCATCAGGGTGTTTACACCTGCGGCATTGACGGAAGCTCACCTGATGTTTATGTTCATCAATGGCACAGTTTAATCTGGGTGGCAGGTCAGCAAAAAAAACGCTGAATTAATATATTTATGTTTTAATGATATGATATCCATTTATGACCTTCATCATCCTCAACACAGACACGTCTTCTCCGAAAGCCTCCATGGAGGTGACCAGCCACAACAGGAGACAGTTCTTCAATGGTGAGAACTTCACCGTGAGCTGCCAGCTGCCCGACGATAACTCCCAGTGGAAGATGATGAGGTGGGCCTCTTACTTACTCTACGTAGAGCAGGTTTAGCTTGCACTCTTTGTAGTATGATTCACAGAGATTCAAATATTCCCACTATGAACAAGCAAACAAAAAACTTCCTTTAAGAGGCAGAAACCTCGAGCAGAACCTGGCTCGTGTTGGACGGACACCTGGATCACATTAGAAACCCTCATTCCTGCAACTGAAATACTATAATCACCTAAAATATGATACCAGGAAATATTTTGATTCCCAAAATCTGAAGAAGTAATTAAAATGCTGGAATGCTGATCACAATGACAATGCCATCTTGCTGAAAAGTCATTGGATCTTGTTGATAGAAACCATGACTTTCCCACCAAATCGTGTGTCAGCAAGAGTGATGTTGAAATATTTCACCTTTGTTATTGGGATTAATCTATCAGGCCGACCTGTCACAACACATCATGCGTCTGTTTTTCAAGGGTTGACTTGTGGGCAGGGAATATCACAGAGTGTCCCAATCAAGTGTCTTCTGGCCGTCGTCTGTCCTCCACCTCCCGATCTCAATATCCCTGGTCGGACAAGGTGTACTGGTGTGAGAGTTCAACAGGGGAAAGGAGCAACGGCCTCAACATTACCTCCACCGGTACACATCATTTATTTAGTCTTCATTGTGTTTTCTTATATGGTGCCGTTTTTTCTCTCAGGATTGATCATTCTGTTATATCAAAGATGGAAAAAGCTCTCCGAGTTAGCAAACTGTTAAATAATTATCCATGAGATGTATTTGTGCCTTTGTGGTGTATTCAGTGGTGATAAAGTTGAAGATGTTTGAAGAGAACATCCGCCGTCTTAGTCGTATAACAAGTTTATCACAACAAGTTCAGCATCGTAGCAGGTAAAATGTTACTTGGAGAGCTCCTGGCCGAATGATGAGAGACTCTCTCGACCTATGCAGGGCAAGCACTTATATAGGCAGTTTAAGCCCACACACCATACAATGAAGAAACCTGAGTCAGAGAAACAGATGTATAAACAAACTCCTTTCCCACAAAGGAAGACCACCTAAAGATTTAACCTATGGCCTGACTCTTTGACTTTGTTTTAACACAACATCTGGCAGTGGCACCGAGCTGGCCGCTCTATAGCCCCCCACTCAAATAACCTCTGACCTAGGTATGGTAAGGATAGCAACCCAATGCCTAAGAAATTATCTTCAAATAAACCACGTCTACATCAGCATTAGTATTGATATGTGGCTATACATCTATGTGCAGACACCTCACCTTTCTAGTAAAGTTCATTAAATCCAGCCTCACTGTTGTTTAGCCAAACTTTCTTCCTCTGCACAGTTGCTGTGACAGTGATTCTGGAGAGTCCACCACTTCCTGTGTTGGAGGGGGAGGACGTGACGCTGCGCTGCTTACACAGAGACAAAACCACCAAGCAGATCACCTCCAACTTCAGAACCTTCTTCTACAAGAACGGACGTAGGATCGGGTAAAACATTCTATAACCTCACTCTGTCAGGCCGGGACTCAAATGAGGACTGCAGAGTTAGGCAGTCAGCGGTTTTATTCAGGACGAGATAAATCCTCGACTGAGTGAGGCTATGAAAAGACCCTAAACTAAAGGAAACAAAAAAAAATCACTCCAAGGAGGAAAAAACACTGAACTACTCTAAATAACAAAATCAATCAGGAACAAAAAGGCTGGGACTACTCGTATTAAAGATTAACGAAATCAAAATCACTCACAATGAGGAAAAACAAAAAGGCTATGAAACATCAACCTAAGACGCTCAAAAACAAGGCTGAAAACACACTAGACTAGATACAAAGTAACAAAAAGCTAGACTAGGAAGTACAACAGAAAATCACTCATATGAGGAAGAAAACAAAAGAACACTTGAGCTAAGAAGCTGTGACTATGGACTATGGAGAAAAGGCTTTGGTGTACGCTACGAAGGACGAAACACTTTGGCACGGGACAAAGGGAGACGCAGACAATATATACACAGGGTAATGGGGAACAGGTGGAAACGATCAGGGCGGGGGAGACAATCAGACCGGTGACACACGAGGAAGGGCAAGTGACCTGAAACGAGAGGAGAGTTATCTTTCAAAATAAAACAGGAAATGACAAGACATAACAAAAACCCAGCTTGACCTCACCGCGGTGTGACACACTCAACTGTAGCCCACGTTAGAATATTCTTCAGCTCTTGGTGGACGGATGAACTGCTGTTCATCAAGAAATGGTTCCAACATGTACAACATATGAAGCTGTTAGCATTGTGAGTGTGACTCCTCTGTGTTTCAGGTATAATACTGAAGGCAACATGACTCTGACAGCAGTAACCAAAGCTGATGAGGGAAACTACAAATGTCGCCACCTGGACATTAAAGATGGGGCGTCTTTCGAGAGCTGGATTGCTGTTAAATGTACTGACGCACACAGACTGTATATATAAAGATACACCAGTGTACAAATATACACATGTAAACTCGTACATTTCTCATTATGTTCATGTTAGCTCGGCCCGATGAAGACCAGAAGAAGACTGACAACACGTCGTAGATCTTCCTCACTGCCGTTGCAACTCCAGTCCAAGTCACCTGCTGTCTGATTGGTCAGTTAAACCCAACCTGCTCTCCAACAACAAGACATCTAGTGTCTTCAACTGGAGCAAGATCAACAAAATAAACGAAGCATGAACACAAAACCCACAGACATCTTCATATTTACCGAGGTAAAATGGCATCTATGAGGAAAGAAGGGTTGGGAATATGTGCACGAATTTCTATCCAATTCACTTTTATTTAAAGATTTATAGAGACAAATCATAATAGAAGTTGTCTCATGACACTTTCCATGTAGAGCAGATCGTATCATATAACAGTCGGTGACAGTGGCAAGAAAAAACTTAATTTAAGAGGCAGAAATCTCGAGCAGAACCCGGATCATGGTGAACGGACATCTGAGCCTGTGGATGAGGGTGGAGATGACTCTCCAATAGTTTGAATTTGAACTGCAGTGTCCATTTCGACCACTAGCTGTCAGTGTTACGTATTACTGTGCAGTGTTATCAGCTGGTCTGTAGAGGGGCCTCTAGGATCACAGTAAACAGAGCAGAGCTGCCTCTTTTGAACTCTTACACAGCCAACACATTAATCAAAGTCAGAAATCTATCTGAATAATGATGAAGCAGCTACTGCTACGCAACTAACCAAGCCATAGTGGCAACAAGTGAACATTTTGTCCTCACAGTTGTTGTATTAGAAGCAGAGACGACTGCGTCAGATCAACTCCAAAACCACAGCTCTTTGTAGGGTGTTCCCGGTCTGCAGTGGTCGGTACAGATCAAAACGGTCCAAGGAAGGAAAATTGCTGAACCAGTGACAAGCTCATGGGTGGCCAAGGTTCAGCAATGAACGTAGGAAGCAAAGCATGTGGTTCAATCCAACAGATGAACAGCTGATAGAAAGGTGTTTGTTACATACAGGCCTGTGTAGCCGCCAACCAGTCACTCCCAAAAGCGCCAACAATCAGACCCAACCAAATTATGATGGAATAAAAAGATGCATACATTATTGGACAGAACTTCCCAGAGGAAAATGGAAATCTGTAGCCCTAAACAGACAGTGGCAACCTACTTGGGCCAACACAGAACTTCTTAACTTGTAAGCGTAACCGTTGTCAAAGTCTAAGAGATCATCATTTTATAAAAACAACTAAAGTTCCTCTATCTGTGGGAGAGAGAGAGACTCCGCATTCCTTCTCCCTCATCTGGCTTGATGCCAAAAACAAGCACACCCTCTCCGCCGTGTTCAGCAATGACGCGGGGACTTCCCACATTATGATTGGATGGCTCTGGTTCAGTTTGAAATCCCTTCGGGGTCGAGCCCACCAGCTTAAAGAGCCTCAGGGTGACTTGACGCCTCGAGGCAGCTGCTTGGAGCTCCAGACACCTGTTGCCACGGAAACAGCACCGGCGGGAAAATTACCAACAAATCAGGTGAGTTTGTTTTTAAATTAATGATCAGTGATGGTAATTTTCTATAGTATCTTTATTTATAGTGAAACTAGAAACAGCTGTTTAAATAGCCTTACATGTACAGTTGTACAAAATGTTCTGAAGTACTCATATTGTATTATTTTATTTATATTTTGCATGCAAAACATCTATAAAACAATGTGATACAATCAGGGTTTGTCATTTGTGCAGTCAGCAGTTATGAGTTATGAAACGATAACAGCACATTGAAGATATGATACGATAAAGAACTGAAATAAAGTAAAAAACTGGAGAGATATAAATAAAATATAAGTCTACTATTCTACTAATCTACTATACATTAGTATTGTATAATATCAGTGTATTGTATGTGTTTATATATGCAGTCAGTTGATAGCATTTCTGCAGAGTAAACAGAAGTATTACACAACATTATAATAATCATAATAATAACTTTATATGAATACAGCAGCTTTAAAAACAATGTCTACAAAGTGCAGAGGGAAAAAGTTAAACTATAAAAAACAATATTTGATTTCTAAAAGCTGAGAAATAAAAATAATAAAATAAATAAAAACAGCAGAACAGTAAAAAGAGTTATAGATAAATATATATATATTGTTCCAAAGTCAAGGAGTCCTGATGCATTTTCACAGTCAGTCAGTTTCAGCTTTCTCAGTGATTTGGGTCTTTAAAGGTTAAAGGTTTGTTGTTAACTCGAGCTTGTGTACGCGCAACCGCTGTGCACTCAAACACGCATGTGCATTGTTGTGTTTTGTCAAGAAGTAGGTCACGTGTGTTTCAGTGTGTACACACTGTCCTGCAAAGGTTATGCAGTGAAACATCTCTGACGTATGTGCCCGGGCTCCAGATGTATGACGAGTTAGTCAGTGTTAGTCATATCGATCCCTGACGCTGGTTTATTTACTCTGGTAAAGCAGTTTACGCAGACGTTTGGCAATGACACTGTGTCACAGAGTAATGGGCTAAAGATAAAAGTTATCCATTATAATGCATTTTTAAGTTGGCCTAATTTAAATAAGTTCATTAAAACATAATGTGCTACGACTCAAAGGTTTGATTTTTCTAAAGTGAGTGTGAGACACGGTCCTGCGGTGTCTGTCCTACTTGTAATGGATAGGAGGCGACACACAGCAGGAGCTGTGGAGGGCTATTTGGGGAGTACAAATACGCACACATGTACCCGAGACGAGGAGTAGGAGGTGTGACCAAAAGGAGAGGATGGAAGGAAGATCCATCTCACATCTAAAACTTTGAGGTGCAATCACGGCAAATCTTCTTTTGCCTGCAAAGCGTGTAATCCCACTGTGGTAAATATGGACAGCTGTACTCAACAACAACACAAGACATAAATATAAGAAATAAAAGGCTGAAAGACAGACCAAGCTCTTACCGACCACTAAAAGCTTCTTCACTCTCTTCTCCTCTGCCGTTATGTCCAGAGAGGCTGCTGAGCACGGTTACATTGCCTCCTTACCCAGCTCCTGTTCTAGCATGACAAAGTCTCCTCTTCTTCTTCACGGTGGTCCTGTGGTACAAACACTAACACTCCGGGAAGCCCGCCTAACAAATAGAGCTAACAGCAGCTACAGCTGTCAGCAGTTTACTTCACTGTCCATCATAAACTCTGTAAATCACAGAGAGTTGAGGCGGAGCAGCCGGAGGACATCAGAGGGAAAACCAGAAAACATTTCCTCCATAAAATATGATCCAGTTTCACCAGAATCAGTGAAATAGTTGCTGCTGTGTGACTTCGTGCCGTAAAGCGTTACGTACTTCTCCCGACCCGGAGCCCAAAGTTACATAGTGTGAGAACAGACGTACGAATAACAGAGACACCGTTCACCTGATGACACATTACAAACATTTTGTTATTTCAGAAACCCGCTGCCTGGCCAGGTGTTTCCTGTCAAAGACAGTCAGTCATGTCATCTACAGTGCTCCTCAGTCTGCTCCGGTGTGGTCGCTCCACCATCGCAAGACAAACCTTCCTCACCGCACGCTCCTCGCCGGAAACCTCCACAGCTTCTGGGCAGGTGAATCTATACAATGTCAAAACACGCGTAGAGCTTATTACAAAACATGAGCCTCATTGTCTGAATTAACACCCTGCAGGTCCGTGGGGCATTGTTTGGGGTGGTGGGTGTGCGACGGGCCAGCGGGTCAGTCCGCTTTGACAGTGACGGCAGCGGTAGGCCAATCACCTGGGACTCATTTGGTATCTGGGACAACAGGATAGAAGAACCAGTGCTGCTGCCCTCCAGCATCAGATATGGAAAACCCATTCCACAGGTAACCACAAGGATGGATGGATGGATGGGTGGATGGATGGATGGATGGATGGATGGATGGATGGATGGATGGATGGATGGGTAAATTATGAATAACACATGGATGAAATGATGATGAGTTGTACTCCTCACCCTCTCTCTCAGGTCAGCCTGTCCCGGGTCGGCAGTGCGTCTATTTTGGGTCTCAGGAAGCAAAACGAGGACCGTCTCCGTGTCGCCCGTATCCATGACAACCTTCTTTACTTTGCCGTGTTTGATGGCCACGGCGGCCCGCACGCTGCTGACTACTGCTACACCTTCATGGAGAAGCATATCAGGTTGGAACATTTCAATATTTGTTACTAGAATATAATTAACCGCTTCGTTACACAACATGAACTCAGTTGTTGAATGTTTTTGTGTCCAGAGATGCTTTGGAGGAGGACGATGATCTGGAGAAGGTTTTAAAGAAAGCCTTTTTAGATGCTGACAAGGCGCTACACACACATCTCGGCTACTTCAACAATGGTGAGTCACACACAAACACAGAAGTAATATAGTAGACATACAACCTTCTATGAAGACCACACCAATAGTGCCTTATAATTCACCATGCATGCCGCCATAACGCACTCTAGATTTGGACTTCATATCTGTTGTTTCTAGTTCTTACTTTCTAATAAATCTTAACGTTGTAGTGGGGAAAGTAATGGAAATAAATCCAGGACTTCATTGAACATTGGAAAGTAGGAAATACTGCACACTTATCAAGTATCTATCCCTCGTTTCCTCCTCAGCTTCCTTCCTGTCAGCTGGCACAACGGCGACGGTTGCTATGCTACGTGATGGGGTTGAGCTGGTGGTCGGTAGCGTCGGTGATAGCCGGGCCATGGTGTGCAGGAAGGGACGAGCCAACAAGCTCACCAAAGATCACACACCTGACCGCAAGGACGAGCTACACCGGTACACCTTTTCACTACAGCAGACACTGTTTCTACTGATCAACGTTTTGCAAACAGGTTCCAGCTGATGTAGAAACACAAAGTCTATACTTTCTTAATGAGGACAGCTCTTTAAGAAAGTATAGACTAAACTGTTTCCCGAGCTTTTTCATCTTCCTTTTCTGAGCAGAGAATTGCAGAGTCAACAGTGGAACTTGGAGCTTGGAGGACTTCTCGGCATGGGTACCCATTGTACCTTCAGTTGTGAACACATGTTTGAGATTCTTGAGATTTGCTCAAAAATCTAAAGGTAGTTCTTGTCCAGAGTGATCAGCACTGAAGGAAGTCAGTGGAGCAGTTGGGTTCAGGTTTCCCAGCAGTCAATCTGTTTGTAAATAGACTTGATGACGGCTGGCTACCTTGCTCGAGGACTCTCCTGCATACACTGGGTCCAGTTAATCCAGTAGATGAAATGAGAGCAATGCTGTGGGATGACAGATTTATCTCAAAGCATCTGGTATTATGAAACAGCAGAAGGAAGCTATGTTTAACTCTGGATATCACCCAAACACATGTTAACCCTTCAGTGTTGAGTTTCCGAGTCGCTGACCTACAGAAACATTTAACTGTCCTTAAACGTCACTCGTGTGTGTTTAAGGTAATAAAATAAAAGCATCACTACAAGTATTGGAGGTGAAAACAGGAGATGAAACCTGCTATCACTTTTAAACTGGACCAGTGTGTTTTCTGTGTTTGTGTTCAGGATCCAGAGGTTCGGTGGCTTTGTGACGTGGAACAGCGTTGGTCAAGCTAACGTTAACGGACGGCTCGCCATGACTCGCAGCATCGGAGACTTCCACCTAAAAACCAGCGGCGTCATCGCTGAGCCCGACACACAGCGACTCACCGTGAGTCCCGGTGCAGCTCCACCTGATATCGCACGTTTTATTAATGAAGTTCATTGTGTTGGACACATTTCAATCATCTGCAAACTTTGGCTCAACTTTCATCCAACCAAGATGCTTTTAAAGTCAGCTACATGTGTGTATAGGGATAAAGGTCAAAGTGGGTTAAGTGTCATATTTAAGTTTAGGTAGTTAGTTCTGCTGCTGTACGTTCATCTTGGCAACAAGAATTCCTGTCTGTTTTGCAGCAATGTGTTGGGAATGATTTCTTTCTTTACAAATCGTATTTGTATATTTTCTTTACTTACAGGTCCATTGTCTAAAAGATAATGTACTTTAGGAGATTTAAAGTGAAAAATGAGATTTGTTATGATTTTGTTTGTTATGATCTTTCATGGACACCACAGCTCACAGGGCTACGGGAGCAGTACAATAGACAAACTAAAAACTATCTTTTTGTAAGTTTCTTGGCCTCCGTAATTTCTCTTCGAGAGGATTACATCAGGGAGTTGCAATTCCACAACTGAAGCACTCGACGTTGCTACATTTTACACATTGGTCTTTAAAGAAGGGTTAAATGGAACATTCTAGATCGTAACACTAGATCTGGTCAAAATATTCTGGACTTGACAAAGCCTTTAGGAAGTTCAGGTTACGCACTGTAGTGTCACACCGCGGTGAGGTCAAGCTGGGTTTTTGTTATGTCTTGTCATTTCCTGTTTTATTTTGAAGGATAACTCTCCTCTCGTTTCAGGTCACTTGCCCTTCCTCGTGTGTCACCGGTCTGATTGTCTCCCCCGCCCTGATCGTTTCCACCTGTTCCCCATTACCTTGTGTATATATTGTCTGCGTCTCCCTTTGTCCCGTGCCAAAGTGTTTCGTCCTTCGTAGCGTACACCAAAGCCTTTTGTTCACAGTCCATAGTCACAGCTTCTTAGCTCAAGTATTCTTTTGTTTTCTTCCTCATATGAGTGATTTTCTGTTGTACTTCATAGTCTAGCCTTTTGTTACTTTGTATCTAGTCTAGTGTGTTTTCAGCCTCGTTTTTGAGCGCCTTAAGTTGATGTTTCATAGCCTTTTTGTTTTCCTCTTTATGAGTGATTTTGATTTCGTTAATCTTTAATACGAGCAGTCTTAGCTTTATTGTTCCTCAATGAGAGTGATTTTGATTTTGTTATTTAGAGCAGTTCAGTGTTTTTTCCTCCTTGGAGTGATTTTTGTTTTCTTTAGTTTAGGGTCTTTTCATAGCCTCACTCAGTCGAGGATTTTCGCCGTCCTGAATAAAACAGCTTACTGCCTAACTCTGCATCTGAGTCCTCATTTGAGTCCCGGCCTGACATGTAGTGCATTTAGGTCGGAGGTAATGGTGCATGAACTGACTTAGTTTACTTATTATTTTGGTTCATACATTTAACGTTTCGTTTTCGTTTAACGTGGGACACGAACGGCAGCTTTCTGGCAGAACTTGTCCCACATGCACAAACACGAGCCTGAAACACGAACACGGGAGATCCTGACCTCCCATTCTGTCTCTGCAGATCCAGCACGCCAACGACTCCTTCCTGGCTTTGACCACCGACGGCATAAACTTCCTGCTGAGTGACCAGGAGATCTGTGATGTCATTAACCAGTGCCCAGACCCAACGGAGGCTGCTGATGTCATTGCTCAGCAGGTAACACAGACTACAGAGCTGATAGGAAGCCAGATACAGAAATAGAGAATCATCAATTTTCAAAAGTAAAACGACCAAATCTGAGCACAAGAAGTCAAGGGGGAAAAAAAATAACATATAAATGAATAATGTCTGTTTTTTAAGGCGTTGCAGTACGGCTCGGAGGACAACTCCACCATCGTCATCGTCCCTTTCGGAGCCTGGGGAAAACATCAGAGCTCTACCGCCGTCTACAGCATGAGCAGGAACTTCGTTTCAAGTGGGAGATGGGCGTAGACGACGTCAAAAAAACAGTCAACAAAATGAGTTTGAGTTTAAAAAAACCCCGAATATATTCAAACACCAAATTTACGGTAAATCACCCTGAAATCATCTGATAAAAACCTGCGACCCCCTCGAATCCACAGTTAGAATTTCCCAGTGTATATAGAGTGTATATTAATATGTTGTACATACAGAGAGGTTTGCTGCAGTGTCTGTTAATCTTCGCACTTTGTGCGTGCGTCATCTCTGGATTTGAACAGAAATTCTATCATGTTACCAAAAGTGCCAATTACACTACGATACATTCGCACCTGTAAGGTAACATACAGCGATGACGTGAACGAACACTTTGTTAGACATTTGAGTTGGGGAAGGGCTGAAATGGAACCAATGGAAACCCAACGGATGACAGATGCTTCATAAAGAAACTAAAACCAAAGTCAAACCTGCCGATAGCTGCAGCGTCTTTTTTGTTTATTTCTGTGCTCAGCCAAACTAACTTGTATGATTATAGAACGGATTGTCCACTGTGCAATATATTCAGATTAAAATATGAAATGAAACTGAAAAAAATTGAACTTTAATTGGACTGATTGTGTCTCACGTCCACATTATTTCAACCCTGTGATGGACGGGTGAAAATAGTGATTACTTCATGCTGTCATCACCGATAGCATCACACATGGGCGGCCTGTGTTACAGGAAATGATTCAGATTTGACTGTTTTAATCCAGGTAACGGGGATGACGACAAAAACAAGTGTATTTTTATATTTTCTGACCTTTGACCTCCCTGTGGAGACAGACCGTCCACGGGAGACTCTGTGTACAAGAATAAAGTGTCACATGTCAAACTTCACTTTGTTTCTTTAGCTGCTGATTGCAAACCCCTCGCATCACCCGCTCTGGGGTCTTTCTTAAATTCCCATCCTCAAATAACTTAATAACGTAACACACACGCAGTCCATGACATAAGTGTGTTGTGGAAATGTACTCTCCTTTGATTGACAGCTGGTTTTCCTTCTCTGACGTCCAATACTGTAACAGGAACCACCTGCCCACCCAGTGTGTGACGAGGCGTTCACTGGCTCTGGGTAATTATAGAGACTAAGATTTCTGGAATTCCTTCACGTGACACACACACACACACACACACACACACACACACACGTCAGTGACACAAAATACACGTGGGCACAAGAGCCTGACCCAGAAAACCTTGTGACGGACTGTGTGTGTGTGTGTGCTGACCTTCACGAAATGTCTCAATAACTGTCGCCGTGTGTTCGTACACGGCAGCGAGGTTGAATAAACACACGTTTGTGTAAAGAGACAGATTTCGTGTGTGTGTGTTTGTGACATCACTTTGAATATGTTTCAAACTGAACTTTTAACTCTCAGTGCTGTTGTAGTTATCGCCATCACCAGCAGATGGAGCTTGTTATACAGTACACGCCTTCAAACTAACTGTCTCACCATAGAAAGAAAAAAAGTCTGTTTATATGTTTTGGGTCGTCATGGCGCTGCCAAGATTTCACTCAGAGCCAATAAACACAAAGCACGGAGACCCTGACGACAATTAGATTTCAGCAGTACATTAAATCAAGTACTGTACTCGAGCAGCTTTATTTACTTTGCAGATGTAAACATTCATGTAAATTAGGATGTATTATCTTTGCTAATTAATTGGCCTGGTATATGTACGCACTTTGCTCTACAAACATATACAGACATAGGTACAGTTTACACATAAACATAAACAAATACAGTCTACATCCACCTCGGGCCATCTTGGTCTAGATTTAGTGTGTCTATTGTTTAATCACCTAAAAATAATGTTTAACTCTATTAGTAGTTCTATTTCCTATTTATTTATTTCTATTTTTCACTTGTTATATAGTTTAGTTTGCACAGGTTTAATTTAAACTTCTCTTTTTCGTTCTGCAGAGAATTTGGATAATGGTTTATAAAGTGCATGTGTTCATACTGTATGCTCAGGAGATTCTATATATGGAGGTAGGAATAAATAAGCACAGGGTTGGTGTTAGTACCACAGCTAGTATGTTAATACTTTTGTACTTTTACTTTAGATTTACTCAGAACTGAGTATTTTAAGGTGGTATTTCTTAAACTAATGGTAGTGGCTCCTCATCTTCATGAGTAATAATTACAATCACACGATAATTTAGTATTTTCTGCAGTTTGCTGCTGCCACACCAGGCCTCACATATTCTTTCTGTGTGATCACAGGTTGTCTTTACCTGGAACATCCAGGTGTAAGCAATCACACCTCACCTGTGTCCAGTTGAATTAAGACTTCTACAGTCGAAGTTGTTTTGTGTGTTAATTACCTGATTGTCTAATTAGTTCGACTGATGCAGAGAGAGGAAGACTCCGGACAGAGCGGAGCTGATTGGTAAGTGATTTCTTACTCTTAAACTTTCCACTTTCCGTCCTTTGGGATAATTTTTGAGCCTTTAAGTGTCTTTAAAATAAAAATGTTCTCTTAGTTTTTGGTCAAACTATTCACAGTTAATGTATATATACATATTTATGCTCCTTTTCCTAAAATTTAAAAGCAAATTGTACTTTTTACTTCACTACAATTGTCTGACAGTTTCAGTTAGTAGTTACAGATCAATATTTTTTTACAAACAATCAGTGATTTTCATTTGAAATATGATGCTACTGTATAAAAAATGGAAGAAAAACAAACTGTCGCGTCATGTTTTCAGTGGTGAACGTAAACCTGCAGTGTCATGTTTTGTCAGACTTGCTGACTAATGATCTGGAAGAAGGAGGAAGTGCTGCTCACGGCTCGGTCTGAATCAGCCAAACGATAGTTTCATCACTCGGTTTGCTGAGGAGAGAAGTTACATTAAGTAACTTTCCTCTCAGACTCACGTGAGACAGAGTTTCCTGATGGACAGTGAAGTAAACCGTAGCTGCTGTTAGCTCAGTCTGTTAGCTGACTGTGAGCTCAACGCACCGGGGGGGGTGTTAGTGTTTGTACCCCAGGAAGAGAGAGAACAAGAACAGGAGCCAGGCAATGTAACCAGGCTCAGCATCCTCTATGGACACAATGGCAGAGGAGAAGAGAGTGAAGAGGACGGTGCCGCCGGACAAGAGTAAATTGGTGAGAGCCTGGTGAAATAAAAGGCTGAAAGACAGACGCCGAGCTGGACTGACTGCTGCTGGACTAGTCGCTGATATCAGCTGCTGCTGGACTAGTCGCTGATATCAGCTGCTGCTGGGGACCTGGTTGATGATTGATCAGAAGTAATGTAATCAGAAGAAATACTCGAGTACAGCTGAACAAAGTTACCACAGCGGGATTACATAAGATGTGAATGCTGCTTCCTGCCTCTGTAGGGGTGTGAAACAGAGAGTGACACGCTCGGTCCTGCCCTTCTCCCTACTTCTCTTATCAAGCGTTCAGTCATAAAACGGATCGTAACACACACACACACACACACATTGATCAGTGTGCTGTAGTTTGGATGTCCACCATCAGCTGTTCTCACGGGGATCTTCTGGCTTCAGCAGGTGAGTCATATACTCTGATCTACTCTGATTGTTACATGCAGAATCTACATCGGGCTTTAGTGGAGTGAGGTTAGAGCGTTTCTGACTGAACGCTTCAAAAATAGGTAGCAGTGAAACTCAAGTGTCTTCCTGTGAGACTTCTGTGGGTTTCAACGGGAAATTCAGCTTCAGGAAAGCAAACGCAGCAAACGGTGCACAAAGACCTGTACTTGAGTTTTTTCCAGTTCATGCTGCTTTATACTCTCTCCACTACCTCGTGACAGTTGTAGTTGCTGTCAGATTAACATTTTAGATTGAAATAAACAAGTTCAAATGTTTTTTTACAGATTGATTGATTGTGACCCCTTAAAACAAACCTGTGTTTGGACTCCTTGTCGTGTTCTATATGTCTGTAAGTCCAAAGAGACATTGAACCTTTTAACTAATGTCTGAGGCTCAAGTGAAAATTTCAGAAAAAATAAACTTTGCATTAGAACGTTGAATGAATGATTTTTTGTTTGCTTAAATGTCTATTGTCTGTCACAGCTTGGTTATGGTTTAGTCTCCATGGCTTGTTTTTTAAAATGAAAAAACTATGCAAGGTGATTCATTTGGAGGCAAAGGAAATATTACTGTACAGTAAACAGACTTTAAGCCATGTGACATTATGCAAAGACACAATATTAGGTGGTGAATTTGTTTAATCCATTCAATTTAGCTCTTGTGTTTAACTAGCCAGACCTCGAGGCAGGACTTCAGCTCTGTGATCGCTACAGTAAAATGTTTCTTTAGTGTTTTATGTTCAGGAGCTGAGAGGATGTCGGACAGACAAGTGACAATGGAGCTCAGCCACAATGGAGAACGCCAGGTATCTTCCTTCCCTTCTTCCCTTCTCTCGGTGCTTGATTTCCATCACACATCTTGAGGTGAGTTAACTGTTTTTCAGTCAGCAGGTTCGAAGCAGGAGCAGCAGGGCGCTGTCGTCAGCTTCCATAACATCCACTACAAGGTGAAACAAGGAGGAGGCTGTCTGTGTCGGAAGAAAGTTACAACCAAAGACATCCTCATTGACCTCAAGTGAGTAATTTGCGGTTTCTAAAACTATGACTCGGTGGCCTGAAGACGGTCACCAAACAGCTTTTTGTGTATTTTTGTCAAACATCAACCAGGTCACCAGCAGCAGCTAATACACTGACAACAGCTTCCTCTGTCAACATCTTCTTCGGTCTCTTCTCCTCTGCCATTATGTCCATAGAGATTGCTGAGTTTGTTTACATTGCCCGCTTACCCAGCTCCTGTTCTGGCACGACACTGGCTCCACTCCCCGTGTCCCAGACTTGAAAACTTCCTGTCCCCGGTGGTCCATTAGTATAAACACGTAACACTCCATCTGTGCTCTAAGCTAACAAACCGAGCTAACAGCAGCTACAGTTGGCAGCAGTTTACCTTCCTGTACATCAGGAACCTCCAGTTTCCAGCCACCACAACCCGTTAGCACGTTTCAGCCCCAGTTATTGTGCTTTTTGTTTGTCTACGTGCCGTCAGGAGGTCACCTGGGAGGCGGACGTGACCCGATGAATGCCCACTTGGATTAAACGGCACACATACACGTTTGGAGGTAAAGGAAGGAACCGAGGCCCCCCCCCCCGTGACGAACCCAGAAGCTTGTTAGAAAACAATGACTCTCAGTTTAAACCAACAAACAGACGCAGCGGCAGGATGCTGAGCTGCCTCCACACCTCTGAAACTTAGTGTTGTTGTTGCACTGTGCAGTTACTGGAAATGATGAGTGCAACATTTTGCAGATTTTTTCTTCTCCTTTTGCATAATTGCAACCACATCAGTCAAAGTCAGTCCCACATTTACTCTTGTCCGGCGGCTTCTTGCTCGCTCACTCTCTCCTTTTCTCTTCTTAGCTTCCTCCTTCAGCGTCCTCTTCACTCTCTGCTCCTCTGCCATTATGTCCGTAGAAGCTGCTGAGCCCGGTTACATTGCCCGCTTGCCCAGCTCCTGTTCTGGCACGACACTGGCTCCACTCCCTGTGTCCCAGACCTCAAAAAAATCTTCTTCTTCTTCAGCTGTTGGATTTTAACGTGTGTCTGTCCTCGACAGATTTCAGGATTCTATTTAAAAAGTTAACCCAACATTTTTCACCCTCTGTGGCTGAAACATCAACTACAAACCTTTAAACTGCTGAGTGTGGTCTGTTAGGAAAATGATCAAAGTCTTCGATTATGTATGTTATGAAAAATGCAGTCAGTCAAAGTTCAGTGTACGAACAGTTTATAGGCAGGATCTCTGGTATTTTATTGTTCAGTGTAGGTAATCATTGACCAGTCTGACTCAAAGGTGAAGGCTGGTTCAGCCTGAGCAGCTTGTTCAGAGCATTTTATAGAAAAACAGTTAATCATCACAGAGGACGAGGCGCCCAGCCTGTTCTGACAGATTATAGCTCACACCACAACATGTAGAAATGTTATGTACACTTAGATTTCCCACCTGTTCATCATGACGGGGAGGCAGAAAATTAATTATTTGTTTTGCATACAGAAAATTGAAGGGAAGGCTTTCCACACAAATGTTTGTTTGAATTAAGTTTTAATGTCCCCAAATATCAAAACTGCCAGCGTCAGAGAGAGCATCAAAATATGCCTAACGAAATTAAACATGAGGAAAGACTGAAAAGAACTGTCGCGTCATGTTTTCAGTGGTGCACATAAACCTGCAGTGTCATGTTTTATCAGACTTGCCGACTAATGATCCGGCAGACATTGTAAAGGAGGAAGTGCTGCTCACGACTCAGTCTGAATCGGCTAAAGAATAGTTTCATCACTCGTTTTTTTTTTCTGATGGACAGTAAACTGCCAATTGTAGCTGCTGCTAGGTCATTTCAGATCAGTTTGTTAGCTAGGCTCTACAGACTGTGAGCTCAGAGCACTGGCGGAGTGTTAGTACCACAGGAAGAAGACCATGTGGAGGCAAGTGTCGTGCCAGAACAGGAGCTGGGCGAGCGAGAAATGTAACAGAACCTTCTATGGACATGATGGCAGAGGAGGAGAGAGTGAAGAGGACGCTGACGGAGGAAGCTAAGAGCAAGCAAGAAGCCGCCGGACAAGAGTAAATGTGGGACTGACTTTTAGTGGTTGGTGAGAGCTTAGTGAAATAAAAGGCTGAAAGACAGACGCCGAGCTGGGCTGAAGTAAACTGCTGACAGCTGTAGCTGCTGTTAGATCAGTTCGTCAGCTTGGCGGTGAGCTCAGAGCGACGGGTCCCCGTCAAACTGACGAACTGAGTGTTTTTACCAACAGGCGTTATGAACTACCGGGAAGAAGAAAAGGAGATAACCGGGCTCAGTAGCCTCTATGGACATGATGGCAGAGGAGAAGAGTAAATGTGGGACTGATTTTTAGTGGTTGGTGAGAGCTTGGTGAAATAAAAGGCTGAAAGACAGACGCCGAGCTGGGCTGACTGCTGCTGGATTAGTCACTGATATCAGCTGCTGCTGGTGACCTGGTTGATGATTGGCTGTCAGCAAAGTTGGGGATGAATTAAAAAAAAAAACACAGAAGTCATAAAAATGGAAAGCAAAACAAAACTGCAGTGTCATGGTTGCAATGATGTGCCTGGAAGAAATCCTGTCTGAGTCAGCAAAAAAGACCAAATGATGAATCAGAATTGTGCAAAACAGCTTTGCTAAAAACTGAAATGTTTGGAAACACACACTTTCAGTTCCTCAGAAATATGATGACATGGCAACAAAGTTCACCATCAGTCACAGTCACATGAAGAAATGAAACTGCCTCATCACGCCAAAGATGTGGATCATCTGCGAGCCTGAGAGTTGCTGAATGACGGAGCCACAGATTTTTGAGCTTTAAAACATCTGGTGACGTCACGGATACGACGTCCATTCTTCGTACTGTCAGTGATTCACAGGAGCATGAAGAAGTTCATATGAGGAGGCTGGTTTAGAGGACGAGTACTCCATGATTATCCAGGCCGGTGTTTTACTGTGAACCTGTTGTTTAATCTCTAATTGGTCACTAATTATACCTCCCTCTCTCTCAGTGGGATCATGAAGCCGGGTCTGAACGCCATCATGGGAGCGACAGGAAGTGGCAAGTCATCGTGAGTGTCTTTGTAAAGTTAGAAGAAGCGATGGAGACGTTGCTGCTGCCCCACGTAAATGTAGATAATGTGGAGTGTAGAAAGTGTTTGTTTTAAAAGCTGTTATGATAATGAAGGACGTCTTCATCTCTAAAGCAAACACTTTCAAGAAGCTTCCTGATCGCTTGCTGCTAATTGTTGCCGTTCAGGTTCCTGGATATACTGGCAGCCAGGAAGGACCCCGCAGGCCTGTCGGGAGAAGTTTTGATCGACGGAGCTCCTCAGCCTCCAAACTTCAAATGTCTGTCTGGATACGTGGTGCAGGTGGGTGAGACAGACAGGAAGACAGACAGGAAGTCAGAGCAACAGAAGCCAACTCTGTGACAGGATTCAATAGAAGAGCGGCTTTGATTCAGGAGTTTCCCGATCGGGGCAGGAAGGGAGTGCACGCAACAATAAGACCAGCTTCTTCAGTCAAGTCTGATCAGTCACACCACCAACAATTAAAACTGACTATGAGAAACGACTGTTTTAATTGTTAGTGATGGTTTCATGTCTCCAGGACGACGTGCTGATGGGGACCCTGACGGTCAGAGAGAACTTCACCTTCTCGGCGGCGCTACGTCTCCCAGCGGCCGTCTCTCAGCAGGAGAAAGAGCAAAAAGTGAACAAACTGATCCAGGAGCTGGGATTGGGCAAAGTGGCCGACTCCAGGGTGAGAAGGAATCAAAGGAAGGAAGAATGAACGAGTGACAAAAGGTCACGGCAGGAGGAAGGAAGGAAAAAGATGAAAGTAACAAAAGATAGAGAAGAAATAAAGATGAAACAAAGAAGTAAAAGGAAATAGGGAATTAAAGATGTGAAGAAAGAAGAGTGTTTAAAAAGTAATGACAGAAAATGTTAGAAAAAAGACAAAGCATGACAAAAAAGGGAAACAATGAAAGAAGTAAAGAACAACAGGTTAAGATCAATGGAGGAAGAAAGTGACAAACAACAAGAACAAATATAAAAATCAGGCAGAGTGAAAAATATGAAACAAAGCCTGTGAAGACCAATAAAACTCTAAATGAAGGAAGTAAAGGCAGAGACTGGCAGAAGGAAGTAAGACAATCAAAGGAAGGAAAGAGTAGTATGATCATGTCACTGAGGGTCCTCACAACTATAGACAAATCTGTGTGTGTTCAGGTGGGCACCCAGCTGATTCGTGGGATCTCCGGCGGTGAGAGGAAGAGGACGAGCATCGGCATGGAGCTGATCATCGACCCGTCCGTCCTTTTCCTGGACGAACCGACCACGGGCCTCGACGCCAGCACTGCCAACTCAGTGCTGCTGCTGCTCAAGAGGTCACACACTTCCTGTGTCCATTTCAAATTAAAAGCCCTATAGGGTTTCAGCTTTTATTGTGAAATGATTGCTGGTTGGTATTAGCCATGCTTCTGTTACTTCAAATGTAGCTGCTGCCATCTTGTGGCATTGTGACTGTTACTGCAACATCAACAACAGTTTGGCAGAGACATGAACATGATTTTAAGGTTTTACTGATCACCTTAAAGAAAGCACATCTGATTCTGGGTCCAAGCTACATGAGGCGTTGACCACTGCCTTAGATCCTCGGTTAAATTCAGGTCACATGGACCCAGGGGTTTAATTTAAATTTCTGCTGTGAGTTAAATTCATGTCTGTTAGGATGCTTTAACTGTTTCTCTTGTCTCTTCAGGATGGCAAACTACGGTCGCACCATCATCCTGTCCATCCACCAGCCTCGATACTCCATCTACCGCCTGTTCGACAGCCTCACCTTGCTGGTCAACGGCAAACAGGTCCCCTACGATCTCCACTTAGTGAAACGTTACCATGATTTCCCATCTCTCTTTGATCCTTATTTTCTCCATGACTCTTTACTTCTCATCTTTAAAAACACATCACATGTGTGGACTTTATTAATATTTGAACTCTTGTTTTAACGATTATTAAAATGTTCAGGTTTACCATGGTCCAGCACAGAGAGCACTGGAGTATTTCTCAGACATTGGTAGGAACATGACATTTACTTTAATCCAATATAACATAACCTAATGTAAAGATGATGTATTGTGTAATTTGGTTTGGACTGTCATGTCCCAGGATACACCTGCGAGCCCCACAACAACCCTGCTGACTTCTTTCTGGACGTCATTAATGGAGACTCAACCGCCGTTGCCCTCAGCAAAATAGTGAGCGAAGGTATCTTTGTCTTGTTTAGAGTTTAAAATCGGAATATAATGCAGTCCAATAGGGACCATATGAATCCTGTAATTTTGTATTTTTTAAAATCTGTTTTCCCTGTTTGGATTCTGAGCGCTTCTTTCTTCCCACCATCCAGATGTAGACTCTTCGTCGATATCCAGACAGGGGATTGAGGAAAAACTCATAGAGGAATACAGAAACTGCCACTATTTTAAAGAGACCAAAACAGAGCTGGGTAGGTACAAAATATTCTGTTGGCAATGTTGAACATGATGAACATAAAAAAAATTACTGTATTCTAGATGTAAATTCATGGAACAACTGTCGAGGAGTTGAAAACAAATGATGTTATTTGATTTGCTATTGTGTTTTTGAATTTGCTGTTGTGTTATTTGATTTGCTGTTGTGTTATTCGATTTACCATTGCTATTTGATTTGCTGTTGTGTTATTCGAATTGCTGTTGTGTTATTTGATTTGCTATTGTGTATTTGAATTTGCTGTTGTGTTATTTGATTTGCTGTTGTGTTTTTGAATTTGCTGTTGTGTTATTTGATTTGCTGTTGTGTTATTCGATTTACCATTGCTATTTGATTTGCTGTTGTGTTATTCGAATTGCTGTTGTGTTATTTGATTTGCTATTGTGTATTTGAATTTGCTGTTGTGTTATTTGATTTGCTGTTGTGTTTTTGAATTTCCTGTTGTGTTTTTTAATTTGCTGTTGTGTTTTGCACTTCAGGGCCACAAGTAGATAATACTTCTGAGCGTCTTTTAAACTTACCAGTTTTCACACACTGTACTTATGACGTTTATTAATCAAACCTTTGGTGTATTTTTCTGTCTCATCAGTTACGAGTATATTAGTGGTTACTACAGGCTGTCTGTGTACTTCCTGTCTAAGATCCTGTTGAACATCTTAATGCTGAAGTAATTTTAGTAAAGAACTGCTCCTGATGTCAAATACAGTTATGATATATTTTCAGAAATCTTTATCTTGAGCTTTTTTCTATTATTGACCTCAGACCCAAATAAAAATGACTTCATGCTGAAATTATAACTAATATCAAACTAAAAACCGTCCTTATCTTTTCTCTCTCAGAGAGGATAGTTCAGGGTAAGCAGATCACCACCACACTTCCCTCCAGAACCATCACCTACAACACCAGCTTTCTGACCCAGTTCAGGTGGGTTCTCAAGAGAACTTTCCGCAACCTCCTGCTCAACCCTCAGACCTCCATCGCTCAGGTAGGACCATCGAGCAGGCTTCAGTGTCAATCTCCACACTGAGTGTAACTGTAAAGGAACTGAACTTACACCTTTAGGTATTTAAAGTACTGTGGCAGGCAGGGTTCATGATCTTCTGTACAAAAATGTAGTAATTATTGCAGTATATAAATAGATGTATAAGGACCAGTCACTTTTGTACAATTTGAGTTTAGCTGGAGCAGCATGTAGTAGACATAAGAGGAACTACAACATCAGAAATATAAAACAAGTAACATTTTTTGTAAAATGAGCTTTCTGACAGCGAGTTGGATGATTAAAATATACAAGATTCTTATTCATCTATTAACTATGAAGTTACACCCAGCAACTGGTTGGCTCATCTTAGCATAAAGACTGTAGAGAGGTTTAGGTAGTTCCTGCTGGTTGTTAAATAACAAGAGTGGTAATGTTTCCAACAAAAAGTAAATTAAACCCAAAATGTTCCCTTTAGATGCTGCTTCAACATTCAGTTCAGGGACTTGTATCGATTATTGACGACTATGTTGTTTTCTTATTCTGTTCAGATAACAGTAACGTTGTTCCTCGCTCTGGTCGTAGGAGCCATTTTCTTTGGCGTCAAAGATGATCAAAGTGGAATGCAGAACAGGTATTCTGATTTTAGCCATCATGTAACACATGCAGTGAAACTACTGTTAGCAGTATCGGCGGCAAAATAAAGCATTTTCCATATTAATTACATATAATGTCTAACAATATTCTCAAATTGCATGGTATACTATACTCAGTATCACTGTGTGTACTAATTGTATTGTTGTGTTTTCAGGTCTGGCGTTCTCTTCTTCATCACTGTGAATCAGTGTTTCAACTCTCTGTCATCTGCTGACCTCTTCATCTCAGAGAGAAAACTCTTCATGTGGGTTTGCCACATAAATATACATATACAGACATACCCTTAATGATCCAATTCAACATTTACTTACTGACTTTCCCTCTCAGAGTAAATTAAGAAGATTAAACGTTGTTCGCTTGATAACCTTTTGTCGCTAATACACTCACTTTGTGGGGAACTCCCTCACCATCTGGGGACGTGAGGTCCTCACAGTGGCCCTGAACTGCAAAACACAACAGCAAATTGAATAACACAACAGCAAATTGAATAACACAACAGTAAATTGAACAACACAACAGCAAATCAAATAACACAACAGCAAATTTCAAAAACACAACAGCAAATCAAATAACACAACAGCAAATCGAATAACACAACAGCAAAATCAAAAACATAATAGCAAATTGAATAACACAACAGCAAATCGAATGACACAACAGCAAATCGAATGACACAACAGCAAATTGAATAACACAACAGCAAAATCAAAAACACAATAGCAAATTGAATAACACAACAGCAAATCGAATAATACAACAGCAAATCGAATAACACAATAGAAAAATCAAAAACACAATAGCAAATCGAATAACACAACATCAATTCGAATAACACAATAGAAAAATCAAAAACAATAGTAAATTTAATAACACAACAGCAAATCGAATAACACAATAGAAAAATCAAAAACACAATAGCAAATTTAATAACACAACAGCAAATCGAATAACACAATAGAAAAATCAAAAACATAATAGCAAATCGAATAACACAACAGCAAATTGAATAATACAACAGCAAATTGAATAACACAACAGCAAACTGAATAACACAACAGCAAAATCAAAAACACAATAGCAAATCGAATAACACAACAGCAAATCGAATAACACAATAGAAAAATCAAAAACACAATAGCAAATCGAATAACACAGCAGCAAATCGAATAACACAATAGAAAAATCAAAAACACCATAGCAAATTGAATAACACAACATCAATTCGAATAACACAATAGAAAAATCAAAAACACAATAGCAAATTGACTAACACAACAGCAAATTAAATAACACAATAGAAAAATCAAAAACACAATAGCAAATTGAATAACACAACAGCAAATCGAATAACACAATGGAAAAATCAAAAACACAATAGCAAATTGAATAACACAACAGCAAATTCAAAGCGGAAAGGGTAGGTACCCTCGGGCGTCATGAATCGTCACTGATTGGACTGGTGGTCCTTTGAACTTTCAAAATATGAGTGCTCTTAGTGACACGCTGCTAGTGACAACGTACACGCTGTTATTAAAGAATATTTTAATGCACGACATTGATATGACGTAATACTACAGAAGCGCATTGCATTCACTGGATAAAAATAAATAAATTAGACACTTTATCTCGTAAAAAGATCTAGTGTGTTTTGAATTTGCTGTTGTGTTATTTGATTTGCTGTTGTATTATTCGATTTGCTCTTGTGTTATTTGATTTGCTGTTGTGTTATTTGATTTGCTGTTGTATTATTTGATTTGCTCTTGTGTTATTCGATTTGCTGTTGTGTTATTTGATTTGCTGTTGTGTTATTTGATTTGCTAGTGTGTTTTGAATTTGCTGTTGTGTTATTTGATTTGCTCTTGTGTTATTTGATTTGCTGTTGTGTTATTCGATTTGCTGTTGTGTTATACGATTTGCTGTTGTGTTATTCGATTTGCTGTTGTGTTATTTGATTTGCTGTTGTGTTATTTGATTTGCTGTTGTGTTATTCGATTTGCTAGTGTGTTTTGAATTTGCTGTTGTGTTATTTGATTTGCTGTTGTGTTATTTGATTTGCTGTTGTGTTATTTGATTTGCTGTTGTGTTATTCGATTTGCTGTTGTGTTATTCGATTTGCTAGTGTGTTTTGAATTTGCTGTTGTGTTATTTGATTTGCTGTTGTGTTTTGCACGTCAGGGCCACAAGTAGATAATACTTCTGAGCGTCTTTTAAACTTACCAGTTTTTCCAGTATTCACACACTGTACTTATGACGTTTATTAATCAAACCTTTGGTGTATTTTTCTGTCTCATCAGTCACGAGTATATTAGCGGTTACTACAGGCTGTCTGTGTACTTCCTGTCTAAGATCCTGTTGGACATCTTAACGTTGAAGACCATCCCCGCCATCATCTTCAGCTGTGTGGCATACTTCATGATTGGTGGGTAAAAGCCATGAACTTTAAGAGAGAAAATTATTTATTGGGGACAATGCCAAAAATGATCTGATTCCTGTTCTCTGATCTGTTAGTCAGATTACTATCCGACTATTTGAGGATTACATTTAAGATCATGCAATTTTTTTTTGAGTTTGTATCTTGAGTTCATTCTCTGTTCTTTAATTCTTTAATTTGTATGTTTTAGTTTTGGTGCGTTTCATTCAAATTGTTTAGTGACACTCTGGCTTTTTTAAAAAAAAATAAAAATGATTCAAGTCATTAGCTCCACATTGGACGTAATAATTTTAACATTATTTCTAGATTATTTTTGTTGACATTTGTGCTGCCATACTTTCTGCTGATTCTGCAGGTTCTAACTAGTGTGTGTGTGTGTGTGTGTGTGTGTGTGTGTGTGTGTGTGTGTGTGTGTGCAGGCCTGAAGCCGACAGTTGAAGCCTTCTTCCTTTTCATGTTAGCTGTGGCTCTGGTCGCCTACACGGCCACCTCCATGACTATGGCCATCTCAGCTGACCAGACAGTGGTGGCCATCGCCAACATCTTCATGACCATCTGCTTTGTCTTCATGATGGTGACGTTACAGACACAAACACACACACACACACACACACACACACACACACACACACACCAACACACACACACACACACACACACACACATGCAATTGACTAACTGGGTTTAAGCCGTGCTGCGTCTTACGTAGCGTTACGTACTTCTCCCGGCCCTGGAGTCAGTGTAGCACCAACAGGGTTTAACAGACGTTAGTTTATTTTGGAATTTTGAGAAGCCATCAGAAATCCTATCAACCACACAAGCTAATACTGACATATGGAAAATCATAGCAACACCCAGACTATCACTTTGTTTGAATACTTTGATTTGTGTCTAACTTATAATTCTCTATTTTCTTTCTGCAGATCTTTGCAGGTTTGCTTGTGAATCTTCCCTCCATTGTCAGCTGGCTTGCTTGGTTAAAATACTTCAGTATACCACGATATGGCCTCAGTGTATGTGCACACACACACACACACACACACACACACACACACACACACACACATGTTGGTAGGTGGTATGATGGTGTTGTGTTGATGATCTTTGTGTCTCTACAGGCTCTGCAGATTAACGAGTTTCGTGGGCTGGAGTTCTGTAAAAAGGTTAACAACAGCATCACTCCAGGAGGACTCGCGTAAGAAACACTGACGCACACAATCGAGAAAAACATGTTTATGTCAGTAACTGTAAAAGAAAAGACAGCGGCATGCGCTTCAGTTTGGGCCACAGTCATAGTGACACATCCCAGCTGTCGTTTGTCAGTTTCAATTCAAACAAATCAAGTGTTGGTCAGTTAGTCAACCAGTTTAAATACTTGTTAGTTTGCTAGTGATGTCGTTCATTACTGACTTAAAATGCTACTTATTTATTAAGGTAAAATAAGTCCACCAGTTTTCTGGTAAATTAAAGGTGAACATGTTAGTCAGTGAACTTTGTGGAACGTTAAATAACTAGTTACAACATGAATGTGGGTTTGCCACTTTATTAGTTTATTTAGGCAGTTTTCTCTTTAGTTAGTAAGTTAGGTGCTTACTTAAATTCTGAACATGTTTGAACATGTAATTAGTTCGTAAGTGTGACAGTTTGATCATTAAATCAATATTTAGTTACTTAGGTAACAGTCTACATAGAAGAGTTAGTTACTTATATTAAGTTTGAGGTTGTCCTCGAGCTTGTAAGTTGTCAGATGAGGGGTTGTGTAACTGCTTGAAAGATTAGTTAAGCTGTAATTCAATTACTCAGTTGTAGTAGGCTCTTTTACTTGCTAGTTAAATAGGTAGTTATGTAAAAAGTGTCCAAGTTAGTTGGTTGTCTACCTGAAATGTGACTTTTCAGTTTGATTGGTAGATGATTCATTCACTTAAAAGTTTGTTGCATAACAAGTTTCGTTGTTTGTTACTTAGTGAGATATATAAATAAGAAACTATTAGTTTAATGTGTAACAATAGATGTGGGTTCTAGACAGTTAGTTATGCAGTTACGTCTTCATGTTACTCATGAATTAAACAGTACAGTCTTTTACTTTACTAAATAAAAAGGTGGGTGTGTTAGTTATTTTTCTAGTTAAAATGGGTGTCAGTGTTGTGGTTATATGGCTAGTTGCATGTTATTCGTTAGTTAATGAGTTAGCGTCTTAGTTTGTATCAGTAAATGTGTGTTATTAGTTACTTATTTACCTAAAGTTAAACATGTGAATGTGTCAGTTTGTATTATAATGACTTGCTTATAAACAGCTCACAGGCTGCCAGTAATAACGGTGTTATTTGGTTAATGGTTAACCTCTGTGCTGTGTTTCCAGTTGTACAGGGGAGGAGTTTCTTACCCTGCAGGGCATGGATTACTCCACCTGGGGCTTCTGGCAGAACTACGTAGCTCTGGCCATCATGAGCGTCTGCTTCCTCACCATCGCTTACCTCAAACTGCGCTTCATCAAGAAGTTCACCTAGACCTTCTCTGCTATTCATGTGATGAGAATATGAAACATGAATCCTGCAGATCTCTAATAACGATGACTTGTTAAATAATAATAAACTATAATAATATATAAAATATTTGTTCATTAAGCTGGCAAAGTTGACACATTTTTAAGCACTGCCCACTAACACTCGTGTATTAATTAATAATAAACTGTAACATGATATTTTAAAATCAATGAAGTAAATCTTTTTCCACTTCCATTTCATATTTATTAAATTTTACAAAATAAAATGTAACTTGCATGTGTCTTATATTCAGTGGCAATGCACTTGAAGATGTTTGAAGAAAGACTCGAAACTGTCTTAGTTGTATAACAAATTTATTACAATAAGTTCAGTATTGTAATCAATTAATACGTCCTCCAGCCGAATATTGAAACTCTCCTGAATTATGCGGGGCAAGCCCTTATACACAGTGGAGGGTATGCTCCCAAAACATGCAGTCAAAGTCAACAATACTATAACTCTTGTGTAAGAGAGGGACAGAGAAAAGAGAGGCCCCTCTCCCAGGATGCATCTCTTTCTTTTAAAATAAATTGTAATACATATACCGTACTAATACACTTGACAGTGGTGCCATAAACACACTTGACAGTGGCGCCATAAACACACTTGACAGTGGCGCCATAAACACACTTGGCAGTGGCACCATAAACACACTTGGCAGTGGCACCATAAACACACTTGACAGTGGCGCCATAAGCACACTTGACAGTGGCACTATAAACACACTTGACATTGGCAGTATAAACACACTTGACAGTGGCACCATGAACACACTTGACAGTGGCGCCATAAACACACTTGACAGTGGCACTATAAACACATTTGACAGTGGCACCATAAACACACTTGACAGTGGCACCATAAACACACTTGACAGTGGCACCATAAACACACTTGACAGTGGCACTATAAACACACTTGACAGTGGCACCATGAACACACTTGACAGTGGCACTATAAACACACTTGGAAGTGGCACCATAAACACATTTGACAGTGGCACCATAAACACACTTGACAGTGGTACTATAAACACACTTGACAGTGGCACCATAAACACACTTGACAGTGGCACTATAAACACACTTGACAGTGGCACCATGAACACACTTGACAGTGGCACCATGAACACACTTGGAAGTGGCACCATAAACACATTTGACAGTGGCACCATAAACACACTTGACAGTGGTGCCATAAACACACTTGACAGTGGCACCATAAACACACTTGACAGTGGCACAATAAACACACTTGGAAGTGGCACCATAAACACATTTGACAGTGGCACCATAAACACACTTGACAGTGGTACTATAAACACACTTGACAGTGGCACTATAAACACACTTGACAGTGGCGCCATAAACACACTTGACAGTGGCACCATAAACACACTTGACAGTGGCACCATAAACACACTTGGAAGTGGCACCATAAACACATTTGACAGTGGCACCATAAACACACTTGACAGTGGCACTATAAACACACTTGACAGTGGCACCATAAACACATTTGACAGTGGCACCATAAACACACTTGACAGTGGTACTATAAACACACTTGACAGTGGCGCCATAAACACACTTGACAGTGGCACCATAAACACACTTGACAGTGGCACCATAAACACACCCAGAAGTGGCACCATAAACACATTTGACAGTGGCACCATAAACACACTTGACAGTGGCACTATAAACACACTTGACAGTGGCACCATAAACACACTTGACAGTTGTACCATAAACACACTTGACAGTGGCACTATAAACACACTTGACAGTGGCGCCATAAACACACTTGACAGTGGCACCATAAACACACTTGACAGTGGCACCATAAACACACCTGGAAGTGGCACCATAAACACATTTGACAGTGGCACCATAAACACACTTGACAGTGGCACCATAAACACATTTGACAGTGGCACCATAAACACACTTGACAGTGGCACCATAAACACACTTGACAGTGGCACCATAAACACATTTGACAGTAGCAACATAAACACACTTGACATAAAAAATACTTGACAGTGGCGCCATCCTGGTGGCTCTCCGGTACTCCTATCCAAATAATCTCACATTCGGGATGGACCAAAATAACAGCTAGCGACACAGACAAGTATGTGTAAACCATTTGTATATAATAGTACTAGTATTAGTATGTAACTATTACTGTAACTATTTATGCAGATTATTTCTGACGCTCACATCTGACGTCCACACTCCCTGTACAGATTGTAAAGCCCTCTGAGGCAAATGTACTTTGTGACTTTGGGCTATACAAATAAAATTGATTTGATTTGATGCAACTGATGGCCAGAAGTGTTTAACAGCCGCTATAAATATATAATGTTTGTGCCTGAAAGATGAAGTAAAACATGTAAAGTTAAAAGTCCAAATTTGTTATGAAAGCAGCAATGAGGACTCATGGATTCATATTCCTGTGTGCGTTTCATTTTACTGCTGTAGATGTTTACAGTTGAGTTAATTTTAACTTGTTTAATCACAAACAAACTGAGAGTTCATGATATGTTTGTAGTGTCACCGTCCATGTTGTAAAGGGGAATTATAGATGTGTGTTAGTAGAAATAACTATTTCACATAAGCAGTTTTTAGCTCTTCATAGTCATTTTCTGTAATTCCTTGTCGTGGTTAACAGTGTGACCTAAGGTAACGTCCTAACCAAACCTGTAAACTGGTGCTCCTATTGGGAAGTGCTCGCCACGCATCATTTCTGTTTCTGATAAATACTCTTGTTGTATGACTGCTGACCTTATGACCAAATTCCTGAAAGAATTTAACTATTCAGAGACAGCTCTATCGTTAAGTCCTTATTTCAGTCTCCAATGACTGCTGACTCCAGCTGATCCAGGAGTATTTAAAGAGTTGATCTTAGAAGAACTTTCACATAAAGGAACACTATGACAAATATTTAACATTTTCACACAAATGTAGTGGAGTAAAAAATACAATATGTGCATTTGAGGGCAGTGAAGTAAACTGCTGTTAGCTAATGTTTATTTGATTCCAGTTTTTATTGATTTATTGTGCTTAACTTACTGTTAATGTGGTTTGTTTTATTGTGAAGCTCTAGCACTTTGTAGCTGTGTTTTGAAAGCTGATGTATAAAGTTAAAAATATACAGTTTATTAATATGAATGCACCATTCTATATGGAGTTATTACAATTTTTTAATTTTTTTATTTTACTAAACTTAAAGATTTGAATACTTCTTCCAACCCCTCTAGGGGTGTTAGACTCACACAAATGCTGCTAAATAAATATGTACTCTACTCTTCAGGAAAGCAAACGCGGCAAAGACCAAATATTGAAGATTTAAGAAAAAATAAACTTTGCATTAGAACGTTGAATGAATTATTTTTCAGCCAAAAAGTCAAAAGGCAAAGGAAATATTACTGTACAGTAAACAGACGTTACGCCATGTGACATTATGCAAAGACACAATCTTAGGTGGTAAATTTGTTAGAGTAAATTTGTTTAATCCATTCAATTTAGCTCTTGTGTTTAACTAGCCAGACCTCGAGGCAGGACTTCAGCTCTGTGATTGCTACAGTAAAATGTTTCTTCAGTGTTTTATGTTCAGGAGCTGAGAGGATGTCGGACAGACAAGTGACAATGGAGCTCAGCCACAATGGAGAACGCCAGGTATCTTCCTTCCCTTCTTCCCTTCTCTCGGTGCTTGATTTCCATCACACATCTTGAGGTGAGTTAACTGTTTTTTAGTCAGCAGGTTCGAAGCAGGAGCAGCAGGGCGCTGTCGTCAGCTTCCATAACATCCACTACAAGGTGAAACAAGGAGGAGGCTGTCTGTGTCGGAAGAAAGTTACAACCAAAGACATCCTCATTGACCTCAAGTGAGTAATTTGCGGTTTCTAAAACTATGACTCGGTGGCCTGAAGACGGTCACCAAACAGCTTTTTGTGTAGAAATGTGTATTTTTGTCAATCATCAGCCAGGTCCCCAGCAGCAGCTAATATCACTGACTAGTCTATGAAGGTAGATTAGTGCCATATATCTGAAGAAGAGCAGACTATGATTTGCACTTGTAAAACCCGTAATTCGCAACTTGTGAACACGCATCTCAGAGTTTGTAAGTGTAACTTCAGATCCACACATCTGCAAAAAGCAAACTGCAAGCATATTTCACAACTTGTGAAAGCGCGTCTTCGAATTTGCACTTGTAACTTCAGATCTGCAAAGCTGCACAACATGATTTGCATGCGCAGGTTCCTATTTGCTCGCTCAGTTGCGTCATCCTTCTCACGTGAATTTTGGCACGATTCTCTCGGATGGATTTGAAGGAAACGATTTGCGCGCAGAGACCAGGAATGCCTGTTTTACCACTCTTGTCCAAAAGGTGGCAGTGTGGTTATTGGATAATATATCAAACGGCTCAGTTTTTTTTTTTTTTTTTATTATTGCAATAAGACAGAGTATTACAATGACACGTGACAGGTAGAACAGAAATTGCTGATCAGTACATCAAGATAAAGTCAGTAAAAAAACAAAAAAAAACAAGAGATAAAACATACATAGACATACAAGAGGAATATATCTTAAAGAACATTTAGAAGCTTTGTGTTTTTCTTATTATGTACAAGTTTAAGAGATTTGAGAAGAGAGGAAATTTCTAAAATAAAAATATCAAAGAGAGGTTGATTCTTTTGCCATTTCTGTTTATGAATGAAAAATTTGGCTTGTAGAACATAAAAGTTAACAAAAAATTCAAATGATGAATCTGTAGAGTTCTCATAATAAAAGAAGATGTCTTTGAGAGTGAAGACATAATGGCCCTGTTGTGCAAAAAGGTGAAAACTAAGGTCTATTAGAAATTTCTTAACAGTATCGCACTCAAAAAATAAATGTACAAGTGTTTCATCTTCCTTATTACAAAAAGAGCAATGTAAATCTAGGTCTATTCAACAACGTGTAAACCATAATGTTACTTACACGTTGTTGAACACTTCTCTCCATGTTCTCATGGCGCCGTGTCGTAGACCAAGAGTCATGGCCAGCCACCCACCACCACCACTGACCCGTTTATTTAGTCCATTTTAAGATTCTCCACAAGATTTACCCTACAAATGTTAATATTTCAAAATATACTGACATAGGCCTAGCGGATATCAAAGGAGGAAGTGCTGAATCAGCCAAAGAAAAATTTCATCACTTCTGTTTAGAAAAAAAGATCTCTCAGTTCCTTCAGAAAGAACTTCAAGTAACATGTTTCAACTTTACTATAAAATGTTGACTCCGGTTGACCCACACTGACCTGTGATCAGCTGAACGGTGTCTCTGTCATTCGTACGTCTGTTCTCACACTATGTAACTTTGGGCTCTGGGTCAGGAGAAGTACGTAACGCACAAAGATTTTGTGGTTTGGAAATCTGAAATTATTGATACAGACTTAAAAAAACAAACCTAACACTGGGTCAGAAAACCCCACCGGTATTGCTAAACCCATTATTACACTGGTGCCTTTTAGTCTAAATTTGTTTTCTTTATTTGTGTATTTCTTTGCTCTCTTTTTTTATGGATGGGTCACGAATTATACCTCCCTCTCTCTCAGTGGGATCATAAGGCCGGGTCTGAACGCCATCATGGGAGCGACAGGAAGTGGCAAGTCATCGTGAGTGTCTTTGTAAAGTTAGAAGAAGCGATGGAGACGTTGCTGCTGCCCCATGTAAATGTAGATAATGTGGAGTGTAGAAAGTGTTTGTTTTATAAGCTGTTATGATAATGAAGGACGTCTTCATCTCTAAAGCAAACACTTTCAAGAAGCTTCCTGATCGCTTGCTGCTAATTGTTGCCGTTCAGGTTCCTGGATATATTGGCAGCCAGGAAGGACCCCGCAGGCCTGTCGGGAGAAGTTTTGATCGACGGAGCTCCTCAGCCTCCAAACTTCAAATGTCTGTCTGGATACGTGGTGCAGGTGGGTGAGACAGACAGGAAGACAGACAGGAAGTCAGAGCAACAGAAGCCAACTCTGTGACAGGATTCAATAGAAGAGCGGCAGGAGTTTCCCGATCGGGGCAGGAAGGGAGTGCACGCAACAATAAGACCAGCTTCTTCAGTCAAGTCTGATCAGTCACACCACCAACAATTAAAACTGACTATGAGAAACGACTGTTTTAATTGTTAGTGATGGTTTCATGTCTCCAGGACGACGTGCTGATGGGGACCCTGACGGTCAGAGAGAACTTCACCTTCTCGGCGGCGCTACGTCTCCCAGCGGCCGTCTCTCAGCAGGAGAAAGAGCAAAAAGTGAACAAACTGATCCAGGAGCTGGGATTGGGCAAAGTGGCCGACTCCAGGGTGAGAAGGAATCAAAGATGTGAAGAAATAACAATCGCAGAGAGTAAATGGACAAACAATAACGTCAGAATGTGCAAAAAGACAAATCTGTGTCTGTGTGTGTTCAGGTGGGCACCCAACTGATTCGTGGGATCTCCGGCGGCGAGAGGAAGAGGACGAGCATCGGCATGGAGCTGATCATCGACCCGCCTGTCCTTTTCCTGGACGAACCGACCACGGGCCTCGACGCCAGCACTGCCAACTCGGTGCTGCTGCTGCTCAAGAGGTCACACACTTCCTGTGTCCATTTCAAATTAAAAGCCTTATGGCGTTTCAGCTTTTATTGTGAAACATTTCCAGAATGGTATTGTTGGTTCAAATGTAGATGCTGCCATTGTAGCATTTGTATATAACTACAGGTCACGACATGAAAACATAGATATCTTGTAGCAGACTTATGTATTCATATTTAATGTTTACTCATAGTTTGCATAATTATACTGTCATATTTAATCAGCATTGGCTAGCATGCAACTTGGGAACAATAAATGTAGTCTGAAACTGTCGGAGAGGTGAAAAGCCTCGAAGAGTTCCCAAAGGTTTAGGTAATGACGTTGAGGCTTTGAACTGAAGCCTTCACCTTTACTGTAGTTACGCACTGGCTCGGAGATCCAGACTTGGACTTCTGATCTCTGAGAGTTTATCCATGCTCACAACTTATTACTTCACCGAAAACATTACATTAACCCAATCCTGTCTTCCTTGCACTGGCTTCTTGTTAAGGTTTTACTGATCACCTTAAACATCTGATTCTGGGTCCAAGCTACATGAGGCATTGACCACTGCCTTAGATCCTCGGTTAAATTCAGGTCACATGGACCCAGGGGTTTAATTTAAACTTCTGCTGTGAGTTAAATTCATGTCTGTTAGGATGCTTTAACTGTTTCTCTTGTCTCTTCAGGATGGCAAACTACGGTCGCACCATCATCCTGTCCATCCACCAGCCTCGATACTCCATCTACCGCCTGTTCGACAGCCTCACCTTGCTGGTCAACGGCAAACAGGTCCCCTACGATCTCCACTTAGTGAAACGTTACCATGATTTCCCATCTCTCTTTGATCCTTATTTTCTCCCTGACCCTCTACTTCTCACCTTTTATAAACACATCACATGTGTGGACTTTATGAATATATGAACTCTTGTTTTAACGATTATTAAAATGTTCAGGTTTACCATGGTCCAGCACAGAGAGCACTGGAGTATTTCTCAGACATTGGTAGGAACATGACATTTACTTTAATCCAATATAACATAACCTAATGTAAAGATGATGTATTGTGTAATTTGGTTTGGACTGTCATTTCCCAGGATACACCTGCGAGCCCCACAACAATCCTGCTGACTTCTTTTTGGACGTCATAAATGGACAATTCGCCATCCCCCTCAGCAAAATGGGGAGTGAAGGTATGTATGTTTCGATCAGAGTTTAAAATCAGAATTCAACAAGGACCATATGAATCCTGTAATTTGTAATTTACATTTCTTTCCCCCATTTGGATTCTGAACACTTCTTTCTACCCTTCAGATTTAGAGTTTACTTCGATACCCAGAGAGGCAATCGAGGAAAAACTCATAGAGGAATACAGAAACTGCCACGATTTCAAAGAGACCAAAACAGAGCTGGGTAAGCACAAAAATATCATACAAGGCTATTTCAATAAATTCAATAAATGAAGAAAACCTTCAGAAATCTTTATCTGGAATTGTTCTCAATCTATTTTTGACCGCAAATTAAATTCAACATACTTAATTACTGAAATTACTTCATACAGAAACTATAATTTCTATAATTTATAATCTATTCTCTCTCAGAGAGGATAGTTCAGGGTAAGCAGATCACCAGCACTCCTCCCTACAGAACCATCACTTACAACACCAGCTTTCTGACCCAGTTCAGGTGGGTTCTCAAGAGAACTTTCCGCAACCTCCTGCTCAACCCTCAGAGCTCCATCGCCGAGGTAGGACCATCGAGCAGGCTTCAGTGTCAATCTCCACACTGAGTGTAACTGTAAAGGAACTGAACTTCCATTTCATTGATTTCAAGTACTGTGGCAGGCAGGGTTCATGATCTTTTGTACAAAAAGAAATGTGGTAATTATTGCAGTATATGAATAGATGTAAAAAGGGGCCAGTCACTTTTGTACAATTTGAATTGAGCTGGAGCAGCATGTAGTAGACATAAGAGGAACTACAACATCAGAAATATAAAACAAGTAACATTTTTGGTAAAAATGGGCTTTCTGACAGCGAGTTGGATGATTAAAATATACAAGATTCTTATTCATCTATTAACTATGAAGTTACACCCAGCAACTGGTTGGCTCATCTTAGCATAAAGACTGTAGAGAGGTTTAGGTAGTTCCTGCTGGTTGTTAAATAACAAGGGTGGTAATGTTTGCAACGAAAATTTAATTAAACCCAAAATGTTCCCTTTAGATGCTGCTTCAACATTCAGTTCAGGGACTGCGCATACTACAGTAACTTGTATCGATTATTGACGACTATGTTGTTTTCTTAATCTGTTCAGATAGCATTAACGTTGTTCCTCGCTGTGGTCATAGGAGCCATTTTCTTTGGCGTCAAAGATGATCAAAGTGGAATACAGAACAGGTATTCTGATTTTATCCATCATGTAACACATAAATAAGTATTTGGTGCAACTTCCTGGTGGTAGTAGTTGTATCACTACTAGAAACATTAGTGTGACTTCTAAAAACAGATGCTGCTTGTTTGTATGATCAGTCTGATCTCATGTCTTTAGACCTTGGTGGAAACACCGACAACAACAGGCGGAAGAAATTTTGAAAAATTGCTCCTGGGACTAAATGTTCTGGGTTCCAGGAAACACAACCTCGGCCTTACAATAATAATAATAATACTAAGAAAAACTTTGTTTTCTGTTGTTTCTGAAAGTTTGGCGTGTCCCAGTTTTATTATTATTGTTCTTATGCTCTACAAGAAGGTTAGTAGATGCAGTAAAACTACTGTTAGCAGTATCTGTGGCAAAGTAAAGCATTTTTCATACTAATTACATATAATGTATAACAATATTCTCACTACTCAATTAGAGAATCACTAGAGGTACCACTGTGTGTACTGATTGTATTGTTGTGTTTTCAGGTCTGGCGTTCTCTTCTTCATCACTGTGAATCAGTGTTTCGACTCTCTGTCATCTGCTGACCTCTTCGTCTCAGAGAGAAAACTCTTCATGTGGGTTTGCCACATAAATATACATATACAGACATACCCTTAATGATCCAATTCAACATTTACTTACTGACTTTCTCTCTCAGAGTAAATTGAGAAGATTAAATGTTGTTTTGTCGTATGTGCTAATTTCAGCTAATTTATCATGTTTTCAGTCTTTATGCTAAGCTAAATTAACCATGGCTTGATGTATATGTATGTCAACATTGACATTAATTCTCAACCTTGTCACGTTTGCCGGACTTCTGAGTGTAGTGCAATGAATCCAACTGATAATTACGGTGGCCCTGAAGTGCAAAACACAACAGCAAGTTCAAAAAAACAAAAGCAAATCAAATACCACAACAGCAAATTGGTTGTAGCTCATTGCAATGAACGTTAGGTTGTAGCTTGTTGTCTGTCTTACTACGGTTGAAAATATGTGTGTTTTGTCTTTTAACAACGTTTCACCTAAGAGTTATTGATCCTGGAAATACCTTTCGAACTTTACCGAAGTGCAGTGACCAATGAGGCACCTTTCCTTATCTCGCAATTCCGCGATCTTTTCTCGTAATTACAAGATAAAGTGTCTAATTTTTTTATTCAGTGAATGCAATGCGCTTCTGTACTATCATGTCATATCCATGTCGTGCATCAAAAAATCCTTGAATAGCAGCGCGTACATTGTCACTAACAGTGCTCATATTTTGAAAAAGAAGAAAGGACCACCAGTCCAATCAACGACGATTCATGTTGCCCAAGGGTACCTACCCTTTTCGTCTTGAATTCGCTGTTGTGTTATTTGCTTTGCTGTTGTGTCTTTGAATTTGCTGTTGTGTTATTTGATTTGCTGTTGTGTTTTTGAATTTGCTGTTGTGTTTTTGAATTTGCTGTTGTGTTTTTGAATTTGCTGTTTTGTTTTTGAATTAGCTGTTGTGTTTCTGAATTTGCTATTGTGTTTTTGAATTTGCTGTTGTGTTTTTGAATTTGCTGTTGTGTTTTTGAATTTGCTGTTTTGTTTTTGAATTTGCTGTTGTGTTTTTGAATTTGCTGTTTTGTTTTTGAATTTGCTGTTGTGTTATTTGATTTGCTGTTGTGTTTTTGAATTTGCTATTGTGTTTTTGAATTTGCTGTTGTGTTTTTGAATTTGCTGTTGTGTTTTTGAATTTGCTGTTTTGTTTTTGAATTTGCTGTTGTGTTTCTGAATTTGCTATTGTGTTTTTGAATTTGCTGTTGTGTTTTTGAATTTGCTGTTTTGTTTTTCAATTTGCCGTTGTGTTTTTCAATTTGCTGTTGTGTTTTTTTAATTTGCTATTGTGTTTTTTAATTTGCTGTTGTGTTTTGCACTTCTGGGCCACAAGTAGATAATACTTCTGAGCATCTTTTAAACTTACCAGTTTTTCCAGTATTCACACACTGTACTTATGACGTTTATTAATCAAACCTTTGGTGTATTTTTCTGTCTCATCAGTCACGAGTATATTAGCGGTTACTACAGGCTGTCTGTGTACTTACTGTCTAAGATCCTGTTGGACATCTTAACGCTGAAGACCATCCGCGCTATCATCTTCAGCTGTGTGGCATACTTCATGATTGGTGGGTAAAAGCCATGAACTTTAAGAGAGAAAATTATTTATTGGGGACAATGCCAAAAATGATCTGATTCCTGTTCTCTGATCTGTTAGTCAGATTACTATCCGACTATTTGAGGATTACATTTAAGATAATGCAATTATTTTTTTTTGAGTTTGTATCTTGAGTTCATTCTCTGTTCTTTAATTCTTTAATTTGTATGTTTTAGTTTTGGTGCGTTTCATTCAAATTGTTTAGTGACACTCTGGCTTTTTTAAAAAAAAATAAAAATGATTCAAGTCATTAGCTCCACATTGGACGTAATAATTTTAACATTATTTCTAGATTATTTTTGTTGACATTTGTGCTGCCATACTTTCTGCTGATTCTGCAGGTTCTAACTAGTGTGTGTGTGTGTGTGTGTGTGTGTGTGTGCAGGCCTGAAGCCGACAGTTGAAGCCTTCTTCCTCTTCATGTTAGCTGTGGCTCTGGTCGCCTACACGGCCACCTCCATGACTATGGCCATCTCAGCTGACCAGACAGTGGTGGCCATCGCCAACATGTTCGCGTCCAACTGCTTTGTCTACATGATGGTGACGTTACAGACACACACACACACACACACACACACACACACATACACACACACACACACACACACACGTTAACAAACAGCATCACCAACACACACACATGCAATTGACTAACTGGGTTTAAGCCGTGCTGCGTCTTACGTAGCGTTACGTACTTCTCCCGGCCCGGGAGTCAGTGTAGCACCAACAGGGTTTAACAGACGTTAGTTTATTTTGGAATTTTCAGAAGCCATCAGAAATCCTTTCAACCACACAAGCTAATACTGACATATGGAAAACCATAGCAACACCCGGACTATCACTTTGTTTGAATACTTTGATTTGTGTCTAACTTATAATTCTCTATTTTATTTCTGCAGCTCTTTGCAGGTTTGCTTGTGAATCTTCCCTCCATGGTCAGCTGGCTTGCTTGGTTTAAATACTTCAGTATACCACGATATGGCCTCAGTGTACGTGCACACACACACACACACACACACACACACATGTTGGTAGGTGGTATGATGGTGTTGTGTTCATGATCTTTGTGTCTCTACAGGCTCTGCAGATTAACGAGTTTCGCGGGCTGGAGTTCTGTAAAAAGGTTAACAACAGCATCACTCCAGAAGGACTCACGTAAGAAACACTGACACACACAATCGAGAAAAACATGTTTATGTCAGTAACTGTAAAAGAAAAGACAGCGGCATGCGCTTCAGTTTGGGCCACAGTCATAGTGACACATCCCAGCTGTCGTTTGTCAGTTTCAGTGCAAACAAATCAAGTGTTGGTCAGTTAGTCAACCAGTTTAAATACTTGTTAGTTTGCTAGTGATGTCGTTCATTACTGACTTAAAATGCTACTTATTTATTAAGGTAAAATGAGTCCACCAGTTTTCTGGTAAATTAAAGGTGAACATGTTAGTCAGTGAACTTTGTGGAACGTTAAATAACTAGTTACAGCATGAATGTGGGTTTGCCACTTTATTAGTTTATTTAGGCAGTTTTCTCTTTAGTTAGTAAGTTAGGTGCTTACTTAAATTCTGAACATGTTTGAACATGTAATTAGTTCGTAAGTGTGACAGTTTGTTAGTTGTTAGTTGTTAGTTACTTATATTAAGTTTGAGGTTGTCCTCGAGCTTATAAGTTGTCAGATGCCGGGTTGTGTAACTGCTTGAAAGATTAGTTAAGCTGTAATTCAATTACTCAGTTGTAGTAGGCTCTTTCACTTGCTAGTTAAATAGGTAGTTATGTAAAAAGTGTACAAGTTAGTTGGTTGTCTACCTGAAATGTGACTTTTCAGTTTGATTGGTAGATGATTCATTCACTTAAAAGTTTGTTGCATAACATGTTTCGTTGTTTGTTACTTAGTGAGATATATAAATAAGAAACTGTTAGTTTAATGTGTAACAATAGATGTGTGTTCTAGACAGTTAGTTATGCAGTTACTTCTTCATGTTACTCATGAATTAAACAGTACAGTCTTTTACTTTACTAAATAAAAAGGTGGGTGTGTTAGTTATTTTTCTAGTTAAAATGGGTGTCAGTGTTGTGGTTATATGACTAGTTGCATGTTATTCGTTAGTTAATGAGTTAGCGTCTTAGTTTGTATCAGTAAATGTGTGTTATTAGTTACTTATTTACGTAAGTTAAACATGTGAATGTGTCAGTTTGTATTATAATGACTTGCTTATAAACAGCTCACAGGCTGCCAGTAATAACGGTGTTATTTGGTTAATGGTTAACCTCTGTGCTGTGTTTCCAGTTGTACAGGGGAGGAGTTTCTTACCCTGCAGGGCATGGATTACTCCACCTGGGGCTTCTGGCAGAACTACGTAGCTCTGGCCATCATGAGCGTCTGCTTCCTCACCATCGCTTACCTCAAACTGCGCTTCATCAAGAAGTTCACCTAGACCTTCTCTGCTATTCATGTGATGAGAATATGAAACATGAATCCTGCAGATCTCTAATAACGATGACTTGTTAAATAATAATAAACTATAATAATATATAAAATATTTGTTCATTAAGCTGGCAAAGTTGACACATTTTTAAGCACTGCCCACTAACACTCGTGTATTAATTAATAATAAACTGTAACATGATATTTTAAAATCAATGAAGTAAATCTTTTTCCACTTCCATTTCATATTTATTAAATTTTACAAAATAAAATGTAACTTGCATGTGTCTTTTATTCAGTGGCAATGCACTTGAAGATGTTTGAAGAAAGACTCGAAACTGTCTTAGTTGTATAACAAATTTATTACAATAAGTTCAGTATTGTAATCAATTAATACGTCCTCCAGCCGAATATTGAAACTCTCCTGAATTATGCGGGGCAAGCCCTTATACACAGTGGAGGGTATGCTCCCAAAACATGCAGTCAAAGTCAACAATACTATAACTCTTGTGTAAGAGAGGGACAGAGAAAAGAGAGGCCCCTCTCCCAGGATGCATCTCTTTCTTTTAAAATAAATTGTAATACATATACCGTACTAATACACTTGACAGTGGTGCCATAAACACACTTGACAGTGGCGCCATAAACACACTTGACAGTGGCGCCATAAACACACTTGGCAGTGGCACCATAAACACACTTGGCAGTGGCACCATAAACACACTTGACAGTGGCGCCATAAGCACACTTGACAGTGGCACTATAAACACACTTGACATTGGCAGTATAAACACACTTGACAGTGGCACCATGAACACACTTGACAGTGGCGCCATAAACACACTTGACAGTGGCACTATAAACACATTTGACAGTGGCACCATAAACACACTTGACAGTGGCACCATAAACACACTTGACAGTGGCACTATAAACACACTTGACAGTGGCACCATGAACACACTTGACAGTGGCACTATAAACACACTTGGAAGTGGCACCATAAACACATTTGACAGTGGCACCATAAACACACTTGACAGTGGTACTATAAACACACTTGACAGTGGCACCATAAACACACTTGACAGTGGCACTATAAACACACTTGACAGTGGCACCATGAACACACTTGACAGTGGCACCATGAACACACTTGGAAGTGGCACCATAAACACATTTGACAGTGGCACCATAAACACACTTGACAGTGGTGCCATAAACACACTTGACAGTGGCACCATAAACACACTTGACAGTGGCACAATAAACACACTTGGAAGTGGCACCATAAACACATTTGACAGTGGCACCATAAACACACTTGACAGTGGTACTATAAACACACTTGACAGTGGCACTATAAACACACTTGACAGTGGCGCCATAAACACACTTGACAGTGGCACCATAAACACACTTGACAGTGGCACCATAAACACACTTGGAAGTGGCACCATAAACACATTTGACAGTGGCACCATAAACACACTTGACAGTGGCACTATAAACACACTTGACAGTGGCACCATAAACACACTTGACAGTGGTACTATAAACACACTTGACAGTGGCGCCATAAACACACTTGACAGTGGCACCATAAACACACTTGACAGTGGCACCATAAACACACCCAGAAGTGGCACCATAAACACATTTGACAGTGGCACCATAAACACACTTGACAGTGGCACTATAAACACACTTGACAGTGGCACTATAAACACACTTGACAGTGGCGCCATAAACACACTTGACAGTGGCACCATAAACACACTTGACAGTGGCACAATAAACACACCTGGAAGTGGCACCATAAACACATTTGACAGTGGCACCATAAACACACTTGACAGTGGCACCATAAACACATTTGACAGTGGCACCATAAACACACTTGACAGTGGCACCATAAACACACTTGACAGTGGCACCATAAACACATTTGACAGTAGCAACATAAACACACTTGACATAAAAAATACTTGACAGTGGCGCCATCCTGGTGGCTCTCCGGTACTCCTATCCAAATAATCTCACATTTGGGATGGACCAAAATAACAGCTAGCGACACAGACAAGTATGTGTAAACCATTTGTATATAATAGTACTAGTATTAGTATGTAACTATTACTGTAACTATTAATGCAGATTATTTCTGACGCTCACATCTGACGTCCACACTCCCTGTACAGATTGTAAAGCCCTCTGAGGCAAATGTACTTTGTGACTTTGGGCTATACAAATAAAATTGATTTGATTTGACGCAACTGATGGCCAGAAGTGTTTAACAGCCGCTATAAATATATAATGTTTGTGCCTGAAAGATGAAGTAAAACATGTAAAGTTAAAAGTCCAAATTTGTTATGAAAGCAGCAATGAGGACTCATGGATTCATATTCCTGTGTGCGTTTCATTTTACTGCTGTAGATGTTTACAGTTGAGTTAATTTTAACTTGTTTAATCACAAACAAACTGAGAGTTCATGATATGTTTGTAGTGTCACCGTCCATGTTGTAAAGGGGAATTATAGATGTGTGTTAGTAGAAATAACTATTTCACATAAGCAGTTTTTAGCTCTTCATAGTCATTTTCTGTAATTCCTTGTCGTGGTTAACAGTGTGACCTAAGGTAACGTCCTAACCAAACCTGTAAACTGGTGCTCCTATTGGGAAGTGCTCGCCACGCATCATTTCTGTTTCTGATAAATACTCTTGTTGTATGACTGCTGACCTTATGACCAAATTCCTGAAAGAATTTAACTATTCAGAGACAGCTCTATCGTTAAGTCCTTATTTCAGTCTCCAATGACTGCTGACTCCAGCTGATCCAGGAGTATTTAAAGAGTTGATCTTAGAAGAACTTTCACATAAAGGAACACTATGACAAATATTTAACATTTTCACACAAATGTAGTGGAGTAAAAAATACAATATGTGCATTTGAGGGCAGTGAAGTAAACTGCTGTTAGCTAATGTTTATTTGATTCCAGTTTTTATTGATTTATTGTGCTTAACTTACTGTTAATGTGGTTTGTTTTATTGTGAAGCTCTAGCACTTTGTAGCTGTGTTTTGAAAGCTGATGTATAAAGTTAAAAATATACAGTTTATTAATATGAATGCACCATTCTATATGGAGTTATTACAATTTTTTAATTTTTTTATTTTACTAAACTTAAAGATTTGAATACTTCTTCCAACCCCTCTAGGGGTGTTAGACTCACACAAATGCTGCTAAATAAATATGTACTCTACTCTTCAGGAAAGCAAACGCGGCAAAGACCAAATATTGAAGATTTAAGAAAAAATAAACTTTGCATTAGAACGTTGAATGAATTATTTTTCAGCCAAAAAGTCAAAAGGCAAAGGAAATATTACTGTACAGTAAACAGACGTTACGCCATGTGACATTATGCAAAGACACAATCTTAGGTGGTAAATTTGTTAGAGTAAATTTGTTTAATCCATTCAATTTAGCTCTTGTGTTTAACTAGCCAGGCCTCGAGGCAGGACTTCAGCTCTGTGATCGCTACAGTAAAATGTTTCTTCAGTGTTTTATGTTCAGGAGCTGAGAGGATGTCGGACAGACAAGTGACAATGGAGCTCAGCCACAATGGAGAACGCCAGGTATCTTCCTTCCCTTCTTCCCTTCTCTCGGTGCTTGATTTCCATCACACATCTTGAGGTGAGTTAACTGTTTTTTAGTCAGCAGGTTCGAAGCAGGAGCAGCAGGGCGCTGTCGTCAGCTTCCATAACATCCACTACAAGGTGAAACAAGGAGGAGGCTGTCTGTGTCGGAAGAAAGTTACAACCAAAGACATCCTCATTGACCTCAAGTGAGTAATTTGCGGTTTCTAAAACTATGACTCGGTGGCCTGAAGACGGTCACCAAACAGCTTTTTGTGTAGAAATGTGTATTTTTGTCAATCATCAGCCAGGTTACCAGCAGCAGCTAATATCACTGACTAGTCTATGAAGGTAGATTAGTGCCATATATCTGAAGAAGAGCAGACTATGATTTGCACTTGTAAAACCCGTAATTCGCAACTTGTGAACACGCATCTCAGAGTTTGTAAGTGTAACTTCAGATCCACACATCTGCAAAAAGCAAACTGCAAGCATATTTCACAACTTGTGAAAGCGCGTCTTCGAATTTGCACTTGTAACTTCAGATCTGCAAAGCTGCACAACATGATTTGCATGCGCAGGTTCCTATTTGCTCGCTCAGTTGCGTCATCCTTCTCACGTGAATTTTGGCACGATTCTCTCGGATGGATTTGAAGGAAACGATTTGCGCGCAGAGACCAGGAATGCCTGTTTTACCACTCTTGTCCAAAAGGTGGCAGTGTGGTTATTGGATAATATATCAAACGGCTCAGTTTTTTTTTTTTTTTTTTTTTTTTTATTATTGCAATAAGACAGAGTATTACAATGACACGTGACAGGTAGAACAGAAATTGCTGATCATTACATCAAGATAAAGTCAGTAAAAAAAACATACATAGACATACAAGAGGAATATATCTTAAAGAACATTTAGAAGCTTTGTGTTTTTCTTATTATGTACAAGTTTAAGAGATTTGAGAAGAGAGGAAATTTCTAAAATAAAAATATCAAAGAGAGGTTGATTCTTTTGCCATTTCTGTTTATGAATGAAAAATTTGGCTTGTAGAACATAAAAGTTAACTAAAAATTCAAATGATGAATCTGTAGAGTTCTCATAATAAAAGAAGATGTCTTTGAGAGTGAAGACATAATGGCCCTGTTGTGCAAAAAGGTGAAAACTAAGGTCTATTAGAAATTTCTTAACAGTATCGCACTCAAAAAATAAATGTACAAGTGTTTCATCTTCCTTATTACAAAAAGAGCAATGTAAATCTAGGTCTATTCAACAACGTGTAAACCATAATGTTACTTACACGTTGTTGAACACTTCTCTCCATGTTCTCATGGCGCCGTGTCGTAGACCAAGAGTCATGGCCAGCCACCCACCACCACCACTGACCCGTTTATTTAGTCCATTTTAAGATTCTCCACAAGATTTACCCTACAAATGTTAATATTTCAAAATATACTGACATAGACCTAGATTTACATTGCTCTTTTTGTAATAAGGAAGATGAAACACTTGTACATTTATTTTTTGAGTGCGATACTGTTAAGAAATTTCTAATAGACCTTAGTTTTCACCTTTTTGCACAACAGGGCCATTATGTCTTCTCAAAGACATCTTCTTTTATTATGAGAACTCTACAGATTCATCATTTGAATTTTTAGTTAACTTTTATGTTCTACAAGCCAAATTTTTCATTCATAAACAGAAATGGCAAAAGAATCAACCTCTCTTTGATATTTTTATTTTAGAAATTTCCTCTCTTCTCAAATCTCTTAAACTTGTACATAATAAGAAAAACACAAAGCTTCTAAATGTTCTTTGAGATATATTCCTCTTGTATGTCTATGTATGTTTTTTATCTCTTGTTTTTTTTTTTTTTTACTGACTTTATCTTGATGTAATGATCAGCAATTTCTGTTCTACCTGTCACGTGTCATTGTAATACTCTGTCTTATTGCAGTAATAAAAAAAAAAAAACTGAGCCGTTTGATATATTATCCAATAACCACACTGCCACCTTTTGGACAAGAGTGGTAAAACAGGCATTCCTGGTCTCTGCGCGCAAATCGTTTCCTTCAAATCCATCCGAGAGAATCATGCCAAAATTCACGTGAGAAGGATGACGCAACTGAGCGAGCAAATAGGAACCTGCGCATGCAAATCATGTTGTGCAGCTTTGCAGATCTGAGGTTACAAGTGCAAATTCGAAGATGCGCTTTCACAAGTTGTGAAATATGCTTGCAGTTTGCTTTTTGCAGATGTGTGGATCTGAAGTTACACTTACAAACTCTGAGATGCGTGTTCACAAGTTGCGAATTACGGGTTTTACAAGTGCAAATCATAGTCTGCTCTTCTTCAGATATATGGCACTAATCTACCTTCATACTAGTCCAGCAGCAGCTGATATCAGCGACTAGTCCAGCAGCGGCTGATATCAGCGACTAGTCCAGCAGCGGCTGATATCACTGACTAGGCCAGCAGCGGCTGATATCAGCGACTAGTCCAGCAGCGGCTGATATCAGCGACTAGTCCAGCAGCGGCTGATATCAGCGACTAGTCCAGCAGCGGCTGATATCAGCTACTAGGCCAGCAGCGGCTGATATCAGCGACTAGTCCAGCAGCGGCTGATATCAGCGACTAGTCCAGCAGCGGCTGATATCAGAGACTAGTCCAGCAGCGGCTGATATCTGCGACTAGTCCAGCAGCGGCTGATATCAGCGACTAGTCCAGCAGCGGCTGATATCAGCGACTAGTCCAGCAGCGGCTGATATCAGCGACTAGACTAGTCCAGCAGCGGCTGATATCAGCGACTAGTCCAGCAGCGGCTGATATCAGCGACTAGTCCAGCAGCGGCTGATATCAGCGACTAGTCCAGCAGCAGTCAGTCCAGCTCGGTGTCTGTCTTTCAGCCTTTTATTTCACCAAGCTCTCACCAACCACTAAAAGTCAGTCCCACATTTACTCTTGTCCGGCGGCTTCTTGTTCGCTCACTATCTCCTTTTCTCTTCTTAGCTTCCTCCATCAGCGTCCTCTTCACTCTCTCCTCCTCTGCCATCATATCTATCTTGACAGCTTCTCCTTGAACAGCCTGATAAGACGGACAACTAGAACAAGTTTGTTTTTTTAAAATACTGTATCACAGGAGCATTAACAGCCATCCATGAATACCAAAAGATGTATGTTTGTATGTCCATCTACATTCATGAGTAGGTCAAACATTTCACATTTATCACTTTGATGGATACAGCCCAGTGTGCTGGTGAATGCAGTAACTCTGAGTATATGCAAACGCAGTTATCGTGCACAAGATGCAAAACCTGTTCATCCATCCTAGCATTGCTGTACAGGTGTAGTCAAAGCCAACATCATTATGTTAAAATGCCCACGGTGACAATCCCTACCTGATGTTTACTATTAACAGTGCAGTAAGTGCAGTCCATCTGAAAATTGTGAAGACATTTCCCCCCTGTGACAAACGCAGAAGCTTGTTAGAAAACAATGACTTTCAGTTTGAACAGACGCAGCGGCAGGATGCTGAGCTGCCTCTATATCTAATGTTGAAGTACGCAAGTGTTGAACAGGCACACCTGTTTGTCTATTAGGATGAGGATACAGGAAACCAAATATTTGTATTACATCTTGAGGTTGAATATGCAGCAGACTCTCTCTTCACTTTCTTACACTGAGCTAAATTTTAACAAAATTAAACATGACGCAAAGAAGGAAGGGAAGAAAAAAAAAGAAAGACAATGAAAAAAAAGAGGGAGAGAGGGGAAACAAGGAAATTAAAAAAGAAAGAGGGAAGAAAGCAAAATAAACCCGCAGTGTCATGTTTTATCAGACCTGCTGACTCATGGCCTAGCGGATATCAAAGGAGGAAGTGCTGAATCAGCCAAAGAAAAATTTCATCACTTCTGTTTAGAAAAAAAGATCTCTCAGTTCCTTCAGAAAGAACTTCAAGTAACATGTTTCAACTTTACTATAAAATGTTGACTCCGGTTGACCCACACTGACCTGTGATCAGCTGAACGGTGTCTCTGTCATTCGTACGTCTGTTCTCACACTATGTAACTTTGGGCTCTGGGTCAGGAGAAGTACGTAACGCACAAAGATTTTGTGGTTTGGAAATCTGAAATTATTGATACAGACTTAAAAAAAACAAACCTAACACTGGGTCAGAAAACCCCACCGGTATTGCTAAATGCTATTACACTATAAATAGTACTTTTTGTAAATGTGTACGACATATGTACACTGTGTTTCCCCTCCTCCTGCTGCTGTAATAAGTGAATTTCCCCGTTGTGGGATCAATAAAGTATTATCGTATCGTATCGTATCGTAAATCCATTATTACACTGGTGCTTTTAGTCTAAATTTGTTTTCTTTATTTGTGTATTTCTTTGCTCTCTTTTTTTATGGATGGGTCACAAATTATACCTCCCTCTCTCTCAGTGGGATCATGAAGCCGGGTCTGAACGCCATCATGGGAGCGACAGGAAGTGGCAAGTCATCGTGAGTGTCTTTGTAAAGTTAGAAGAAGCGATGGAGACGTTGCTGCTGCCCCATGTGAATGTAGATAATGTGGAGTGTAGAAAGTGTTTGTTTTATAAGCTGTTATGATAATGAAGGACGTCTTCATCTCTAAAGCAAACACTTTCAAGAAGCTTCCTGATCGCTTGCTGCTAACTGTTGCCGTTCAGGTTCCTGGATATATTGGCAGCCAGGAAGGACCCCGCAGGCCTGTCGGGAGAAGTTTTGATCGACGGAGCTCCTCAGCCTCCAAACTTCAAATGTCTGTCTGGATACGTGGTGCAGGTGGGTGAGACAGACAGGAAGACAGACAGGAAGTCAGAGCAACAGAAGCCAACTCTGTGACAGGATTCAATAGAAGAGCGGCAGGAGTTTCCCGATCGGGGCAGGAAGGGAGTGCACGCAACAATAAGACCAGCTTCTTCAGTCAAGTCTGATCAGTCACACCACCAACAATTAAAACTGACTATGAGAAACGACTGTTTTAATTGTTAGTGATGGTTTCATGTCTCCAGGACGACGTGCTGATGGGGACCCTGACGGTCAGAGAGAACTTCACCTTCTCGGCGGCGCTACGTCTCCCAGCGGCCGTCTCTCAGCAGGAGAAAGAGCAAAAAGTGAACAAACTGATCCAGGAGCTGGGATTGGGCAAAGTGGCCGACTCCAGGGTGAGAAGGAATCAAAGATGTGAAGAAATAACAATCGCAGAGAGTAAATGGACAAACAATAACGTCAGAATGTGCAAAAAGACAAATCTGTGTCTGTGTGTGTTCAGGTGGGCACCCAACTGATTCGTGGGATCTCCGGCGGCGAGAGGAAGAGGACGAGCATCGGCATGGAGCTGATCATCGACCCGCCTGTCCTTTTCCTGGACGAACCGACCACGGGCCTCGACGCCAGCACTGCCAACTCAGTGCTGCTGCTGCTCAAGAGGTCACACACTTCCTGTGTCCATTTCAAATTAAAAGCCTTATGGCGTTTCAGCTTTTATTGTGAAACATTTCCAGAATGGTATTGTTGGTTCAAATGTAGATGCTGCCATTGTAGCATTTGTATATAACTACAGGTCACGACATGAAAACATAGATATCTTGTAGCAGACTTATGTATTCATATTTAATGTTTACTCATAGTTTGCATAATTATACTGTCATATTTAATCAGCATTGGCTAGCATGCAACTTGGGAACAATAAATGTAGTCTGAAACTGTCGGAGAGGTGAAAAGCCTCGAAGAGTTCCCAAAGGTTTAGGTAATGACGTTGAGGCTTTGAACTGAAGCCTTCACCTTTACTGTAGTTACGCACTGGCTCGGAGATCCAGACTTGGACTTCTGATCTCTGAGAGTTTATCCATGCTCACAACTTATTACTTCACCGAAAACATTACATTAACCCAATCCTGTCTTCCTTCCACTGGCTTCTTGTTAAGGTTTTACTGATCACCTTAAACATCTGATTCTGGGTCCAAGCTACATGAGGCATTGACCACTGCCTTAGATCCTCGGTTAAATTCAGGTCACATGGACCCAGGGGTTTAATTTAAACTTCTGCTGTGAGTTAAATTCATGTCTGTTAGGATGCTTTAACTGTTTCTCTTGTCTCTTCAGGATGGCAAACTACGGTCGCACCATCATCCTGTCCATCCACCAGCCTCGATACTCCATCTACCGCCTGTTCGACAGCCTCACCTTGCTGGTCAACGGCAAACAGGTCCCCTACGATCTCCACTTAGTGAAACGTTACCGTGATTTCCCATCTCTCTTTGATCCTTATTTTCTCCATGACCTCTTACTTCTCATCTTTATAAACACATCACATGTGTGGACTTTATTAATATTTGAACTCTTGTTTTAACGATTATTAAAATGTTCAGGTTTACCATGGTCCAGCACAGAGAGCACTGGAGTATTTCTCAGACATTGGTAGGAACATGACATTTACTTTAATCCAATATAACATAACCTAATGTAAAGATGATGTATTGTGTAATTTGGTTTGGACTGTCATTTCCCAGGATACACCTGCGAGCCCCACAACAATCCTGCTGACTTCTTTTTGGACGTCATAAATGGACAATTCGCCATCCCCCTCAGCAAAATGGGGAGTGAAGGTATGTATGTTTCGATCAGAGTTTAAAATCAGAATTCAACAAGGACCATATGAATCCTGTAATTTGTAATTTACATTTCTTTTCCCCATTTGGACGATTCTGAACACTTCTTTCTACCCTTCAGATTTAGAGTTTACTTCGATACCCAGAGAGGCAATCGAGGACAAACTCATAGAGGAATACAGAAACTGCCACGATTTCAAAGAGACCAAAACAGAGCTGGGTAAGCACAAAAATATCATACAAGGCTATTTCAATAAATTCAATAAATGAAGAAAACCTTCAGAAATCTTTATCTGGAATTGTTCTCAATCTATTTTTGACCGCAAATTAAATTCAACATACTTAATTACTGAAATTACTTCATACAGAAACTATAATTTCTATAATTTATAATCTATTCTCTCTCAGAGAGGATAGTTCAGGGTAAGCAGATCACCAGCACTCCTCCCTACAGAACCATCACTTACAACACCAGCTTTCTGACCCAGTTCAGGTGGGTTTTCAAGAGAACTTTCCGCAACCTCCTGCTCAACCCTCAGACCTCCATCGCCGAGGTAGGACCATCGAGCAGGCTTCAGTGTCAATCTCCACACTGAGTGTAACTGTAAAGGAACTGAACTTCCATTTCATTGATTTCAAGTACTGTGGCAGGCAGGGTTCATGATCTTTTGTACAAAAAGAAATGTGGTAATTATTGCAGTATATGAATAGATGTAAAAAGGGGCCAGTCACTTTTGTACAATTTGAATTGAGCTGGAGCAGCATGTAGTAGACATAAGAGGAACTACAACATCAGAAATATAAAACAAGTAACATTTTTGGTAAAAATGGGCTTTCTGACAGCGAGTTGGATGATTAAAATATACAAGATTCTTATTCATCTATTAACTATGAAGTTACACCCAGCAACTGGTTGGCTCATCTTAGCATAAAGACTGTAGAGAGGTTTAGGTAGTTCCTGCTGGTTGTTAAATAACAAGGGTGGTAATGTTTGCAACGAAAATTTAATTAAACCCAAAATGTTCCCTTTAGATGCTGCTTCAACATTCAGTTCAGGGACTGCGCATACTACAGTAACTTGTATCGATTATTGACGACTATGTTGTTTTCTTAATCTGTTCAGATAGCATTAACGTTGTTCCTCGCTGTGGTCATAGGAGCCATTTTCTTTGGCGTCAAAGATGATCAAAGTGGAATACAGAACAGGTATTCTGATTTTATCCATCATGTAACACATAAATAAGTATTTGGTGCAACTTCCTGGTGGTAGTAGTTGTATCACTACTAGAAACATTAGTGTGACTTCTAAAAACAGATGCTGCTTGTTTGTATGATCAGTCTGATCTCATGTCTTTAGACCTTGGTGGAAACACCGACAACAACAGGCGGAAGAAATTTTGAAAAATTGCTCCTGGGACTAAATGTTCTGGGTTCCAGGAAACACAACCTCGGCCTTACAATAATAATAATAATACTAAGAAAAACTTTGTTTTCTGTTGTTTCTGAAAGTTTGGCGTGTCCCAGTTTTATTATTATTGTTCTTATGCTCTACAAGAAGGTTAGTAGATGCAGTAAAACTACTGTTAGCAGTATCTGTGGCAAAGTAAAGCATTTTTCATACTAATTACATATAATGTATAACAATATTCTCACTACTCAATTAGAGAATCACTAGAGGTACCACTGTGTGTACTGATTGTATTGTTGTGTTTTCAGGTCTGGCGTTCTCTTCTTCATCACTGTGAATCAGTGTTTCGACTCTCTGTCATCTGCTGACCTCTTCGTCTCAGAGAGAAAACTCTTCATGTGGGTTTGCCACATAAATATACATATACAGACATACCCTTAATGATCCAATTCAACATTTACTTACTGACTTTCTCTCTCAGAGTAAATTGAGAAGATTAAATGTTGTTTTGTCGTATGTGCTAATTTCAGCTAATTTATCATGTTTTCAGTCTTTATGCTAAGCTAAATTAACCATGGCTTGATGTATATGTATGTCAACATTGACATTAATTCTCAACCTTGTCACGTTTGCCGGACTTCTGAGTGTAGTGCAATGAATCCAAGTGATAATTACGGTGGCCCTGAAGTGCAAAACACAACAGCAAGTTCAAAAAAACAAAAGCAAATCAAATACCACAACAGCAAATTGGTTGTAGCTCATTGCAATGAACGTTAGGTTGTAGCTTGTTGTCTGTCTTACTACGGTTGAAAATATGTGTGTTTTGTCTTTTAACAACGTTTCACCTAAGAGTTATTGATCCTGGAAATACCTTTCGAACTTTACCGAAGTGCAGTGACCAATGAGGCACCTTTCCTTATCTCGCAATTCCGCGATCTTTTCTCGTAATTACAAGATAAAGTGTCTAATTTTTTTATTCAGTGAATGCAATGCGCTTCTGTACTATCATGTCATATCCATGTCGTGCATCAAAAAATCCTTGAATAGCAGCGCGTACATTGTCACTAACAGTGCTCATATTTTGAAAAAGAAGAAAGGACCACATGTCCAATCAACGACGATTCATGTTGCCCAAGGGTACCTACCCTTTTCGTCTTGAATTCGCTGTTGTGTTATTTGCTTTGCTGTTGTGTCTTTGAATTTGCTGTTGTGTTATTTGATTTGCTGTTGTGTTTTTGAATTTGCTGTTGTGTTTTTGAATTTGCTGTTGTGTTTTTGAATTTGCTGTTTTGTTTTTGAATTAGCTGTTGTGTTTCTGAATTTGCTATTGTGTTTTTGAATTTGCTGTTGTGTTTTTGAATTTGCTGTTTTGTTTTTGAATTTGCTGTTGTGTTTTTGAATTTGCTGTTTTGTTTTTGAATTTGCTGTTGTGTTATTTGATTTGCTGTTGTGTTTTCGAATTTGCTATTGTGTTTTTGAATTTGCTGTTGTGTTTTTGAATTTGCTGTTTTGTTTTTGAATTTGCTGTTGTGTTTCTGAATTTGCTATTGTGTTTTTGAATTTGCTGTTGTGTTTTTGAATTTGCTGTTTTGTTTTTCAATTTGCCGTTGTGTTTTTCAATTTGCTGTTGTGTTTTTTAATTTGCTATTGTGTTTTTTAATTTGCTGTTGTGTTTTGCACGTCAGGGCCACAAGTAGATAATACTTCTGAGCATCTTTTAAACTTACCAGTTTTTCTAGTATTCACACACTGTACTTATGACGTTTATTAATCAAACCTTTGGTGTATTTTTCTGTCTCATCAGTCACGAGTATATTAGCGGTTACTACAGGCTGTCTGTGTACTTCCTGTCTAAGATCCTGTTGGACATCTTAACGCTGAAGACCATCCCCGCCATCATCTTCAGCTGTGTGGCATACTTCATGATTGGTGGGTAAAAGCCATGAACTTTAAGAGAGAAAATTATTTATTGGGGACAATGCCAAAAATGATCTGATTCCTGTTCTCTGATCTGTTAGTCAGATTACTATCCGACTATTTGAGGACTACATTTAAGATCATGCAATTTTTTTTTGAGTTTGTATCTTGAGTTCATTCTCTGTTCTTTAATTCTTTAATTTGTATCTTTTAGTTTTGGTGCGTTTCATTCAAATTGTTTAGTGACACTGGCTTTAAAAAAAAAAAAAATGATTCAAGTCATTAGCTCCACATTGGACGTAATAATTTTAACATTATTTCTAGATTATTTTTGTTGATTCTGCAGGTTCTAACTAGTGTGTGTGTGTGTGTGTGTGTGTGTGTGTGTGTGTGTGTGTGTGCAGGCCTGAAGCCGACAGTTGAAGCCTTCTTCCTCTTCATGTTAGCTGTGGCTCTGGTCGCCTACACAGCCACCTCCATGACTATGGCCATCTCAGCTGACCAGACAGTGGTGGCCATCGCCAACATGTTCGCGACCAACTGCTTTGTCTACATGATGGTGACGTTACACAACAAACAGCATCACCAACACACACACATGCAATTGACTAACTGGGTTTAAGCCGTGCTGCGTCTTACGTAGCGTTACGTACTTCTCCCGGCCCTGGAGTCAGTGTAGCACCAACAGGGTTTAACAGACGTTAGTTTATTTTGTAATTTTGAGAAGCCATCAGAAATCCTTTCAACCACACAAGCTAATACTGACATATGGAAAACCATAGCAACACCCGGACTATCACTTTGTTTGAATACTTTGATTTGTGTCTAACTTATAATTCTCTATTTTATTTCTGCAGATCTTTGCAGGTTTGCTTGTGAATCTTCCCTCCATGGTCAGCTGGCTTGCTTGGTTTAAATACTTCAGTATACCACGATATGGCCTCAGTGTACGTGCACACACACACACACACACACACACACACACACACACACACATGTTGGTAGGTGGTATGATGGTGTTGTGTTGATGATCTTTGTGTCTCTACAGGCTCTGCAGATTAAGGAGTTTCGTGGGCTGGAGTTCTGTAAAAAGGTTAACAACAGCATCACTCCAGAAGGACTCACGTAAGAAACACTGACGCACACAATCGAGAAAAACATGTTTATGTCAGTAACTGTAAAAGAAAAGACAGCGGCATGCGCAAGTGTTGGTCAGTTAGTCAACCAGTTTAAATACTTGTTAGTTTGCTAGTGATGTCGTTCATTACTGACTTAAAATGCTACTTATTCATTAAGGTAAAATAAGTCCACCAGTTTTCTGGTAAATTAAAGGTGAACATGTTAGTCAGTGAACTTTGTGGAACGTTAAATAACTAGTTACAACATGAATGTGGGTTTGCCACTTTATTAGTTTATTTAGGCAGTTTTCTCTTTAGTTAGTAAGTTAGGTGCTTACTTAAATTCTGAACATGTTTGAACATGTAATTAGTTCGTAAGTGTGACAGTTTGATCATTAAATCAATATTTAGTTACTTAGGTAACAGTCTACATAGAAGAGTTAGTTACTTATATTAAGTTTGAGATTGTCCTCGAGCTTATAAGTTGTCAGATGCCGGGTTGTGTAACTGCTTGAAAGATTAGTTAAGCTGTAATTCAATTACTCAGTTGTAGTAGGCTCTTTCACTTGCTAGTTAAATAGGTAGTTATGTAAAAAGTGTACAAGTTAGTTGGTTGTCTACCTGAAATGTGACTTTTCAGTTTGATTGGTAGATGATTCATTCACTTAAAAGTTTGTTGCATAACAAGTTTCGTTGTTTGTTACTTAGTGAGATATATAAATAAGAAACTATTAGTTTAATGTGTAACAATAGATGTGGGTTCTAGACAGTTAGTTATGCAGTTACTTCTTCATGTTACTCATGAATTAAACAGTACAGTCTTTTACTTTACTAAATAAAAAGGTGGGTGTGTTAGTTATTTTTCTAGTTAAAATGGGTGTCAGTGTTGTGGTTATATGGCTAGTTGCATGTTATTCGTTAGTTAATGAGTTAGCGTCTTAGTTTGTATCAGTAAATGTGTGTTATTAGTTACTTATTTACCTAAAGTTAAACATGTGAATGTGTCAGTTTGTATTATAATGACTTGCTTATAAACAGCTCACAGGCTGCCAGTAATAACGGTGTTATTTGGTTAATGGTTAACCTCTGTGCTGTGTTTCCAGTTGTACAGGGGAGGAGTTTCTTACCCTGCAGGGCATGGATTACTCCACCTGGGGCTTCTGGCAGAACTACGTAGCTCTGGCCATCATGAGCGTCTGCTTCCTCACCATCGCTTACCTCAAACTGCGCTTCATCAAGAAGTTCACCTAGACCTTCTCTGCTATTCATGTGATGAGAATATGAAACATGAATCCTGCAGATCTCTAATAACGATGACTTGTTAAATAATAATAAACTATAATAATAAATATATAAAATATTTGTTCATTAAGCTGGCAAAGTTGACACATTTTTAAGCACTGCCCACTAACACTCGTGTATTAATTAATAATAAACTGTAACATGATATTTTAAAATCAATGAAGTAAATCTTTTTCCACTTCCATTTCATATTTATTAAATTTTACAAAATAAAATGTAACTTGCATGTGTCTTATATTCAGTGGCAATGCACTTGAAGATGTTTGAAGAAAGACTCGAAACTGTCTTAGTTGTATAACAAATTTATTACAATAAGTTCAGTATTGTAATCAATTAATACGTCCTCCAGCCGAATATTGAAACTCTCCTGAATTATGCGGGGCAAGCCCTTATACACAGTGGAGGGTATGCTCCCAAAACATGCAGTCAAAGTCAACAATACTATAACTCTTGTGTAAGAGAGGGACAGAGAAAAGAGAGGCCCCTCTCCCAGGATGCATCTCTTTCTTTTAAAATAAATTGTAATACATATACCGTACTAATACACTTGACAGTGGTGCCATAAACACACTTGACAGTGGCGCCATAAACACACTTGACAGTGGCGCCATAAACACACTTGGCAGTGGCACCATAAACACACTTGACAGTGGCACCATAAACACACTTGACAGTGGCACCATAAACACATTTGACAGTAGCAACATAAACACACTTGACATAAAAAATACTTGACAGTGGCGCCATCCTGGTGGCTCTCCGGTACTCCTATCCAAATAATCTCACATTCGGGATGGACCAAAATAACAGCTAGCGACACAGACAAGTATGTGTAAACCATTTGTATATAATAGTACTAGTATTAGTATGTAACTATTACTGTAACTATTTATGCAGATTATTTCTGACGCTCACATCTGACGTCCACACTCCCTGTACAGATTGTAAAGCCCTCTGAGGCAAATGTACTTTGTGACTTTGGGCTATACAAATAAAATTGATTTGATTTGACGCAACTGATGGCCAGAAGTGTTTAACAGCCGCTATAAATATATAATGTTTGTGCCTGAAAGATGAAGTAAAACATGTAAAGTTAAAAGTCCAAATTTGTTATGAAAGCAGCAATGAGGACTCATGGATTCATATTCCTGTGTGCGTTTCATTTTACTGCTGTAGATGTTTACAGTTGAGTTAATTTTAACTTGTTTAATCACAAACAAACTGAGAGTTCATGATATGTTTGTAGTGTCACCGTCCATGTTGTAAAGGGGAATTATAGATGTGTGTTAGTAGAAATAACTATTTCACATAAGCAGTTTTTAGCTCTTCATAGTCATTTTCTGTAATTCCTTCTCGTGGTTAACAGTGTGACCTAAGGTAACGTCCTAACCAAACCTGTAAACTGGTGCTCCTATTGGGAAGTGCTCGCCACGCATCATTTCTGTTTCTGATAAATACTCTTGTTGTATGACTGCTGACCTTATGACCAAATTCCTGAAAGAATTTAACTATTCAGAGACAGCTCTATCGTTAAGTCCTTATTTCAGTCTCCAATGACTGCTGACTCCAGCTGATCCAGGAGTATTTAAAGAGTTGATCTTAGAAGAACTTTCACATAAAGGAACACTATGACAAATATTTAACATTTTCACACAAATGTAGTGGAGTAAAAAATACAATATGTGCATCTGAGGGCAGTGAAGTAAACTGCTGTTAGCTAATGTTTATTTGATTCCAGTTTTTATTGATTTATTGTGCTTAACTTACTGTTAATGTGGTTTGTTTTATTGTGAAGCTCTAGCACTTTGTAGCTGTGTTTTGAAAGCTGATGTATAAAGTTAAAAATATACAGTTTATTAATATGAATGCACCATTCTATATGGAGTTATTACAATTTTTTAATTTTTTTATTTTACTAAACTTAAAGATTTGAATACTTCTTCCAACCCCTCTAGGGGTGTTAGACTCACACAAATGCTGCTAAATAAATATGTACTCTACTCTTCAGGAAAGCAAACGCGGCAAAGACCAAATATTGAAGATTTAAGAAAAAATAAACTTTGCATTAGAACGTTGAATGAATTATTTTTCAGCCAAAAAGTCAAAAGGCAAAGGAAATATTACTGTACAGTAAACAGACGTTACGCCATGTGACATTATGCAAAGACACAATCTTAGGTGGTAAATTTGTTAGAGTAAATTTGTTTAATCCATTCAATTTAGCTCTTGTGTTTAACTAGCCAGGCCTCGAGGCAGGACTTCAGCTCTGTGATCGCTACAGTAAAATGTTTCTTCAGTGTTTTATGTTCAGGAGCTGAGAGGATGTCGGACAGACAAGTGACAATGGAGCTCAGCCACAATGGAGAACGCCAGGTATCTTCCTTCCCTTCTTCCCTTCTCTCGGTGCTTGATTTCCATCACACATCTTGAGGTGAGTTAACTGTTTTTTAGTCAGCAGGTTCGAAGCAGGAGCAGCAGGGCGCTGTCGTCAGCTTCCATAACATCCACTACAAGGTGAAACAAGGAGGAGGCTGTCTGTGTCGGAAGAAAGTTACAACCAAAGACATCCTCATTGACCTCAAGTGAGTAATTTGCGGTTTCTAAAACTATGACTCGGTGGCCTGAAGACGGTCACCAAACAGCTTTTTGTGTAGAAATGTGTATTTTTGTCAATCATCAGCCAGGTCCCCAGCAGCAGCTGATATCAGTGACTAGTCCAGCAGCGGCTGATATCAGAGACTAGTCCAGCAGCGGCTGATATCAGCGACTAGTCCAGCAGCGGCTGATATCAGAGACTAGTCCAGCAGCGGCTGATATCAGCGACTAGTCCAGCAGCGGCTGATATCAGCGACTAGTCCAGCAGCGGCTGATATCAGAGACTAGTCCAGCAGCGGCTGATATCAGCGACTAGTCCAGCAGCGGCTGATATCAGCGACTAGTCCAGCAGCAGCTGATATCAGAGACTAGTCCAGCAGCGGCTGATATCAGCGACTAGTCCAGCAGCTGATATCAGAGACTAGTCCAGCAGCGGCTGATATCAGCGACTAGTCCAGCAGCGGCTGATATCAGCGACTAGTCCAGCAGCGGCTGATATCAGCGACTAGTCCAGCAGCGGCTGATATCAGCGACTAGTCCAGCAGCGGCTGATATCAGCGACTAGTCCAGCAGCGGCTGATATCAGAGACTAGTCCAGCAGCGGCTGATATCAGAGACTAGTCCAGCAGCGGCTGATATCAGCGACTAGTCCAGCAGCGGCTGATATCAGCGACTAGTCCAGCAGCGGCTGATATCAGAGACTAGTCCAGCAGCAGCTGATATCAGCGACTAGTCCAGCAGCGGCTGATATCAGCGACTAGTCCAGCAGCGGCTGATATCAGCGACTAGTCCAGCAGCGGCTGATATCAGAGACTAGTCCAGCAGCGGCTGATATCAGCGACTAGTCCAGCAGCAGCTGATATCAGCGACTAGTCCAGCAGCTGATATCAGTGACTAGTCCAGCAGCAGCTGATATCAGCGACTAGTCTAGCAGCGGCTGATATCAGAGACTAGTCCAGCAGCGGCTGATATCAGAGACTAGTCCAGCAGCGGCTGATATCAGAGACTAGTCCAGCAGCAGTCAGTCCAGCTCGGCGTCTGTCTTTCAGCCTTTTATTTCACCAAGCTCTCACCAACCACTAAAAGTCAGTCCCACATTTACTCTTGTCCGGCGGCTTCTTGCTCGCTCACTCTCTCCTTTTCTCTTCTTAGCTTCCTCCATCAGCGTCCTCTTCACTCTCTCCTCCTCTGCCATCATATCTATCTTGTACATTGCTGTACAGGTGTAGTCAAAGCCAACATCATTATGTTAAAATGCCCACGGTGACAATCCCTACCTGATGTTTACTATTAACAGTGCAGTAAGTGCAGTGCATCTGAAAATTGTGAAGACATTTCCCCCCTCTGACAAACGCAGAAGCTTGTTAGAAAACAATGACTCTCAGTTTAAACAGACGCAGCGGCAGGATGCTGAGCTGCCTCTATATCTAATGTTGAAGTACGCAAGTGTTGAACAGGCACACCTGTTTGTCTATTATAATGAGGATACAGGAAACCAAATATTTGTATTACATCTTGAGGTTGAATATGCAGCAGACTCTCTCTTCACTTTCTTACACTGAGCTAAATTTTAACAAAATTAAACATGACGCAAAGAAGGAAGGGAAGAAAAAAAAAGAAAGACAATGAAAAGAAAGAGGGAGAGAGGGGAAACAAGGAAATTAAAAAAGAAAGAGGGAAGAAAGCAAAATAAACCCGCAGTGTCATGTTTTATCAGACCTGCTGACTCATGGCCTAGCGGATATCAAAGGAGGAAGTGCTGAATCAGCCAAAGAAAAATTTCATCACTTCTGTTTAGAAAAAAAGATCTCTCAGTTCCTTCAGAAAGAACTTCAAGTAACATGTTTCAACTTTACTATAAAATGTTGACTCCGGTTGACCCACACTGACCTGTGATCAGCTGAACGGTGTCTCTGTCATTCCTACGTCTGTTCTCACACTATGTAACTTTGGGCTCTGGGTCAGGAGAAGTACGTAACGCACAAAGATTTTGTGGTTTGGAAATCTGAAATTATTGATACAGACTTAAAAAAAACAAACCTAACACTGGGTCAAAAAACCCCACCGGTATTGCTAAATCCATTATTACACTGGTGCTTTTAGTCTAAATTTGTTTTCTTTATTTGTGTATTTCTTTGATCTCTTTTTTTATGGATGGGTCACGAATTATACCTCCCTCTCTCTCAGTGGGATCATGAAGCCGGGTCTGAACGCCATCATGGGAGCGACAGGAAGTGGCAAGTCATCGTGAGTGTCTTTGTAAAGTTAGAAGAAGCGATGGAGACGTTGCTGCTGCCCCATGTAAATGTAGATAATGTGGAGTGTAGAAAGTGTTTGTTTTAAAAGCTGTTATGATAATGAAGGACGTCTTCATCTCTAAAGCAAACACTTTCAAGAAGCTTCCTGATCGCTTGCTGCTAACTGTTGCCGTTCAGGTTCCTGGATATATTGGCAGCCAGGAAGGACCCCGCAGGCCTGTCGGGAGAAGTTTTGATCGACGGAGCTCCTCAGCCTCCAAACTTCAAATGTCTGTCTGGATACGTGGTGCAGGTGGGTGAGACAGACAGGAAGACAGACAGGAAGTCAGAGCAACAGAAGCCAACTCTGTGACAGGATTCAATAGAAGAGCGGCTTTGATTCAGGAGTTTCCCGATCGGGGCAGGAAGGGAGTGCACGCAACAATAAGACCAGCTTCTTCAGTCAAGTCTGATCAGTCACACCACCAACAATTAAAACTGACTATGAGAAACGACTGTTTTAATTGTTAGTGATGGTTTCATGTCTCCAGGACGACGTGCTGATGGGGACCCTGACGGTCAGAGAGAACTTCACCTTCTCGGCGGCGCTACGTCTCCCAGCGGCCGTCTCTCAGCAGGAGAAAGAGCAAAAAGTGAACAAACTGATCCAGGAGCTGGGATTGGGCAAAGTGGCCGACTCCAGGGTGAGAAGGAATCAAAGATGTGAAGAAATAACAATCGCAGAGAGTAAATGGACAAACAATAACGTCAGAATGTGCAAAAAGACAAATCTGTGTCTGTGTGTGTTCAGGTGGGCACCCAGCTGATTCGTGGGATCTCCGGCGGCGAGAGGAAGAGGACGAGCATCGGCATGGAGCTGATCATCGACCCGCCTGTCCTTTTCCTGGACGAACCGACCACGGGCCTCGACGCCAGCACTGCCAACTCAGTGCTGCTGCTGCTCAAGAGGTCACACACTTCCTGTGTCCATTTAAAATTAAAAGCCTTATGGCGTTTCAGCTTTTATTGTGAAATATTTCCAGAATGGTATTGTTGGTTCAAATGTAGATGCTGCCATTGTAGCATTTGTATATAACTACAGGTCACGACATGAAAACATAGATATCTTGTAGCAGACTTATGTATTCATATTTAATGTTTACTCATAGTTTGCATAATTATACTGTCACATTTAATCAGCATTGGCTAGCATGCAACTTGGGAACAATAAATGTAGTCTGAAACTGTCGGAGAGGTGAAAAGCCTCGAAGAGTTCCCAAAGGTTTAGGTAATGACGTTGAGGCTTTGAACTGAAGCCTTCACCTTTACTGTAGTTACGCACTGGCTCGGAGATCCAGACTTGGACTTCTGATCTCTGAGAGTTTATCCATGCTCACAACTTATTACTTCACCGAAAACATTACATTAACCCAATCCTGTCTTCCTTCCACTGGCTTCTTGTTAAGGTTTTACTGATCACCTTAAACATCTGATTCTGGGTCCAAGCTACATGAGGCATTGACCACTGCCTTAGATCCTCGGTTAAATTCAGGTCACATGGACCCAGGGGTTTAATTTAAACTTCTGCTGTGAGTTAAATTCATGTCTGTTAGGATGCTTTAACTGTTTCTCTTGTCTCTTCAGGATGGCAAACTACGGTCGCACCATCATCCTGTCCATCCACCAGCCTCGATACTCCATCTACCGCCTGTTCGACAGCCTCACCTTGCTGGTCAACGGCAAACAGGTCCCCTACGATCTTTACTTAGTGAAACGTTACCGTGATTTCCCATCTCTCTTTGATCCTTATTTTCTCCCTGACCCTCTACTTCTCACCTTTTATAAACACATCACATGTGTGGACTTTATGAATATATGAACTCTTGTTTTAACGATTATTAAAATGTTCAGGTTTACCATGGTCCAGCACAGAGAGCACTGGAGTATTTCTCAGACATTGGTAGGAACATGACATTTACTTTAATCCAATATAACATAACCTAATGTAAAGATGATGTATTGTGTAATTTGGTTTGGACTGTCATTTCCCAGGATACACCTGCGAGTCCCACAACAATCCTGCTGACTTCTTTCTGGACGTCATAAATGGACAATTCGCCATCCCCCTCAGCAAAATGGGGAGTGAAGGTATGTATGTTTCGATCAGAGTTTAAAATCAGAATTCAACAAGGACCATATGAATCCTGTAATTTGTAATTTACATTTCTTTTCCCCATTTGGACGATTCTGAACACTTCTTTCTACCCTTCAGATTTAGAGTTTACTTCGATACCCAGAGAGGCAATCGAGGAAAAACTCATAGAGGAATACAGAAACTGCCACGATTTCAAAGAGACCAAAACAGAGCTGGGTAAGCACAAAAATATCATACAAGGCTATTTCAATAAATTCAATAAATGAAGAAAACCTTCAGAAATCTTTATCTGGAATTGTTCTCAATCTATTTTTGACCGCAAATTAAATTCAACATACTTAATTACTAAAATTACTTCATACAGAAACTATAATTTCTATAATTTATAATCTATTCTCTCTCAGAGAGGATAGTTCAGGGTAAGCAGATCACCAGCACTCCTCCCTACAGAACCATCACTTACAACACCAGCTTTCTGACCCAGTTCAGGTGGGTTCTCAAGAGAACTTTCCACAACCTCCTGCTCAACCCTCAGAGCTCCATCGCCGAGGTAGGACCATCGAGCAGGCTTCAGTGTCAATCTCCACACTGAGTGTAACTGTAAAGGAACTGAACTTCCATTTCATTGATTTCAAGTACTGTGGCAGGCAGGGTTCATGATCTTTTGTACAAAAAGAAATGTGGTAATTATTGCAGTATATGAATAGATGTAAAAAGGGGCCAGTCACTTTTGTACAATTTGAATTGAGCTGGAGCAGCATGTAGTAGACATAAGAGGAACTACAACATCAGAAATATAAAACAAGTAACATTTTTGGTAAAATGAGCTTTCTGACAGCGAGTTGGATGATAAAAATATACAAGATTCTTATTCATCTATTAACTATGAAGTTACACCCAGCAACTGGTTGGCTCATCTTAGCATAAAGACTGTAGAGAGGTTTAGGTAGTTCCTGCTGGTTGTTAAATAACAAGAGTGGTAATGTTTGCAACGAAAATTTAATTAAACCCAAAATGTTCCCTTTAGATGCTGCTTCAACATTCAGTTCAGGGACTGCGCATACTACAGTAACTTGTATCGATTATTGACGACTATGTTGTTTTCTTAATCTGTTCAGATAGCATTAACGTTGTTCCTCGCTGTGGTCGTAGGAGCCATTTTCTTTGGCGTCAAAGATGATCAAAGTGGAATACAGAACAGGTATTCTGATTTTAGCCATCATGTAACACATAAATAAGTATTTGGTGCAACTTCCTGGTGGTAGTAGTTGTATCACTCCTAGAAACATTAGTGTGACTTCTAAAAACAGATGCTGCTTGTTTGTATGATCAGTCTGATCTCATGTCTTTAGACCTTGGTGGAAACACCGACAACAACAGGCGGAAGAAATTTTGAAAAATTGCTCCTGGGACTAAATGTTCTGGGTTCCAGGAAACACAACCTCGGCCTTACAATAATAATAATAATACTAAGAAAAACTTTGTTTTCTATTGTTTCTGAAAGTTTGGCGTGTCCCAGTTTCATTTTTATTATTGTTCTTATGCTCTACAAGAAGGTTAGTAGATGCAGTAAAACTACTGTTAGCAGTATCTGTGGCAAAGTGAAGCATTTTTCATACTAATTACATATAATGTATAACAATATTCTCACTACTCAATTAGAGAATCACTAGAGGTACCACTGTGTGTACTGATTGTATTGTTGTGTTTTCAGGTCTGGCGTTCTCTTCTTCATCACTGTGAATCAGTGTTACAGATCTCTGTCATCTGCTGACCTCTTCATCTCAGAGAGAAAACTCTTCATGTGGGTTTGCCACATAAATATACATATACAGACATACCCTTAATGATCCAATTCAACATTTACTTACTGACTTTCTCTCTCAGAGTAAATTGAGAAGATTAAATGTTGTTTTGCCGTATGTGCTAATTTCAGCTAATTTATCATGTTTTCAGTCTTTATGCTAAGCTAAATTAACCATGGCTTGATGTATATGTATGTCAACATTGACATTAATTCTCAACCTTGTCACGTTTGCCGGACTTCTGAGTGTAGTGCAATGAATCCAAGTGATAATTACGGTGGCCCTGAAGTGCAAAACACAACAGCAAGTTCAAAAAAACAAAAGCAAATCAAATACCACAACAGCAAATTAGTTTTAGCTCATTGCAATAAACATTAGGTTGTAGCTTGTTGTCTGTCTTACTACGGTTGAAAATATGTGTGTTTTGTCTTTTAACAACGTTTCACTTAAGAGTTATTGATCCTGGAAATACCTTTCGAACTTTACCGAAGTGCAGTGACCAATGAGGCACCTTTCCTTATCTCGCAATTCCGCGATCTTTTCTCGTAATTACAAGATAAAGTGTCTAATTTTTTTATCCAGTGAATGCAATGCGCTTCTGTACTATCATGTCATATCCATGTCGTGCATCAAAAAATCCTTGAATAGCAGCGCGTACATTGTCACTAACAGTGCTCATATTTTGAAAAGGAAGAAAGGACCACATGTCCAATCAACGACGATTCATGTTGCCCAAGGGTACCTACCCTTTTCGTTTTGAATTCGCTGTTGTGTTATTTGCTTTGCTGTTGTGTCTTTGAATTTGCTGTTGTGTTATTTGATTTGCTGTTGTGTTTTTGAATTTGCTGTTTTGTTTTTGAATTTGCTGTTGTGTTTTTGAATTTGCTGTTTTGTTTTTGAATTTGCTGTTGTGTTTTTGAATTTGCTATTGTGTTTTTGAATTTGCTGTTGTGTTTTTGAATTTGCTGTTGTGTTTTTGAATTTGCTGTTTTGTTTTTGAATTTGCTGTTGTGTTTTTCAATTTGCTGTTGTGTTTTTTAATTTGCTATTGTGTTTTTTAATTTGCTGTTGTGTTTTGCACTTCTGGGCCACAAGTAGATAATACTTCTGAGCATCTTTTAAACTTACCAGTTTTTCCAGTATTTACACACTGTACTTATGACGTTTATTAATCAAACCTTTGGTGTATTTTTCTGTCTCATCAGTCACGAGTATATTAGCGGTTACTACAGGCTGTCTGTGTACTTCCTGTCTAAGATCCTGTTGGACATCTTAACGCTGAGGACCATCCGCGCTATCATCTTCAGCTGTGTGGCATACTTCATGATTGGTGGGTAAAAGCCATGAACTTTAAGAGAGAAAATTATTTATTGGGGACAATGCCAAAAATGATCTGATTCCTGTTCTCTGATCTGTTAGTCAGATTACTATCCGACTATTTGAGGACTACATTTAAGATCATGCAATTTTTTTTTTGAGTTTGTATCTTGAGTTCATTCTCTGTTCTTTAATTCTTTAATTTGTATGTTTTAGTTTTGGTGCGTTTCATTCAAATTGTTTAGTGACACTCTGGCTTTTTAAAAAAAAAATAAAAATGATTCAAGTCATTAGCTCCACATTGGACGTAATAATTTTAACATTATTTCTAGATTATTTTTGTTGACATTTGTGCTGCCATACATTCTGCTGATTCTGCAGGTTCTAACTAGTGTGTGTGTGTGTGTGTGTGTGTGTGTGTGTGTGCAGGCCTGAAGCCGACAGTTGAAGCCTTCTTCCTCTTCATGTTAGCTGTGGCTCTGGTCGCCTACACGGCCACCTCCATGACTATGGCCATCTCAGCTGACCAGACAGTGGTGGCCATCGCCAACATGTTCGCCGGCATTTGCCTTGTCTTCATGATGGTGACGTTACAGACACACACACACACACACACACACACACACACACACACACACACACACACGTTAACAAACAGCATCACCAACACACACACATGCAATTGACTAACTGGGTTTAAGCCGTGCTGCGTCTTACGTAGCGTTACGTACTTCTCCCGGCCCTGGAGTCAGTGTAGCACCAACAGGGTTTAACAGACGTTAGTTTATTTTGGAATTTTGAGAAGCCATCAGAAATCCTTTCAACCACACAAGCTAATACTGACATATGGAAAATCATAGCAACACCCGGACTATCACTTTGTTTGAATACTTTGATTTGTGTCTAACTTTTAATTCTCTATTTTCTTTCTGCAGCTCTTTGCAGGTTTGCTTGTGAATCTTCCCTCCATTGTCAGCTGGCTTGCTTGGTTAAAATACTTCAGTATAACACTATATGGCCTCAGTGTACGTGCACACACACACACACACACACACACACACACACATGTTGGTAGGTGGTATGATGGTGTTGTGTTGATGATCTTTGTGTCTCTACAGGCTCTGCAGATTAACGAGTTTCGTGGGCTAGAGTTCTGTAAAAAGGTTAACAACAGCATCACTCCAGGAGGACTCGCGTAAGAAACACTGACACACACAATCGAGAAAAACATGTTTATGTCAGTAACTGTAAAAGAAAAGACAGCGGCATGCGCTTCAGTTTGGGTCAAAGTTATAGTGCCATCTGTGAGCCTGTCTGATTTTAGTATTCATTGGGTTTTCGTTACTTAATTATCTAGCAAGTAAACATGCTGTTTGATGGTTAAATAAATATTTAGTTACTAAGATAGAAGTTTAGCAAGACAGTTACTTAATTAGTTTGTGACTAGTAGTCAGTATCTTCAGCAGTTGCTTACATAAATCAGAATAAGTTGTAGAATAATAAGGTAAGTTTTTACCTTAAGTAATTAGCTTGTAAACAGCTCAAAGGCTGCCATTCAGATAGTAACAATAAGTCAGTCAGTCACTCTGTGATTCTGGGGGTTCTTTGGTGATCTGAGGAACCTTTGTGCTGTTTCCAGTTGTACCGGAGAGGAGTTTCTTACCCTGCGGGGCGTGGATTACTCTACATGGGGCTTCTGGCAGAACTACGTAGCTCTGGCCATCATGAACGTCTGCTTCCTCACCATCGCTTACGTTAAGCTACGCTTCATCAAGAAGTTCACCTAGACCTTCCCTGCTATTTTGTCAGTGGATCCTCCAGATCTCTAATAATGATGATTTGTTAAATAATGAGAATATCGTATTTCTTCTGTATATCTGATATATATATATTTTTTTTTTATTGCAAAGCATAGACCAAAACTTCAGTTTGAGAAGAACAGGGATATAAAAAGATAACGGGCAGACGATCATGAAGACAAACACATGCACACACAAGATTAAAGCGTTACAGTTAGACTGTAAAGTAGGTGTGTGTATGTAAGCAGACACTCGCTTCCATAGCAACCGTGGCTATAAACAGTGCTAGCGTGCATGCATGTGTGTGTGATGTTACGAAATCTCTAGTTCCAGTTGGGTAACGTCAGTAATGACTGGAAGGATAGAGGTAGAGAGGTAGACGCACACCTTTGTGTCAGGGAAAATCTAACTGAGTAACTGTTTCCATGAACGAGCAACAGATTTAACTCCCCAAAACAAAAACTAATCTTATCCTGACAACAGACTGAATCTGAGACAAAATGTCATATCAAATTAATCATAGAGCTTTAATGCTTCACTTAACTCTGCTGGAATGAATTACGTAAGACGTTAAAAGGGATTAAAAACCTGGAGGGGGAAACCCCGGGTGGAAAAAGTCTCTCCACATAACAACTGAAGTCAAGGTGACTTGTCGGGCTTACCGGCTTTATTTAAACTCCACACAGCAAGAAAAACAATTGGCTGAGTCTTACTCATTTAATAATAATATTGTGTTTTTTCTTATCTAACTCTCTAACTCTCTCAGTTTTATGTATGGTGGCTGTCAGGGGCACATTAAAGCACCATTGTCAACCAACTGATTGAGCTAGGAGCAGCTTTTGGGGTATACCTCAAATCAATGGCCATGGAAGATACAAGAATGTTGGAAAGTCATTTGCTGGTTTGCAGATCAGCAGAGACGTAAACACAGCGTGTGAGTGTGGAACAGGGCGTTGCTGGTGGCTGATGTTGTTGTAAACCTTCCCTGAATTAATAAAGTTTAAAAAATCAGTGACGACTGAGTCTGTTGCAACTTATAACCACAAACCGTGTCAGTGTGTCTAGACATTATCCATCTTATCCCTTCATTTCTCCTCCCTCCTTTTCACTCCCCTTTTTATCCCATGTCTTCTTCAGTCTGCAGTCTGTCCTCCGTCCACACTTTCGTTTTTTCTTATTTCTGCTTTCAGTCTTTACCTTTTCACTCTTTCTTCTCTCCTTAAGCTTTTCTAATTTCCCCCATTGATCCTCTGTAGTCATGTCCTACAGGTTGATATCTCTGTCGGTCTTTTTCGTCCTCTTCCTCAGAGTTCAGAGCATCGACTTGATTCATGGTGAGTACAAACATGCTCGACATAGTTGCCATAATTAGACTTTTCGTTGAGCATTTCTTGCACATTGTCTCCGTGGTGGCTTTACTGCAAACAAAAGACTAAACAAAACGCACCTTAGCCCTGTCATCATGAAATATGCAACAACGACCGACGGATCAGATAGCAGCTCAGACGCCTTAATGTATACAGACACGTACAGGCTTTACCACCTGTTGACCTTGGGACAGATAAGCAAAAGGTTTACTGTTGAGTTGTGAACAAACTGTCAGTAAGACAATGAATCCACCAACGCCTTAAGGCAATTATAGTGTCACTACTATAAATTCACACTTACTCTTTTAGTGTAAAGACATTTTTCAGACAACTGGTTCATCAAATTTAATTACATTTCAACTTAAGGATTGCCTTTTCTGGTGATGTTTGCTGCTCCATCCAATTTTAACTCTAGTATCACATGCCGTACAGTAACACATCCTCAAAAATGTATTGGTTGGTTTTAGGGAGCAAACAATATGACCAATCCTTTCAAATTAATCTGTTTTTACTGTTTACTCTTACTTAAGAGATCATATTTAGTAAGATAACAATGTATGGCTTTGGCTTTTGTTTCAGTTAGCTATGCAACAGTTACTCCAAGCAGTTACTGGGTGTAACTTATTGATGATCTCTGCCTAAGAACCTCTTTGTTGGTGCAACACGATTTAATTTAACTTTCACACGTTTTGAACCAGTTGGAGCGTTTTACCTTCAGGTTGGATTTGGGCCTTTGTGAACACAGCAATCACACAGCTCCTTCTGGCCAAATCAAGTTTGCGCCATCTGAAGCGTAGTGGTATGTGCAATCAGAGCACAACTGACAGATCAGATAAAATGCATCAGAACATTGTTTCTAGTCACAAAAGAAAGAGTAGGAAGCTTTATCCCCTGAAAATGGGGAGAACAGCTCACTCGTGCATAGGCTTTGTTTGCAACGTTTTGAATGTGGCTGTGTGAAATTAAACGAATGGCAAGCTTTGAGGCCAAGTTGAAATTGTGACCAATAGGAGTAATGGTATCCATTGTGTGACTCACAGGGTCCCCAAAAACTTTTTCACATAAAATGATATTGGGAAAGTTGCTGTAAAATACTGGATACTTTGTTTTTTGGGTAGTTTTATGCTCCGCTGAGAAGCTTCCATAGGAACAAAGTCCTGTAACCATTTCTCTTTATACACCCATGTTTTGCATCAGTTCAATTCAGATCATGTTGGATCTCATTCTGGTTTTCACGTAGACTTGCATTGTTTGATCCATTGTGATATTTCCAGCTGCTGTTGTTAATTCTCAAAAGCACAAAATGAATGACCTCTATCATCCCTCCATCAGATCGGTACTTCTCCTCTTTGCCGCCTTTTGATTTTCCAGAGGTTGATGGTTCTGCTGTAGACACATGCAACTTTTTCACTGATCAAACACCTGATACCACCAGTGCTACAACAACAACCACAATGACTACAAAAACTACAACCAGAAAAGTAAGTATACAATGAAGGGTTTAGGAAGTTGTAGTAGTAGTGGACACAAAGCTTCTCAAGGCTAACAAGCTGGTTGACCTACAACTCAAGCTCAAATTGCAGTTTTTGTCATGTGGGTGTTTTTAGTCAAAAATCTGAAAACGTCTCATTGTCTCTGTATAATGTTTACCATCTTTACTGTGTTTTGTATTTCAATGCTAACAACAAATACTGCTGAGGGAATCTCATATGTATCATTTCATAGGTGGTGTCCACAACCAAAAAGCCAGTTGTCCAATCATCACCAAGAAAACCAGAAACGAAAAAAAATGCAAAACCAATCAGGCCACAGCCAGCTCCAGCCGGACCAATCACTAACAGCCTCCTGTACTACCTCCTGGCCAATAGCAGACGACTCTCTCAGCCAATAGGAGGTCACAGCGCATCAGACAGCGATGAATCAGCTGCAAAACCACTGAAGAGTTTTGGGAGGAGGGAGGAGAGAAGATGGAATATAGGTTCATCGTCTTCAGAGGACTCGAGTGACGAGTCTTAAGAATATACCATGATATTTTGAGCTATTTCTAAACAAAGCTAAGTGATGGATGAAACAGATTATATTGTTTTTAATAAAGCGTGCTAAGCTTTCAAAGGCAATTTCACATGTATATATGCTTCCTTACAGCTGTTGTTGCTGCTGCAATAAACCGAAAATCAACCAATCTTAATTTTCAAAACGCTTCTTTATTTATATAATACACACATAAAATGATTATTAAAAAGTTATCATATTTGAATTACCTGTTTGCTGCTTTAAAAAGAAAATCTTCAGTATCTAAAAACATTTCATACATTTTGTTTAGATGCTCAGAGTTTGTCTTTTTATTCTTGTATTAACATTTCATTTAATCTCGACAAATAAAAAATGTAAAATAGAACATTTGGTTCTTTACATGCAATGTGTCTCTAAACTCAACACGTTTATTGTGTTGAGTATAAATCAAGAAAAATGAATTCAGGCGTGTTAAGTTGTATTTTCAGATATGCACATACATTTCTGGCTTCATCAAGCTTAAACGCTGGACCTTTACATTGGAATTTATTATAAATATATATCATACATATTATAAATGTATTGTATTGATTTGATTGATTGGTAAAACTTGTGAAAATGGTGAGAGGTGCAATCACAATTATCCAGAAGCCCAAAGTGACACCTTGTCCAACCAGTAGTTGGAACTTCACATGATTGAAATAATTCAAAAGAAAATCATCAGATTTGTGAAGGTGGAACCATCAAATGTTTCTGTTAATCTGACGATTTTCAATTCAGACTGTGTTGTGGTGAAAGTGATCGAAAGTGCGTCGGATGTTAAACTGCAGTCACACTGAAGTTAAGGTCCACATGGCTTTTGTTATGGTGAGTGTGAATCAGTCCTGTTGGACCCGGGCTGTTGTGGTTCTGTTGGAGTAATGGACAGAACCGGCTGTTTGTCTTTTTGCTGATTCTTGGTGGTGCCTTTGTTGTGTTTACCTGAGGAAGCATCACAAGAATTGTCACTTTATTTAACAAATAATTGTAATATTTACTATATTTACGTTGCAGCTAATACATAGGTAGCATGTATTTACAAAATTGAGTCAATGCAAATTTTATGCATGCTTTAGTCTGTGGGAAAGTTTAGCTTAGCATTTCTGCAGTATGGTCATTGTTTAATGTTGGTCGAGCCTGGTTCTTCTGTTACCTTTTCACTTTCTGTTGATATTTTTTAAATATTCATATTGTCAGCGGCGGTCCTGGCCACATTGGCGCACTGGGCGAACCTGGGCGAAACGTCCGGCGCACCCTCTACCTCGTCGTCAACCCCCCGCCCACGGGGGCGCCCGCTCCGCTGACTTAATGAGCGGTATCGAAAATTCGCGATTTTTTTTTCATTTTCGGGCGCTCGTGGCGCCCCCCACGAAATGGCGCCCCGGGCGACTGCCCTGTCCGCCCGTACCTAAAACCGCTACTGCATATTGTCCCTTTAAATGCCACCTAAGTTGGAAAAATCAAAACGCCCAATGTCCTGAAATGTTTTGCCTTTTTGCTGATTGGCCATAGGGGACGACTTAAACATTTCTGGACTGACTTTTGGTATTTTTATCACCCACACGTGGTACACTTTAACAAGGCTTTGATTGGCTCACGACCTGCTACATTAACACAAGTTAATGAGTTTGACTTTGCTTTGCTAAATTGTCGGTACTCTAATAAACTGTGTACATACTTTCTCTTCCTCTGAGCTCTGGCAGCACTGAGCTTCTAAGATCTGGGAAATGGATGTCTGACTTCTTTTTTACTGTAACTCCGCCGCCACTGTTTCCATGGTTATAGCGGTCAGACAGGAAGGAGCGCTCGCAGGTAAGACTCTTATCTGAAACCTGAGAGTGCAGAGAATGGTAACTTTGACAGAGCACGACCTCAACTGTTATTCTGTGGAAACAAGTGAAACAAATTGTGTTACCTGTGCAGCGAGTGGTCCTGTAATGTGGCTGGACAGAGGTGGTCGATTGTAAACACCACCGTGATGTCTTGGCTTGTCTACACACCTGTGATACACAGAATAAAAAAGTTGTAAAACACTTGATTAACAGTGAAGAGTTGTGGTTAAGGGTTTAAATATTGAAACTACTACTCCAGGAGAGACACTGACAGTTTAATGGTTTTATCATCTAGCCTCAGCTAATTGCTTAGATGGTTAATTAGGGAAAATATACAGTAAAATATGTAAAAGAAAACTTTTAACTGTGAAAGAGTAAAGTATGTTATTGTACTGCATTGCAAGAACTTACCTAAGGCTGTGGGTCCCAGGATGGAAACCCGCCGCCAAGGTAAAGTGATCACTGGTGACTGGGCTGTTGTTACTGATGACAGAAATTGAGGGAATAACGGATGTGGAAGATGGAGGGAGGAGTAGAGGAGTGGAGGAGGGAGGTGGAGGAGGAGGAGGCGGAGAGGAATAGAGTAAACCAAAGTCCAACTCATTGGCGTCTGCAGTGTCCATGTTGTGAAAAACAGAGCTTTTTGTCAAAGCTTTGTGGTCCGGCGTTGCTGTAGTGGTAAATGAAGCTGAATCTGCAGTTGTGGATATATTTGTTGTGTTATTATTTTCTGGGTTGTCTCTTTTCTTCCGTACTTCTGTTGAAAATCTGGTTTTCTGAGTCATTGCTGTGGTGGACTTGGTGTGGTTGCTAAAAGAGCCATGCTTTGTTTTAGGTTCTCCGATCAGAGATTTTGAGTGAGGGTTTTTCAAGGATCTGATGTTCAGTTCGACTTCATTGCTGCTGTTCTTTTGCTCAGTATCGGAGCTTCTTGAAACCTTTGAGGATGGATTTACTAAAGAAAACGCTGAATCCTCTATGTTCTCTTTATCTTTCAAACTTTTGAGGACAGGGGTCCCTACTGATGTGTTGGTTTTAGGGATTTCATTCAGTACGGAGATTGATGAACTGGATTCTGTGGTGATATTGGATTTTGTGGAAGTGCTCTCTTGATTGATGCCACAGTGCTCAGAAGATTCAGGATTCTCCTTGTAATCTCCACCTGAAGCGCAAGATATCTCAGTGTAGTTTGCAACTGTTTTGGTCGATGGGCTCAACTTCAAGCATCCACAATCTTCCCTGTTTGAAGTATTACTACCATCCGGCTGATATTTGGTTACTTCTGTAAGTTCCCTGCAAGGTTTGTTGGGTATACTTGTGGTGCTATTTGTGGGTTTAGTGTCTGAAGATGTACTAGTTTTGAGAGTTCCTTTAGATAGCATTGTAGTGCTGTGGGTGGGGCTAACATCTACAAAAACTATAGAGGACTGCGTTGAAAGATCTGAGGTAAGAGTCTTTGATGGGCTGGTGCACAAAGATGATTTGCTTTTGGTATTTTTCGGGCCAGAGTTTGAGATAGTTGAAGATGATTTTTGATTTGATGGCAAAACTTGACGACGTTCAGACGTCCTTCTTTGCTCTGTATCCATGTCTGAACGATGAGTTTGATGCTCTGAAGTCGTAGTTGTCTTTACCTCGATGTGGTCATTGCTGGACAGCAGAGATACTTTCAGTGTCAAGCTTGTCTCTACTTGGCCACTATTTAGTATCGTAGAAGTTAAGTCTGTTGTAGGACCTTCTGTCTTTGTTAAGTTGGTGTCTGTAGGATCAGTAGTTGATTTAGCAGATGAATTATCATTTGGATGGTCAGTGGTTGAACTTTTCGACAATTTGGGGACTTTTGTATTTGAGTTGTTCTTGCTTTTCCCAGAATCTTGACTCACCCTTGACATTTTGTTGTCCATATTTTTTAAATGGTCTTTCCGTGGATCTGGAGAACCAACTTTCCCATGTCTAGGTTTAGCTACTACCGTCTTACTGTCCTTCAGATCTGTTGCAGTCGTGGGAGCCTCCAATGAATCAGAAGTAAGGCTCTTAGTTGGTTTAGAAATCTCAGGTTCCTTTCTCAGCTCGGCACCAGTGACTTTTGCTGGTTTGGTTCTTATAGCTACAGATGGTCTTGCTGCGTTATCAACACACTTGGCATCTAATGTTTTGGATTGTTTGGTGGACATCAACGGTTCTGATTTATTCAAAATGCTTTTAGGCAGCTTTGAAGGCTGCTTGCCTTTTGTTTTTGAAATCTTTTCTTCTCCGCCCTCCTTCTCCTTTTCCTTGTTGACCTTCTCATCCATGTTTTCAGATTGTTTCTTGTCTTTGTCTTTGCCTCTGCGGGTCTTGTCATCCCCTTCATCCTTTTCTCGTCTTGGCGTTTTGGCTATTTTGGGAAGGGTAGAGTTTTCTCTGTGGTCTTTTTGGATCTTAGCATTTAGCTCCTCCAAAACCCTGTTTAGATTCATAGATAGACAAATGCAGCAGGTCAGTAACTTGATTCAGGAGGCTACTCAATAATCAATAGGTTGATGGTTGATTCCTGGCATTACTACTGCTCAATTAGGGCAATGTTCCAACAAGCAAAGGGTTTAGCGTAAGCTCTGGAAGATGCATCTGTAGTAATTAAAATATAAAACTAAGTCTGTTAATCTAGAAACACACAGAGGTACCTGATGTGGAAAGAATCTTGGGTGAACAGCAGATGTTCTAACAGGTCTGAACACTGAGCTCGTCTTTCCGGATCCATCTGGAGACAACTCTGAAAGAGACAATACAAAGATATTACTAATTGTGATATGTGTCACATCGCGGTGAGGTCAAGTTGGGTTTTGTATGTTTCGTAGCCTTTTGTTTTTCCTCCTTGAGAGTGATTTTGATTTTGTTAATCTTAAATAGAGAAGTTTAGAGGTTTTTTTCTCCTTTCAAGTGATTTTTTGTTTTCCCTAATTTAGGCCGTTTTTTCATAGCCTCACTCAGTCGAGGGAATTTGTTGATCTGAATAAAACAGCTCTCTGCCAATCTGAGTCCTCCTTTGAGTCCGGGCCTGACAATATGTCCATTTTGAATAAAAATAATGAACAAAATTGTAGCTTGCACAATATTTATTTAAAATATTTATAAGAAAAACTGAACTGTACCTGTGCCAGGTCCAGGGCGGTGGTTGTGACTGTATTTAAACGCTGTTCGAGTGGGACTCTGCTGGAACATTCAGGCAGTCTAACTCCAGAAAATACAGGATTTCTGTAGAACAACTCCTGGTGATGAGCTGTTAGGTTGCCTATTATAGAAAAAGAAGGGATAATCCAAAGAATACCATACACAAAGAGGAGATTTTTGGATAGTTTTATCTAACAAATGTTTTGGTGTGTGTGCTTACCAAAGCACCTGACGATGTGATAAATTTGGTCAAGGTCGGAGTCTCCGGGAAACAGGGGCTGACCCGTTAACATCTCTGTTAACAGACAGCCAACAGCCCACACATCTACTGGTCTACACAAACACACACGTTAATATTTTCATTTTTAACAGATAACCTAAACAAACGCATTGTCAGATCGACACGCTAACACTTACTTGCCATACTTGGTGTCTCCTACCAGAAGTTCAGGAGCTCTGTACCAGCGAGTCGCCACATAGTCAGTATAGATCCCCCCCTCGGCAGGCGATGTCATGGTCCGGGCAAAGCCAAAGTCACACAGCTTCACCACGCCCCCCTGAGAGATGAGTATGTTCTCTGGTTTGATGTCACGATGGATGACCTTGCATGGAAAAAGAGGGGTAGCCATATTTCAGATCATCAGCGTCAAGAGACACGGCTTAGCTGATCGTTTAATCAGAAATCCCTATGACTGAGCTTGTGTTCAGATAGTAAGACCAGTTCAAGTCAAGTTCATGCACTTCCACGTAAACACCTCACATTTTGCTGGTGGCAGAAGGCTGCAGCCCTCAGGATCTGGTACAGAAATTGGCGGCTGGTGTTGAGCTCCAGTCCGTTGGGGTTTTGCTCCAAATCATCCAGAAGCGTTCGCTCCACAAACTCGAACACCAGATACCAGCGCCGGCGACGCTTCCACACTTCTATCAGGTTCACCAGGTTGTCATGACGCAGTTGCTTCGTGGTTAGAAAGACGAGAGCAGAGAAATAAGAAAGCAGAGACACTGGATAGAATCAGGACAAACATCCGTATGTCCCACGTTATATTAAAGCAACTTTTCTACCATGAAATAACAGCGGTGGGGGATTGCTGACGAGAAGCGGAGCTAGTGTCTATGCTTTAATGTTGGCCTACACGTTGAGTAAACATTTAGTGATGGACAAAGGAAGATGGTGAAGTTAATATTTTCTGCTCTCAGCAGCTAGTTTCCTTCCGCCCGATGTTTCCGCTCATGTCAAGTTTTAAAGTCATTATGAGAATGTGACTCTGAGTTGTTTGGGGTTTGATTGACAGGCTGCTTTTGTGTCTCCCTTCACTCAGGTTTCCGACTCATACAGACTCTTTCATGCTCGGTGGCTCATTGATTGATTGGCCGATGGATTGATTGACAGGTACCCTCAGCAGCTTGATCTCCCTCAGGGCGATCTTCTTCACCGTCTTGTCATCGTCTGAGTCCATGAACTTCTTGATGGCAACGAGACGGCCGGAGTCTCGGTGGCGGCACTTCAGCACGGTGCCGTAACTTCCCTCTCCGACCAGACCCAGAGACTCGTAACGCTCCATCAGACACTGAACACGGTAAGGAAACACATTTATAACTAATATCAATTCATAACATTTGTAAATTATTGGTATAAGCATTTTAGTATCTACTGCACATTATATATATATATATATATATATATATATATATATATATATATATATATATATATATATGTGTGTGTGTGTGTGTGTATATATATACACATACACATACTGTACATATATAATTGAACGAAATCTGTACATATATATATATATATATATATATATATATATATATATATATATATATATATATATACTGTAAATATATATATATATATATATATATATATATATATATATATATATATATATATATATATATATATATATATATATATATATATATATATAATAGATAGTAGATATGAACAGGTCAGCTTTTATTTATATCATCAGGTGCTTTGGGTCTTGTATATGAGTGTGTGTGTATATATGTATAATAATGTTAATGTGTATATACCTGTGTGTACACATAGATGTAGAAAGAGTTGCAGTTTTATATAGAATCGTCCTGTATGAGCCATAATAATCTACACATACATTTTACTCAGTGTTACTGTTTTCACTGCAGTATTTTTACAGTGTATTATAGAAGAAGTGTTGTTACACACTGTGTTATATAACACAGAGAGTACACAGACACACTGCAACAACCTGCTGCGTCAAATTAAAATGTACAAATGTAAAGTTCACACACACACACACACACACACACACACACACACACACACACACACACACACACACACACACACACACACACTAACCTTTCAGGGGAATTCCTTAATCGCTTCAATCGGTGAGTTCCGTTATCAACGTAAACACTGGAGTAACGTTTCGTGTGTGAGAGTCCGTGTCACTGGAGAACACACACACACACACACACACACACACACACACACACACACGCCTGCTGTCACCCAACACGTTGCCATAGTAACGCCCCCTGCCCCCTGCCGTGCACGGTCCGGACAGCCATGACGTCAGCACGTCCTTGCACGTACGGCGCTGTTTATTTATTTATTTATTTATTTATTTATTTATTTATTTATTTATTTATTTATTTATTTATTTATTTGTTTGTTTATTTGTTTAGAATAGTCCGTCTTTTTTTCTTAATGAGATAATAAACATTTCAATCATTTCTCCACATTTATACCAACATTCAACAAAGTCAACGATGTTAATCCCTGAGAAATGATTTATATAATTGTCTGAAAACCACGTGGACGGAAAATATTTGAATTATTTGTTGTTTTTATAGACTCACTGAGTCATACGTCTGATTTTTAGTGTCTGTAAATATTCGATAAGCAGCAGCAGCAAGAAGTCAGGTTGATATTCACACATGATTCAATCATATGTTCAACATTGCTGTGCAGCTTCCACCAGCAGGTGGCGCCTTTGACTAAGATGTTAGAGTAACTGAATCCATTATTTTAGTTACACTGACTTTTACTTAGTTACTCACTTTTTAATGTTCTTTTGTAGGTAGAAGGTTCTCTGATGTTTATCCATCACTTACTCATAAAATCAAGTTTGTTTTCATTCTTCTACATCTAAAAATGTATAGAAGATATTTCACTATCGTTCTTTATTTTATATATATATATATATATATATATATATATATATATATATATATATATATATATATATATATATATATATATATATGTATATTTTATTTCTTTATTTATCACAAGATAACCCCTTGAGATGTATCATCTCATTTTCGAGGGGGTCCTTGTTGCCAACAGAGATATACAATGTTTACAGACGATACAAAGACGCAGACATTCACCACAATGCTCCAATAGGCCCCTCCTACATACATATACATGGACAAAATAAGAATGACACAAAACACAACTGCAGAAATACAAAAGCAAAACTGGGGCTATTTGTAGCACTCAAATAGAGCACTCATACATGCCCACCTATAAATAAAATCAAAAACAAGAACAGCATATTTGGAAGTGATTTAAAGGATTTAAAGTGATGAAAGCGGGTTATAGATTATTCCAGTCTGCCGGGGCTTTAGATTTAAATGCATGTCGACCAATTACTTTGTTAATTCGTGGAGTAAGAAAGAAATTTTGAGTAGTTGTTGTTAAGTAGTTGCACTTAAAAATGAGTAGTAACCAGTGAACATGCCTCTTGGACTTGGGGGCCAGCCAGTTTAAAGACTGGCACATCTGGCAGTGATGGGTATTATAAAGATATTTGTAATATATACAAATAAATTGAATGTCTGCCAAATTATAACAAAGTATCTCATGAGAAATGCACATATTATGCTCATATTAATGTAAAATAAGCTGGTTTCCTACACAGTAAAATTACTTACCTAGCTATAGTTTTAAGGATTTCAAATTCAGTTTCAGGATTCCATGGACTCAAATTTAAACCAACAAAATCATCTGTGAAAAGGTTTTAATGAAAAAATATGTATTTACAATAACACACACAGTCTGTGTACATCCATCCACGGCAACAGTTGCACAAAACAGTTTGATAATCAGCTTTGGAATACACGTCGGCGTTAATCCGGATTTTCTGCCAGTTTTCTGATTTCCTCCAGAAGCTCTGAGAAAGTCGGTCGACCCTGCGGCCTCTGGAGCAGCACCAAAGAAGAAGAGTTTGAAGCTTAACAGGAGCACGCTACAATGAAACAGTGAATAAATGAACGGATGGACGAGACGTTACCTCGTGCCAGCAGCGGTACATGATGGAGTAAATGGGCTGCGTGGCGTGGTGCGGTCGGTAAAGCCGGACTCCTCTGGTGATGTCAGTAACCACGTCGAAGTTGGTGTAGTTCTCGAACGGAGTCCGACCCTGCGAGTAGATCTCCCACATCACCACACCTGCACACAAACACACACACGTCAATGCCAAATCCTTGTATTTCTACGACTTTCAGCACGAGTGAGCAGACGGTTCCTCACCGAACGACCAGACGTCAGACTTGCTGCTGTATTTGCTGTAGTGGAGAACTTCAGGAGGAGACCACTTCACTGGGAACTTTGCACCACTGGAACTGGTGTACTGGTTGTCGAGAACGTACCTGCAACCAAGAAACGAACAGAACAGCCAAAAGCTATGAATTAGTTTCACTTCCTGGTGGGTGGGTTTGTTTGAGAGACTCGACATCTGTCTCTTAGCACAAAGACTGAACGAGCAGGGAAACCGTTACATCCAGCTCCCAACACATCTAAAGTTAATGTTTAACATGCCGTATCTTGGTTTTTCATTCTAATCAGAAACCAGTGTAAGTGTGGCAATTTGCGGTTTCACTGCCCATACTGACATTTGACTTGTGGCAGATTAAACAAACAAGATATGGCGGATTCATCTGTGAGCTTTAGAGGAGTTTGCTGCCTCCGCAGAGACTCAGGATAACTGTTCCCCTCCTCTGTATGTTGAATATTTCCTTTGAAACTTGAAGTTACGTGGCAGTCGTACCTCGTCATTCCGAAGTCGCTGACCTTCACCACGTTGTGCTCATTGACCAGACAGTTCCTGGCGGCCTGGATGAAAAATACAACCTCAGACAAACATGCATCTGAACTGTTCTCAGGCTGAACATGAGTCAGCTGGTGATCCCTCTTCCCATCATCACTTCTGCTTTGCAGTCACTGGTTTCGTTACTAAAAGGCACAACAGTGACTCACCAGGTCTCTGTGGATGAAGCTGTGTGCTTCCAGGTACTCCATGCCCTCACAGACATCCTGACACATGGACAGAAGCCAAGGCTCCTTCAGGGACCTGCCCCTCTGCCGCAGGAAGTTCACGAGGCAGCCGTTGTCCATGAACTCGGCCACGATCAGCAGGGGGCGTTGTTGCAGGCAAACGCCGTACAGCTGCACCAGTTTGGGGTGGCACAGCCTCCTGGAAAGCGCAACAAGAAACACACACAGTTTCACTTCCTTGTGTTGAATGCACAAGTTGCCAAACCAGCTGCTTCTTTTCTGACCCTCGGCTCCTCCCTCCTCCCTGGTCCTTACATCATGACCTTGGCCTCCTCGATGAAGTCCTCCTCGTACATGGCCCCCTCTCTGATGGCTTTGATGGCCACTTTGTGCTGAGCCCGCCACTTGCCGAGCCTCACCAGACCGAACTGACCGCTGCCCAGCTCCTTCATGAAGGTCAGCTCGCTGGGGTTGATCTCCCACTTCTCTGTTGGGCGGGGAAATCGAGGTCAGAAGTACAGAAAAGAGGAAGAGAGTACAAACAGAGAAAGACGAAAACAAGGTCTAGTCTCAAGACGTGACATCTCTTGTTAGCATGTTCTGGACTTGGGCTCCATGGATCTTCAATGTGGACCCCAGAGGAAGACTCATGGAGATTATTTTGTTATCTGTGGTTTCTGTAGTCGGAAACTTTCCTAGCTATCCTGTCACACTCCCATTTTGAGGGTGTTTATCCTAAATTGTCTGTGTAGGTCCTCAGTCGTCTCCTGTAGGTCATCTATCTTTGAGAAGAGGTACAGGGTTCTTCTAAACTCCTCTGAGATTATTTAAAGAGAGGGTCGGACTTGACGGCTCAGTCCTTGTTGGATTACAGTTCCCTTACACTACCTGACAGAGGAGCGTGATTGCTTCATACATCCACAAGAACACAGGTTTCACTCCTGTCAAGTCAACTTCATCTGCTAAACATGGTGCTGAGAGTAAACAGGCCTGTGAAGCCAAATGAGAAAAACATAGTTGAGACTGAGACTGCAAACTAAGTCAAGCTGCCCCAGATCTTTTACTGCCCGGACACATACTCATCTGTGAAACCATTCAAAGGCTGGTTACTGGTTACAGAAAAATGAGTGCAAATAACTGAAAGTAGTTGTTGAAGCCGACACACACACACACACACACACATATATACATCACATTTTGTATTTTTGTACTGTATTACTCACATTATATTAGTATCTATCTATTAGTACATTAGTATTTGTTGTTGGCGTTTTATATATACATGTATGTCTTCTTATCGTTATGTTGTTATTACAGTACTTTATGTAGTCATATTATTCTCTGCATGTTAATTTTGTGACTGTGAAATTAAATTTTTTTAAATGTGTAAATTAATAAAACTAAAAAACAAACAAACAAATAAATAAATTGTAAACCCACAAGATTAAGAATAAGAATAAAGCAGGAGATCGTCTGCATATAAAGACACGCATGCTCATCTCCATCTTTCAGCACTTCATTAAAATTCAGTAACCAGGTTAATTACAAAGAGCAGCTAAAAAACAGAAGTGAGACCAGGGACTGTCATTTTTTATGCCACAATAAACTCAAAAGGTAAATAACAAACTTTTTCTTTATTTGTTTGAACCTTTGAAGAGATTCTAAATGAATTCAAAAGTTTCAGCACTTTAGGTAAATGTAAAAGTTTAAGTATGTTTGTGTGTATTTATTTACTCACCTGAACTGAATCCTGATGTGGCAGGTACACACCTGCCCATAGGACCCACTGCATACCGCAGCCTGGTCACTAGACCTACACGACCATACCAGACCACATCAAATGAAGCATTACATGTAGCACTGTTGTTTCAATCAAAGGCTGTGAGTGTATGTACCTCCGGCATTGTGTTCATGGTAGTGTATGAGTTCAGGTATGTTGTTGAAGGTGTATCTTTCAGCCAAGAAGAACTGTCCGGTGTCACTTATTTTGATCTGGTAATGCTTGATATCCCCGTTACAACTGCAGACAGACACAAAAACACAAAAACAGAAGTGAAAAGTTCAGTTTTGTCACACCGCGGTGAGGTCAAGCTGGGTTTTTGTCTTGATAACTCTCCTCTCGTTTCAGGTCACTTGCCCTTACTCATGTGTCCCCGCCCTGATCGTGTCCACCGGTTCCCCATTACCCCGTGTATATATTGTCTCCGTCTCTCCGTGTCCCGTGCCAAGTGTTTCGTCTCCTGTACCGTGCACCAAAGCCTTTTTTCATAGCCCACAGTCACAGCATCATAGCCTTAGTGTTCTTTCGTTTTCTACCTCATAGGAGTGATTTTTTGTTGTACTTCTTAGTCTAGCCCTTTTGTTTCTTTGTGATTAGCCTAGTGTATTTTCAGCCTCGTTTGAGCGACTTAAGTTAAAGTTTCATAGCCTTTTCTTTTTCCTCGTTGAGAGTGATTTTGATTTTGGTAATCTTTAATCGAGTAGTTCAGAGTTTTTTCCTCCTTGGAGTGATTTTTTTGTTCTCTCTAGTTTAGGCCTTTTTTCATAGCCTCACTCAGTCGAGGATATTGTTGACCTGAATAAAACAGCTCTCTGCCAAACTCTGCATTTGAGTCTGGGCTTGACAAGTTTATAGGTAAAGGTTTGTCATGTCTGGGGATTTTTGTGTCCGCTGTGTCATTCTCAGCTGTGATGTGACTCACCCTAATGTTTTGGTATAGACAGAGACGGTATAGACTCCCTTCTGACTGGACTCCCGAACCACAAAACCACCCTCTTTGTCCTGGAAACAGTCCAAAACCAGAGGATGTGAGACAAAAAAGCAGTGAATGAACTGAGAAGCTAGAGCTAGAGGGAACGTTTGTCTGTTTATTGATTCAGCTCTACAAACAGCAGATATATAAAAAGGTGTGTACCCTGCATGTACATGTAAACAGACAGAAATGTAGTTACCTCCTGTCTCAGCAGCTGCTCAGCTTCTGTCCTTGTGATGTTTTTGCAGTACCACCTCCAGGACGGAAAGGGAAGGTTTAACTGACTTTGAATCTTTACAGATGATAATTTAACTGGAGTTTAATTATACAAACTGAGACTCACGAGTTTGCCTCAATTCTGTTTTTCTCAGTCACATAGTTGCTGGGGATGAAGCCTTTACTCCTGAAACAAGAAGAAACGTCTCACAGCGACTCATCAACTCTTCATTGGGCGACTTAAAGCTCCAGTGTTTCAGCCTCTGCTCTACATCGCTACAACTGTGCTGGTCATAATGATAACATGTTGTGACTTGGATCCTTGGAGTAATGGGTGGGAATGGGTCGTAGATCCATGAAATCATGGACTGAAAACTTCCAGTTGCCCCAGATTGAACTTTTGTCAAAGAAGGATGACTGAGAACCTTTATGGTATTAGTCTTCATGTTAGCATGCATGTTAAATCAATTGTAAATCACCACTCGTTGGATGGTTGAACAGCCTTTGAAACCTGTTTGCACTTTTCCGATGTTGTAATTTGGGGTTTCTGTCTGACTCTTTCTGTAGCTTTCCAAAAACATGCAGATGTTAAACTGTTTCTTGGTAATTCATCCAATAATTGTTGCCATGTACAATAAGACCTACCCGTGTTTGTCCTGCGCTCTCCACCACAGCTGGTCTTGTTTGTGGAGGATGACGTACTCTTCTCCCTTTGGACACGACACACAGCGTCACCACATATCCACTTCTCAGTTTGTGGGTTTTTTTATGTGTGTGTGTGTGAGTACCTGTTTGAGTGTCAGGTCAGTGTCCTCTTTGGCAGTGAAATCGTACATAGCGACGACGCTCAGCATCCCCTCGCCTTCACCGTCCTCACCCTCAGGAGGGGGGAGGGGGAGCTTCTTCCTCGACCTGTCGACCTGAAAGAGACAGGTGAGAAGAATTCAAGCAACATTGTGTAACTGTTTTTTGAGTGTTGTGCCAGAACAGGAGCTGAAAACGAATAACACGCGCTCTGTCTTACCCGGCGGGCGTGTCCTGGGTGTCGTCTGCTCTGGAAACACGAGGTGCTTCCCTCCAGCTCCATGCGGGTGCTGAACTCCCTGAAAGAGACGCAGGTTTAACTAGATCTGAAAACACGACGACAGGTAAACGTATCGTCTCCAACACACATCATGACGAGCAGAGCCAGAAACATGTAGCAGCATTTCTTTAGAGGTGGCAATAATACCAGATGGACTGCCATTAATGGATCCCAGTAAATTAATACCAACGACTTCAGTGATCCTCTTGCATCAGGTCCACATTTATTTTGTCCCATTCTTTAGTTTATAACAAAATTTTTGCAATGATAATGACACAAACAAACAAACAAACAAACAAACAAAGCCTCAGCTGAGTCAAACTTCGAAGCAACCGAGCGAATTTTAAAACATGAGTCCGAGTTTTGTTCTCATTAGAAAAGCTGAAATGATGTAGATTGTACCTGGTCTGCACGGCGCAGCAGCAGCAGCAGAAGACTGAGTGGATGGAGTGATCTGGAAAAAGAAAAGATAATGATACAACATGTTAACACCGTCTGCTGCTTTCATTTTAATAATCTGATACCACTTCTGACTTTTCTAGCGTGTCTTCAGACTGAACCAATCATTTCACTTTAAATTTTATAGATAATTAAAGCAACATTTTGTAACTTTCCTCTGATGTCCTCCGGCTGCTCCGCCTCAACTCTCTGTGATTTGAGTTTATGATGGACAGTGAAGTAAACTGCTGACGCTGTAGCTGCTGTTAGCTCATGTTAGCTCAGTCTGTTAGCTGCTGTTAGCTCATGTTAGCTCAGTCTGTTAGCTGCTGTTAGCTCATGTTAGCTCAGTCTGTAAGCTGCTGTTAGCTCATGTTAGGTCAGTCTGTTAGCTGCTGTTAGCTCAGTCTGTTAGCTCATGTTAGCTCAGTCTGTTAGCTGCTGTTAGCTCATGTTAGCTCAGTCTGTTAGCTCATGTTAGCTCAGTCTGTTAGCTGCTGTTAGCTGCTGTTAGGTCAGTCTGTTAGCTGCTGTTAGCTGCTGTTAGCTCAGTCTGTTAGCTCATGTTAGCTCATGTTAGCTCAGTCTGTTAGCTGCTGTTAGCTCATGTTAGCTCAGTCTGTTAGCTGCTATTAGCTCGTGTTAGCTCAGTCTGTTAGCTCATGTTAGCTCAGTTTGTTAGCTGCTGTTAGCTCATGTTAGCTCAGTCTGTGAGCTGCTGTTAGCTCATGTTAGCTCAGTCTGTTAGCTGCTGTTAGCTCATGTTAGCTCAGTCTGTTAGCTGCTGTTAGCTCATGTTAGGTCAGTCTGTTAGCTGCTGTTAGCTGCTGTTAGCTCAGTCTGTTAGCTCATGTTAGCTCAGTCTGTTAGCTGCTGTTAGCTAATGTTAGCTCAGTTTGTTAGCTGCTGTTAGCTCATGTTAGCTCAGTCTGTTAGCTGCTGTTAGCTCATGTTAGCTCAGTCTGTGAGCTGCTGTTAGCTCATGTTAGCTCAGTCTGTGAGCTGCTGTTAGCTCATGTTAGCTCATGTTAGCTGCTGTTAGCTCATGTTAGCTGCTGTTAGCTCATGTTAGCTCAGTCTGTTAGCTGCTGTTAGCTCATGTTAGCTCAGTTTGTCAGGGCAGTGTTAGTGTTTGTACCACAGGAGTGTTGGACCACCGGGAAGAAGAAGAAGAAGAAGAAGAAGAAGAAGAAGAAGAAGAAGAAGAAGAAGAAGAAGAAGAAGAAGAAGAAGAGGAAGAGGTTTTCAGGGAACGTTGACGGGGGAGCGGAGCCCGTGTTGTGCCAGAACCGGAGCTGGACATAGGGGGCTCAGCAGCCTCTCTGCACATAATGGCAGAGGAGAAGAGAGCGAAGAGGACGCTGACGAGTAATATTAACTGGCTGCTATGTCTTGATCTTTGTCGACTCGGCTAGTTCACATGTTGCTTTGGTCGTCATAACAACCTGCAAAGAGTGTGTTACAACAGAGTGTGTGTCCTTAGAGTCAGAGGTGTTTATGTGTTTGGTGACTGACAGGGAAATAAGCCAATCGCTGTCGTCCTCGCTCAGAAAAGAACTGATGAGTTATAAACACAGTTTTGTATTTCACTGGACTCGTCTCTCTCTCTTCATACTGTTCTCTCTCCCTCCCTTCGTGGCTTTGAGTAGGAGGTCTTTGACAGGAAGTGTAGTTTCCTTTTCTACAGAACCAACTCTCTTTCTGTCTGTAAGTGCGTTTGTGTGGGCGAATGAACAGACAGCTGTGCGTGGGTCATCTTTTTCTCACTGTTTGCGCTTCATGTGTGTGCAGCACATCTTCCTGTGTCTCTTCGTGTACGTCTTGAAGACAGAAACCTCTTGTCTGCGAGAGCACACGCCCCTGCAAACCCACAAGTGTCACGTGATTTTTTTAAGGGGACTATCAAAATAAAAGCACATTTTAGAAGCTCGTCCGTAAGCGATGAACTCCTCTAGTGGTTTGTGGTGAACCAACATCCAGGTTTTGTAACCTAGGAGTTCCTTCCTCCACAGGCTGATTGAAAACCTTTGTGTTTTTGGATGAATGAAGGTATAAACTTCACAACACTGGATCTGTGTCATCGTGATGCAGCCAACTTTACCTTGGCTCATCAAATCATCTCTCTGTAATCCTCACCGGAGGAAAACCCCCTGAGGCTCTGGCCTCAGCATTACAGGACCGGGACATGAAGAAGTTTAAGAAAGCTGCTACTGAGAATCAACCCATCAATGTTGACAAGTATGCTGAATCTGTGTCTGCATACGTCCACAAATGCACCAACATCGTCACCACACGGGCAAATCAGAAACCCTGGATGACCAACGAGGTACGTGCATGCTGAGGGGGACGAAATGCAGCGTTCAAGTCTGAGGCCAGAGAGCCATCAGAACAACATGCCTATGGTCAGAAAATCCAGGGATTCTTCCACGTCCCGGACGCATGTGGCATCCAGACCATCATCAATAAGTACTTTGGTCGGTTTGATGCACTCAACAACAGTCCTGCTGACCCCTGCCACCCCCACCATGGGCTGTTCTCCCTGCTGCAGCTTCATCCCCTCACGTCATAAGACTTTGCTGACAGCATCAACTGAATGGACCGACAGTTCGAATCTGCTAAATCGAACCACTCAGTGAGATCTAGAGCCCAGCAGCGCCGCTGTGGTTCGATAATGATCTCGGCTCACTTCTGCTTTTCTGGCCTGGAAAACAAATTCAGAATCGAACGATGTCATGGGTCGCTGTCGGGACATGGAATCGTTTCATAATTTACAGTGGAGTATTTGTAACATTTCAACAGATTGTTTCCTGATATGAGAGAACATGAATTCTCACATATTCTCCCAGGTAATGGGAGCCTGGACCACGGTGCCACTCGCTGATTCATCATCATTTTGAAGCCACGTTGAGTTTTGGCATTACGGACGGAGCCAGAAGAAAACACATTTCGCTTTGACTCTTCTTTGGCTTTGACTTCTCGTATTACAGCTCAACTAAACTAAAATATCTCGGTGAAAACATGAAAACACACAATAACCTGTTGTGTCTCAACCTTTCCTTGTGTTTTGTTTTTTTCCAGGTGTGTTTTTGGATTTGGCTTCCTGAACTTTACCTGCCGCGATCTATACATTAAGATTCAACAATTGTTTTCTGATAGTACACCACTGTGGTAAAGGTTCGGTTGGGGCGTAATCAGATAAAGCGAAACAGTCGAACTCTTAGAAACTTTCTGAAGCTGTAGAACATGAAGTTTTTCTGTTTGGACTTCCTGTCTGGGTAACTGCCCCTTGGTGCAAGTATGAGAAACAGAACTGAAACTTCATTTTATCTGCCAACTGCACTCAGCAGATCAGGGGTGTCACTTTGCAAACAGGTGAATCTGCACGAGCTTCCACCTCTCTGCACGCCACAACATCACAGGCCGACACAAACACGCTAAACGAAAACCTCAGCTCAAGAATCTGTCGCTGAATTCACACGTCTGTGACATTTCAGATTTGTTTTTTTGAGGATCTGAACAAGCTGTCAAACCTTCACACACACTCACATAACACTGTTTTCACACACACATGCTGCACACGTATTGCTCTGCTCATATTTGTCAGATTTTTTGCTGTGCATGTTTTCGCTCTTTTCTGCTCCGACTCAGTCGATTCTTTTCACAGCGTGACTGAGCCTAAATTCACGTTTCATTCATCCTTTTTGCTCGTTGAATGTGTTATTCAGTTTTTGTTTCGCTGCTGTTTCAAAAGGAGTGAAGTTCAAAACTTTGCTTATAAATGTCTGTGTGTGTAAGAGTTTATTGTGCAGCTACGACGCAGTCGGTGCAGGTACTTACTTGAGTGAATCATGATCGACTGCTTTTTCTTTTCCTTCTCCTCCTCCACTTCTTCTTCTTCTATCTCTTCTTCAGCTCCAGCTTTTCTTCAGCTCGGGTTTTTGAGGTCAGCGACGATTTCTCTGCGATCACACGCACCTATGAGGCCGTCGTGATGCCACAGGTTAGGAAACCCTGAAATAGCTGATCGACGGAGACAAAAGAAGAGAGAGAGAGAGAGAGAGAGAGAGAGAGAGAGAGAGAGAGAGAGAGAGAGAGAGAGAGAGAGAGAGAGAGAGAGGGGCAAGTGGGTGGAGGAAGTAATGAAGGTGAAGAAGAGAGGTGAACAATAGAAAAAGAAAAGAGAAAGACAATGGGAGATAGAAGAAGAAAGATATTATTTCATTTATTTCATGTGTTCATTCATGGTCTGTCTGCTTCTGGCACTTTAAACAAAAATAAAGTTTGACTTGAAAACATTGAAAGTTTTATTCGGGCCGTGTTTACAGAGAGAGAGAGACGAGATAAAAGGGTGGAGAGGAAGTGAAAGCATGACGTGAATGTAACCACAAAGCATCCGTTCCTGTGAGTAACTCCAGGAAGAACACACACTGACACACACTGACACACACACACTGACACACACACCATCTTTAGCAGGCTAACATTTGCTGATGAGGCAGGTCATGAACTGAAGCAAAGTTTGAGCTACATAAAGAGTTCATGATTCAGCCTCATGTTGGGGAAAGTCAGAAGGATTCGTCCTCTGAGAGTCACGAACGCCTGTGCAAGATTTAAAGTTAAAGCACGGCTAACCTGAGGATCTCTGCACGCCGGACTTTAACTCGACATATTTCCTTGGACTTTTCTTTCACACTGCGTATCCCCTTCACCTCGTGATGCCGCTTGTTGCCATGCAAGGTGTCAGTTGCTCAATTTTTGGGACCATTCAACCATTCGGTGCTTTGGGGTTCAGTATCTTGCTCGATGGCACTTTGACATGCAGATCATCTGATCAGTGGACGACTCGCTCTACATAAGTATGAATTTGAAGTGAAATGAATCTGGTGCTGCCTGCCGTGCCGTCCATCAAAATGGACGGCACGGCAGGCAAATGTTGGCAGGCCAACATTTTTAATGTTGATGAATCTCATTTGATCTGAGCGAGGTCAGAGCCGTGACCCCGTCATCATTAGTGGAAAGTCCATTTAAAGGTGAGAGCTGTTATACCCCAACCCAACAAACTGCAGTTCCTCTCCTCGTCCACTTGAGGCTGGCTCCAGAAGTGAGTCAGTCTCCATAAGTCCCCATGTTATGGCTGGTTTCCATCCAGATTTAATAACCAAAATATCTGCAGAAGTAAAGATAAAATAATGCTTGTTTTCTTCACTGTTTGACTGACATAGCATCAAGAGTTGGTACACAACAAGATGATGTTGTTAGAAGAGCTTCAATCGACGCTCAAACGATGGAAAACCATTTATTCTCACAGCTCGTCGAACCTTGGATCTCCTCTGAATCGTGAAAGTCTGGTGAATTCTGCACCGATAGGGTCAGTTAAAATGCTTTTATTTTGATAGGCTTTTACGTGGGCAACAAAGTGTCCAATAGTTTCAGCTTGTTCATGGAAAGTTGCATGAAGAAGAAGAAGAAGAAGCTTTATCTGGCGTGTTTAAAAAACTGGAAGTCGCTTCTTTTCCTTCGAGGGGGAAACCACGGTGGTAAGATCACTTCTTTATCCCTGGTTGTGTTTTTACGCATCATCTGCGTATGAAGGCCAATTCCGAAAAGTTTAATGTGTTAATGGACCGTGGATAGTTGGATAACAGTGACAGGAGTAGGTGCATGGAAGAGGTCCCATGAATGACATTGGTATAGTTAAAGATATCTTGGCAGATGTTTGAAACCCAAACATGTCGGTCCTTTCTAAGAGTCAAATGTTGCGGCATCAACATTTCCCGCTTTGTCTTTTTACTACATCAACTGCTGTTTCTAATAATATCCGTGATACCATAAATGCGTTGAACCGTGTCCCCACAAGAACTTTCAAGTCTACACGAGTTGATTTTCTAAGAAAAGAACTGAAACCAGCTGCTAACTGGCATTAAAGAAGTGATCTGTAAACCTGTCGGAGCGTGGTCGTTGATCATTCGTTTTTTATTTCTTAAAGCTTCGGTCATGAACTGCTCTCATGCCAAAGGTCAGCTGATTACAGCTGAACTCAAAGGTTTCATTTGAAGCTTTCTGAACACAAATGTTCGGACTTTAACCTGAACCGACTCGCACAAATGTTTTCACTTTTTGTCTTATTTGCAAAAACTTCCTCCCAGAATTTGTATTTTTGTGATTTGTCCAGTTTCAGAGTGTAATCCCACTGTGGTAAATATGTTCAGCTGTACTCTTCGCTCTCTTCTCCTCTGCCATTATGTACTGCTGACAGCAGCTACAGCTGTAGCCGGAGGACATCAGAGGGAAAACCAGAAAACATTTCCTCCATAAAATATGATCCAGTTTCACCAGAATCAGTGAAATAGTTGCTGCTGTGTGACTTAGTGCCGTAAAGCGTTACGTACTTCTCCCGACCCGGAGCCCAAAGTTACATAGTGTGAGAACAGACGTACGAATGACAGAGACACCGTTCACCTGATCACAGGTCAGAGTGGGTCACCTGATCACAGGTCAGAGTGGATCACCTGATCACAGGTCAGAGTGGGTCACCCGATCACAGGTCAGAGTGGGTCACCTGATCACAGGTCAGAGTGGGTCACCTGATCACAGGTCAGAGTGGGTCACCTGATCACAGGTCAGAGTGGGTCACCCGATCACAGGTCAGAGTGGGTCACCCGATCACAGGACAGAGTGGGTCACCTGATCACAGGTCAGAGTGGGTCACCTGATCACAGGTCAGCGTGGGTCACCTGATCACAGGTCAGAGTGGGTCACCTGATCACAGGTCAGAGTGGGTCACCTGATCACAGGTCAGAGTGGGTCACCCGATCACAGGACAGAGTGGGTCACCTGATCACAGGTCAGAGTGGGTCACCTGATCACAGGTCAGAGTGGGTCACCTGATCACAGGTCAGAGTGGGTCACCTGATCACAGGTCAGAGTGGGTCACCTGATCCCAGGTCAGCGTGGATCACCCGATCACAGGTCAGCGTGGATCACCTGATCACAGGTCAGCGTGGATCACCCGATCACAGGTCAGCGTGGGTCGCCTGATCACAGGTCAGTGTGGGTCACCCGATCACAGGTCAGTGTGGGTCGCCTGATCACAGGTCAGCGTGGATCACCTGATCACAGGTCAGCGTGGGTCACCCGATCACAGGTCAGCGTGGATCACCCGATCACAGGTCAGCGTGGGTCGCCTGATCACAGGTCAGTGTGGGTCAACTGATCACAGGTCAGCGTGGGTCACTCGATCACAGGTCAGCGTGGGTCACCTGATCACAGGTCAGAGTGGGTCACCTGATCACAAGTCAGAGTGGGTCACCAGATCACAGGTCAGAGTGGATCACCTGATCACAGGTCAGTGTGGATCACCTGATCACAGGTCAGAGTGGATCACCTGATCACAGGTCAGAGTGGGTCACCTGATCACAGGTCAGAGTGGGTCACCTGATCACAGGTCAGTGTGGATCACCTGATCACAGGTCAGAGTGGATCACCTGATCACAGGTCAGCGTGGGTCACCTGATCACAGGTCAGAGTGGATCACCTGATCACAGGTCAGTGTGGGTCGCCTGATCACAGGTCAGTGTGGGTCACCCGATCACAGGTCAGTGTGGGTCGCCTGATCACAGGTCAGTGTGGGTCACCCGATCACAGGTCAGTGTGGGTCGCCTGATCACAGGTCAGCGTGGATCACCTGATCACAGGTCAGAGTGGGTCACCTGATCACATGTCAGCGTGGATCACCTGATCACAGGTCAGCGTGGATCACCTGATCACAAGTCAGCGTGGGTCACCTGATCACATGTCAAAGTGGGTCACCTGATCACAGGTCAGAGTGGGTCACCTGATCACAGGTCAGAGTGGGTCACCCGATCACAGGACAGAGTGGGTCACCTGATCACAGGTCAGAGTGGGTCACCTGATCACAGGTCAGAGTGGGTCACCTGATCACAGGTCAGAGTGGGTCACCTGATCACAGGTCAGCGTGGATCACCTGATCACAGGTCAGCGTGGGTCACCCGATCACAGGTCAGCGTGGATCACCTGATCACAGGTCAGCGTGGATCACCCGATCACAGGTCAGCGTGGGTCGCCTGATCACAGGTCAGTGTGGGTCGCCTGATCACAGGTCAGTGTGGGTCGCCTGATCACAGGTCAGCGTGGATCACCTGATCACAGGTCAGCGTGGGTCACCCGATCACAGGTCAGCGTGGGTCGCCTGATCACAGGTCAGTGTGGGTCAACTGATCACAGGTCAGCGTGGGTCACTCGATCACAGGTCAGCGTGGGTCACCTGATCACAGGTCAGAGTGGGTCACCTGATCACAAGTCAGAGTGGGTCACCTGATCACAGGTCAGCGTGGGTCACCTGATCACAGGTCAGAGTGGATCACCTGATCACAGGTCAGTGTGGATCACCTGATCACAGGTCAGAGTGGATCACCTGATCACAGGTCAGTGTGGATCACCTGATCACAGGTCAGTGTGGGTCACCTGATCACAGGTCAGAGTGGATCACCTGATCACAGGTCAGCGTGGGTCACCTGATCACAGGTCAGAGTGGGTCACCTGATCACAGGTCAGAGTGGGTCACCTGATCACATGTCAGCGTGGATCACCTGATCACAGGTCAGCGTGGATCACCTGATCACAGGTCAGAGTGGATCACCTGTTCACAGGTCAGAGTGGGTCACCTGATCACAGGTCAGCGTGGATCACCTGATCACAAGTCAGCGTGGGTCACCTGATCACATGTCAAAGTGGGTCACCTGATCACAGGTCAGAGTGGGTCACCTGATCACAGGTCAGAGTGGGTCACCTGATCACAGGTCAGAGTGGGTCACCTGATCACAGGTCAGCGTGGGTCACCTGATCACAGGTCAGCGTGGGTCACCTGATCACAGGTCAGCGTGGGTCACCTGATCACAGGTCAGAGTGGATCACCTGATCACAGGTCAGCGTGGGTCACCTGATCACAGGTCAGTGTGGGTCAGAGACATCCCCACTTTGAAAACGGTCCTCGCTTTTCTAGTGAGAATGACACACTCGGTCCTCACGAAGATGTAAAAACAAACACATAAGATATTCAATAATTTTCCACTCTGCTCTCTGATTTGAATATTCAAATGATCTCATACACCACTGACCTCCTCCTCCTCCTCCTCCTCTCTCTCTCTCTCTCTCTCTCTCTCTCTCTCTCTCTCTCTCTCTCTCTCCTAGTGTAGGAGGAAGTGTGTGCATTTTGTGTCTCCTTCTCTTCATTTCCTTAATCCCGCTCTTCTCATTCGCAGCGACATGGAAAACAAACGCACCCTGATGAAGTGAAGTCCAGCACACACACACACACACAGAGGATGAGGAGTGACGGTAAGACGAACAAAACTTCTTATTTCATGAGTTGTTGGAGTTTTACGGCCGTGAACGCGTCTCGTGAAAAAAAGCACGTGAACGTCACATCAAACACGAGGCGGCTCCGGTTTAATTAAATGTGTGTGTTTTTTCTTTTAATGAGCCTGAAGTGAACTTAAAAACACCTGCACAGGTGCACGCGAAGGCTGGGAGAGCGCGCGTGGACGTGTTGCTTCCTTGTGCTGCGTTCAAGTTCAGTCGGAAATGCGGAAGACATGTTGAGATATGTCGTTAATAGTACTCGTGTGTTATACTTGAGTAAAACACATTGCTGTGAGTACAATTACTGCATTCAGAATGTGAGTATCACCACCATGCATGTACAAAGGCTGAGTCCTGACCTCACCACAGGTTTTCCTGTCTCTCTCCATTAGAGGCTAAAAGTTAAAGTACTAATCATGCACAAGATAAGATAAACGTTATTCATTGATAATGACAGCTCACAGTACAAAAGGTGGATTATGAAATAAAATCAACAGCACCTCTCAGACCTGTGCAGTATATTGTTGATGCTGCACACTGCTGTATTTTTAACCATAGACTGTATAAAACATGGATGTAGTGTCCGTGACGTCACCCGCAGGTTAACTGTTGTGAAGTGTGGTCACCTCCATCTTTTTAGTCCATGACTTGGATCATCAGTGGACCTGAATGAAGCCTGGTTGCTCAAACAAACCACCTGTCAGTCAAAGCGTCCACGCTCTTAACCCTGCATAACTTTAAGCCTTAATATACTTCTGGAGCCAGCCTCAAGTGGACGTTAGAGGAACTGCAGTTAGCTTGTTTTAGCCTGTTTTTAGCTTGTTGTTAGCTTGTTTTAGCCTGTTGTTAGCTTGTTGTTAGCTTGTCTTAGCCTGTTGTTAGCTTGTTTTAGCTTATTTTAGCTTGTTTTAGCCTGTAGTTAGCCTGTTATTAGCTTATTTTAGCTTGTTTTAGCTTGTTGTTAGCTTGTTTTAGCTTGTTTTAGCATGTTCTTAGCTTGTTTTAGCATGTTCTTAGCTTATTTTAGCTTGTTGTTAGCTTGTTTTAGCTTGTTGTTAGCTTGTTTTAGCATGTTCTTAGCTTATTTTAGCTTGTTGTTAGCTTGTTTTAGCTTGTTGTTAGCTTGTTTTAGCTTGTTGTTAGCTTATTTTAGCATGTTATTAGCTTATTTTAGCTTGTTTTAACTTGTTTTAGCTTAGAGAAGCTCAGTACAGTTGTCATGAACGGGGAAATTAGCTACAGAGACCAAAACTGTTTTTTGTACCAGGCTGTAAACATGTTTATTTCTGCTGTGAAACATGGGGACTTATGGAGACTGACTCACTGCTGGAGCCAGCCTCAAGTGGACGTTAGAGGAACTGCAGTTTGTGGCTTCACTTTGCTTGTTGCTCTCATCTTCTGTTTTGGACTGTTTGAACGTTTTCTAGACTTGTTTTGATATTTGTTGGCTCCAGTGTCTAAAGGTTCATATTCAGACTTCTTTGCTTGTCTAGTTTCATATTTAGAGCATTGCTGTTTTCACCATATTATCAACACTGTCGTTTTTGGCACTTCCGTGTTGGCTTCACTTCACAGCCTAATGTTTCCTGTAGTGGTACCGAAGTAAAGTAAATGCAGAAGTAAAAAGCAGAATGATTACATCATCAGATTTTTTTTAGATGACACCAGCATTTTATGTCTGCTGCGTGGTGACCAGTCATTTTTAATGTTGATGAATCTCATTTGATCTGAGCGAGGTCAGAGCCGTGACCCCGTCATCATTAGTGGAAGGTCCATTTAAAGGTGAGAGCTGTTATACCCCAACCCTAACCCGGAGTCAGCAAATCTAAAAACAACTTCCTATGTCTAGAAAACGTCTTTGTCGCCTCTTCTCAACAGCAAGTCCAACAAACTGCAGTTCCTCTTCTCGTCCACTTGAGGCTGGCTCCAGAAGTGAGTCAGTCTCCATAAGTCCCCATGTTATGGCTGTGTCTGATGGGGAACGTCGAGGTGCTGTGGCGGCTGGAGGAGAGGAGAACTTGGCAGGTGAGCGGCTGAAGACGCCGTTCACCTCGCCTTGATATGATCCCCTCTCATCCGGCACTACTGCGTCCAGAGATGGGGCAAGGGTGAAGGTGCCCGTCTCCGGTTTGAGGCCCAGGAGAGAGAGACAGGTACAACGGCAGTACCAGCTCGAGATAAAAAAAAGGTGGAGCTCGAGTCACAGAGGCTTCCAGGCAGAAATTCAGAACCCACAAAAAAGCTTTAAACCAAACATAAGCAGACAAGTTTATGTGCCGTATTCTGGGTGACTTAAAAGGGTCTGTCTTTATTCGTAGCCAGGCAAACCGACTCAAAACAAAACCCTTGTACGATTTTTAATAAGCGGTTATCTTTGGGCTGTCACGTCATGCAGTGAGTTATGAATGACAGCAGTGCAGAGAATAACGGTTGCATCAAATTATTAGAGGATAATAGCTTTTGCTGATTTCTGTTGATCTTGTGCAGCGGCGTCAAACGTCATGACGGAAACAGATCCAACGTGCTGCTGAAGGGGTCGCAGTGTTACATGTTAATATTTCTTACTACCTGTAACATCAGAATTAATATAGATGCTGGTCACTTGTATTTTTATGAATATGAATGAAAGTTTTTTCTTTTTTTTTTAACTGTTTTGGATCGGTGAGGACAGTTTCTGTTTCCACAGTGAGGTTTTTCTTTCCCGATTTGTTGAACTTTTTGAATTTGTTGAAGCAGCGTCCGCTCGCCCTTTGTTCCCTTACCTCCTTTTAATAAGATATTTGATCTTCATTCTTTCGTTTAAAACACTTTTTATGTCACTTCCCCTCTACCCCTTGTGTGAGGTCGTAACAGTAACGTGCATGCGCGTACATTCAGGTTTAATTACGTACGAGCCAAAGTGTGACGGAAAGGTCGTAAGTTCAACGCTACAATCGTGGCTCAAACAGGAAGAAGGTGCGAATCAGGAGTTCTCCTGTTGCACCAGACTAGCTCTGGTTCTTGAACCGGCTTCATTCAGCGACAGTTAACGGAAAATAAACTTATTATGCTGCTGTTATAACGTCTGTCATGACGGTGGTGTTTGGAGAGCGTGATGTTTTGTTGCACGAAACAGTCGATTGATCCGAGAAAGTAATTGTCAGATTTAAAGACAGCTTATAGTCATAACTTATAATTTTGAACCATGAACGTCTACAGACTTCCATCCATTGCTATCCACAAAACTATGTGTTTCTATAATCTGGATTCATCGTCAGGATCGCGATCTTAAAAGCTGCTTTTCGCTCTGTTTTTGGTCTCCACCATCTCCAGATGGAAAGATGCTAAAACGACATAAAGCGTTAGAGTAAGCACGTTTGTCTGTCCTCAGCTCAACTCCAGCCCGCCACGTTTTGACGACATCCTCCAATGGACTGAGGGGACGTGGGCGGAGCCAGGATGAGTGCCGAGCTGCTATTGGAGGAGACGCTCATCAAGCGTTCGCAGCAGAAGAAGAAGACGTCGCCGCTGAACTACAAGGAGAGACTGTTTGTCCTCACCAAGAGCCGGCTGACGTACTACGATGGAAGAGCTGAGGTCACTTTTTTATTATTATTCCAGTTGTTATTGTTCATATTTCATAAACGATAAGGAGTTAACATACACGTGCTGTATTAAAGGTCTCATAATACACAATGTTTTTTCATTTTCATTTTTTGTTTGTTTTTTTTCGGTCATACACCCACAAATTATCAGAGTATCTGACTACGGGCATGAAATAAACATACGACTACTTCTTTATCCTACAGAACAGGATAAAATGTCGCAGTCATGACAAAAGCAATATTGTTGACGTGTTGCTGTTTCCATCAACAGAAGAAGTTCCGGAGAGGCTCGATCGAGCTGAGCCACATCAGATGTGTGGAGATCGTCAAGAACGGAGGAGGAATCATCCCCTGCCAGAACAAATACCCATTTCAGGTGCAAACCCACAACAAATACACTGGAATCAACTAAAGGTTCTCTTGGAAAGCTGCTCTATGTGTCACTTTAAAGGATGATTATGGTTTGTTACGACTTTTTGGACTTTTACAGACTGTTACACAAGATGGCTGCAGGCACTGCCGCTAGGTCTGACGTCAGTGAAGTTTCAATCAATATATTCAAGGTTTCATTCAATATATTCAGACTTCATTCAATATATTCAAGGTTTCATTCCATATATTCAGACTTCATTCAATATATTCAGAGTTTCATTCCATATATTCAGACTTCATTCAATATATTCAGAGTTTCATTCCATATATTCAGACTTCATTCAATATATTCAAGGTTTCATTCCATATATTCAGACTTCATTCAATATATTCAGAGTTTCATTCCATATATTCAGACTTCATTCAATATATTCAAGGTTTCATTCAATATATTCAGAGTTTCATTCAATATATTCAGAGTTTCATTCCATATATTCAGACTTCATTCAATATATTCAAAGTTTCATTCAATATATTCAGAGTTTCATTCCATATATTCAGACTTCATTCAATTTATTCAAGGTTTCATTCAATATATTCAGACTTCATTCAATTTATTCAAGGTTTCATTCAATATATTCAGACTTCATTCAATATATTCAGAGTTTCATTCCATATATTCAGACTTCATTCAATATATTCAAAGTTTCATTCAATATATTCAGAGTTTCATTCCATATTCATTCCAATTCAACGAATTAGCACGATTACGATAAGTCCATGCTCAGACAACTATCACCGACATTGCTTGGATACTTCAAGAAAACTTGTGATTGACTGATTTCTCGTGGACTTTATCAGTCGCTAAAGTTTTCACAATTTGGTTAAAACCAAGAATGATTCCAGGTAGGACAGGAATGATGGGAAATCATTTGATAATATTTCATAGATTATCGGTCTAATGGGGTAAAAGCATCTTTAAATTGTACTGTGTGTTTGTGTCTAGGTGGTGTACAACACCAGCACCCTCTACATATTCGCACCGAGTCACGACAGCAGAAGTCTCTGGGTCCAGAGTCTCAAAGAAGGTCAGTCTGTACTCTGTCTTAATCTTTAGTAATGTTTGTTTGAACCATGAATCAGAAATGAATCGTGGTACCATCTTAAAATGTTCTGACGGACATTTGAAGCTTCTGTTGATGCATTTAACCATCAAGACCATTGACAATACAAAGAATGGACGGTATATCCATTAGTCATTGGTGGATCTTAATTCTGCAACAATAGGAACTGCAGTTTTTGACAATTCAAATCACGGTGTAGTCAGATAGATAGTTTAACTTGTCATCAATAACCAGAACCAAAAATATATATAACATATCATTACGTTGATATCTATCTTTTTATTTTGGCGTGTTTCCACCTGGTGACGATGACATTGTGAGTCTGAGTGAGGTTGAGAGGATGTTTCCTGGGAGGAAGCTCACAGAAGAGTCGACCGACCAGGTCGTGGTGGCTTTTCTGCATAAATTTACACAAGTAACCAAAACAGTACCAGATTACTGTTGTTTGTTAGAACAATGTGGGTTGCTAAAAACATAATCACTGTAGATAAACAGTTTTTATGTGTATTTCTCTAAATAATCACTCATATATAAAGTGTGAAGAAATGATGTTATGTGCTGGTGCACCTAAAACAAAAAGTTCTGCAGCACTGCGTGTGTTTTTCACACTCTGAACCACACTTGGTTTTCACACATGGGTCAGTGTTTCCAGCAGCCCACACTTTTTCCACTTGCTGCTGCTTAAAGCATGTGAGAAAGGATATGTCGGTCACACAGGTGCGTTAAAGTCTGCCTCTTTGTTCAGGTACCATTTAGCTTTTGAAAATTTGGTCTCAATGTTACGACAGAATCGTTGGAGGCGATTTGATTCACTTTGAAGTTGTTGCAGTTTTACATGTTACAGGTGCACCGCACCGCACTGAAATGCAAATGATGCCAACTGAAATTTAAATCTACTGCTCAGGGCCGCTCAGGTGAAGGTGGTGGTGGAGGTTAAAGGTACATGCGGGTGTTTTATAAACAAAACATAACACCGTTTTCAACAAGGTCAGCAGCTGCAGCGACAGCATTAATGTAGTCCAACTTCGCTCCTTTGAGTTTTAACTTTCTGCCGTTTTGGTCGATCGCCACTCGACTTCAAACCGGGAGCGCGTTTTTCCTGCTAGACTTTGTTAACTTGCTTGAACTTTTGATGAAGCCTGGTTGCTCAAACAATCCACCTGTAACCACACCCACCTGTCAATCAAAGCGTCCACACTCTTAATCCTGCATAACTTTAAGCCTTAATATAATGTGAACAGGTGAGTTCCCTCTGTACCCTCAGTACAGTTGTGGGGAAAAGAAATGGGGAAATTAGCTACAGAGACCAAAACTGTTTTTTGTACCAGGCTGCAAACATGTTTATTTCTGCTGTGAAGTTGGACATTTGAACATAGGGACTTATGGAGACTGACTCACTTCTGGAGCCAGCCTCAAGTGGACGACAAGAGGAACTGCAGTTAGCTTGTTCTAGCCTGTTGTTAGCTTGTTTTAGCTTGTGTTAGCCTGTTGTTAGCTTGTTTTTAGCCTGTTTTTAGCTTGTTGTTAGCTTCTTTTTAGCTTGTTTTAGCTTGTTTTTAACCTGTTTTTAGCCTGTTGTTAGCTTGTTTTATCTTATTGTTAGCTTTTTTTTTAGCTTGTTTTAGCCTGTAGTTAGCTTGTTATCATGTTTTAGGCTGGTCTTTAGCTTGTTGTTAGCTTGTTTTAGCTTGTTTTAGCTTGTTTTTAGACTGTTTTTAAGCTTGTTGTTAGCTTGTTTTTAGCTTGTTCTTAGCTTGTTGTTAGCTTGTTTTATCTTATTGTTAGCTTTTTTTTAGCTTGTTTTAGCCTGTAGTTAGCTTGTAATCATGTTTTAGGCTGGTCTTTAGCTTGTTGTTAGCTTGTTTTAGCTTGTTGTCTTGTTTTAGCTTAGAGAAGCACAGTACAGTTGTCATGAACGGTTAACATGGGGACTTATGGAGACTGGCTCACTTCTGGAGCCAGCCTCAAGTGGACGTTAGAGGAACTGCAGTTGTTGGCTTCACTTCACAGCCGCGGTGGTTGCCACTCCATATGAGGGACTGATTGCTAACAAGTTGTGGGTGGTCATGGTTCGGCCCCCCCAAAAAAATTGTTGCATGTTTTACATTATCTGAAAAAAAATGTCTTGATTTTTCCCGTTCGAACGTTTCTGTCTGCAGAGATCAAAGACAACCCCGTGGTCTTGGCAAAGTTTCACCCGCAGTTCTGGCTGGAAGGGGCGTGGCTCTGCTGTCGCCAGGCGGAAAAACAGGCTCCGGGCTGCGAGGAGTACAACCTGTTTGGAGACAGTAAGAAAAACACACCCACACAACTTTAGTATTCCAAGTACATCACACCAGTAAAGAAGTAATACCACAGTTTTAATATAAATAAACTAACAAACTTAATGTGAAGCAAGTAATCAGATTTCATTTTTAGCACCATTACATAAATCTGATTACTTCACATTAAGTTTATTAGTTCATTTCTATTCAAACACGTCATTCAAATGGATGGTAACTTTCTATTTAATAGAAACGCATAAGTCCTGAGTTTTTTAGAGTGTAACTTTACCTGAAAGTGACGTTTTTCATGTCAACGTTTAATTTCTAAATTTAATCTTGTCAAAGTAATGCAGTTAAATAGAATTATGTGCCTCTAAATTATGAATTAATTAATGTTTAAAAATGTATTTTATGCATCCTGCTCGTGCTGAAACTACTTTGTATCAAGCATCTTGTGCTTGTAGTACAGTGTAGTATTTATACTGAATAGATAAATGTACCCTTTGAAATGCAGTGACGGAAACCCAATAATAATACTCAATAGTAATACTCAGTGCAGTACTTGAAGTACTTTGGTGGATTTACCTCACCAGCAGTGATATTGAGTTTCTTGTGTTGTGGTAAATGCATTAAATTAACATCTTGACGACACCAAGTGTGAACCTAAAACAGGAAATGCTAAATTTAAATCTGTGAGCTGATTCATTCAGTCAGCAGTGAGAGGTCAAAGGTCAGAGTGTTGTAACGGCCTCTTCCTCTCCACCAGTTTCCAGGAAGCCTTTACCCCCGATTCCCGGAGAGGAGCGTAAGAACGAGAGGGTGAGCATCGAACAACAACCGCACGATCACACACACACACACGTCCAACAACCACCGAGTCACGCCACACGAGCGTTTTATCGTTCCTCAGAGGCGACCCCCTCCTCCGCTTCCTCCGACCCCCGACGACGACGACCTGGACGAAGACGACGAGGACGAGGACGAGGAGGACGAGGTGGTGGTGGTGGTGGTGGTGGCGCTGTACGACTTCCCGGGCACCGAGCCGCACGACCTGAGTCTGGTCAAAGGAGGCGAGTACGTCATCTTGGAGAAGTGTGACCTCCACTGGTACAAGGCGCGCAACAAGTACGGGTGAGTGTGTTTGAATCCAAGCAGAGAGAGTTCGTCTTCTAGCTGCCAAGTGCAATCACCATACATGGACGTGGATTGTTATAATTTATCCTTCGACTCATACACTTCTAGTGACTGTAAATTTGTTACTTTATTAATCCCCGAAGGGAAATTAGGTCGTCATAGCAGTTCGGTATATTTAAACACAATAGAATAAAATACTGAGGTAGAAAGAATATTAAAAAACAAACAACGACAGTAATACCCGGAGCTACTCTCTACAGCTTTGTTTAATTGCATTATAGTTTCTTATTATAGTTCTCTGTTTGTACAGATGTTAGCACAGGTTAACTTCTTAATTCACGAAATGTTCAATATTTTAGGCACAGGTTTGAATTTAAATTCATCCCAGTCGGTTCATTTTCAGTTCAGTTTAGTTCAGTTCAGAGCTTTATTGTCCCTCCAGGGGAAATTTGATTTGCAGTGGCAATGCAACATACACAACATAAAATAAATAGACAAACAGTGACATAAAACAATGAAGCAAAGTAAAGCAACCAAAAACTTGATAAACAATCCTAAATGAAGTTAGAATATAAGTAACAGAAGGCAAAAAGTCTATAAAAGATAAAAAATAAACAGACAAATACCAGAAAAACAGTGCAAATTAAGAGTTGTGCAAATTAATTGCATTGATTGCACGAGGAACAAAGGAGAATTTGTACCTGTTTGTTCGTGCCCTAGGTAGCCTGCCTTCTGCAGGACTCGTTTGTCAAAGATCTCTGAGAGACAGAGCTGCTGCATGACATGTATCTTGTTTGCATCTTTTCACAATTTTGAACAGACCATTTTTTGTTTTTAACCGACAGGTTTTTAAGCATGTGAAGATAATGTTACTGTGATTTTGATGCGTGTTTACATGTTTACATGTAAATAAATGATGGACAGACATTGAACCTGTTGGGGGTGGGTTAAAGACGGTCTGTGATGTCTTCTTCTAAACAAAAGTTTACATTTAATCTCTGACACAAACAAGTTGGACACATTATCCTGCTGCATTGTTTACATCGGGGGTCGGCAAAACTGGCCCGCCATCAATTATATCTGGCCCGCTAGATGACGTTGATTTATTTTAAAATATATATATATATATTTAAATATCTCTTTTAAACATCATGTTTCCTGTCAAAATACAACAATTCCACAGATTTCACAACATAAAATAAAAGCGTCCTGTGTCCCTCTTGCAACGGACAACGTGAACTAATGTGTTTCATTAAATTAAATAAACAAAAACAAACAAGGTCGGCTCAAATATCAAATATGAATGTGAATGCACAACAGCGGCAGATCTGCTGAATACGTTAGTTACGGCAGGTTGCCTGTTTTATAATAACAGCACATGGAAGCAAATTAATGTATTAAATGAAATTAAATGCATTTCTAAAGTTAAATATTGTTGATTTTTAATGTAATAAAAAAAATAAAAACCCCACCATCAACGTCCACAGCTAAGCAGTCATCAGCCTTCACTGCCTTTTCCAGTGTAGTGCTGCCACCTACAGGTCAAAGATCAGTAGGACGGGCATCAGAATCAGTTACTGTCATGAATTAAAAACTATTTCCTCACCTTTTCCCTCGTGTGCTTCTGTGTGTTTGTGTTTCACAGCGAGGAGGGCTACATCCCAAGTAACTATGTAACCGAGAAGAAATCTGGAAACCTGGAGCAGTTTGTGTGAGTGTCAGTAGATCAACAGCAGGTTAACGGCTACGATGAAGTTACAGCGACAGTTGATGTCCAACCAAAATGCCCCCGGACTGATGTGCACTTGTTTACTCACTTCTACCCATGCTAGCCTGTCCAAATCTACAACGTATCACTTCTCAAACACGCCTTTCTTACAAACTTCAAGCATCCCGAGGTGTTCTCAGGCTAGAACCTCCAGCGAGGTCTCCTACCAGTTGGAGGAAGGAGCCAAGGGGGAATCCTAATCATATTCCTGAACCGCCTCAGCATCTCGACTCTGATCTCCCTCCGGGGGAAGAAGCTCATTTTGGGCGCTTGTTTCCTTGATTTTGTTCTTTCGGACACTATCCGAACCTCATGACCTCATGGGCAAGAGCTTTCAGCATTGCACCATATACACCGCTGATAATTCTCCATGCTATATATATTTTGCCAGCTTCTTTTCATCTTGTAACGCTTGTGAAGGGCTGGACAAAGTCAAAGAGAACAATTAAGATGTCATTGGTTTTCTTTTTGTTTGTTACAGCTGGTACAGCAAGCAAGTCAACAGGAACAAGGCAGAGGAGCTGCTGAGGAAAGAGGTGATCTGATTTGCTTCCCTTGTTTCTCCTCTCCTTGTGTAATCACTCCTCACTCCTCATTTTCTTCTCCTCTGTCCTCCTCTGCTTTGTTGTGTCCTTGTGTCGCCCTCTGCAGGACAAAGAAGGAGCCTTCATTGTGAGAGACTCCAGCACTCCAGGAACCTACACCGTCTCCCTCTATGCAAAGTCTGCTGCAGGGTGAGTTCACTGCGTCCAAGCTGCTTTATCTAAAACCAGCTTAAAGGACCAAATTTTATAATATGAAAGTTCATTCAGTGTAATCCCACCGTGGTAACTTTGTTCAGCTGTACTCGGCTTCTGTCTTTCACCAAGCTCTCACCAGCCACTAAAAGTCAGTCCCACATTTACTCTTGTCCGGCTTGCCTGGTCAACGTCGGCTTCGGTTTGTCCGTTGGCCTCCTCTTCCTAGTGGTCCAAAAAACACTGAGCTAACATGAGCTAACAGCAGCTAACAGACTGAGCTAACATGAGCTAACAGCAGCTAACAGACTGAGCTAACATGAGCTAACAGCAGCTAACAAACTGAGCTAACAGCAGCTAACAAACTGAGTTAACATGAGCTAACAGCAGCTAACAGACTGAGCTAACATGCGCTAACATAGGGTGACCAGACGTCCTCTTTTCCCCGGACATGTCCTACTTTTGGGACCTAAAAAAATGTCTGGGGGGATTTTGGAGGGGGGGGGGCTTTACAAAAAGGTGTCCTCTTTTTCAACTACCCAAATATGGTCACCCTAGCTAACAGCAGCTAACAGACTGAGCTAACAGCAGCTAACAGACTGAGCTGACATGAGCTAACAGCAGCTAACAGACTGAGCTAACAGCAGCCAACAGACTGAGCTAACATGAGCAAACAGCAGCTAACAGACTGAGCTAACATGAGCTAACAGCAGCTAACAGACTGAGCTAACAGCAGCTAACAGACTGAGCTAACATGAGCTAACAGCAGCTAACAAACTGAGCTAACAGAAGCTAACAAACTGAGCTAACATGAGCTAACAGCAGCTAACAGACTGAGCTAACATAAGCTAACAGCAGCTAACAGACTGAGCTAACATGAGGTAACAGCAGCTAACAAACTGAGCTAACATGAGCTAACAGCAGCTAACCGACTGAGCTAACATGAGCTAACAGCAGCTAACAGACTGAGCTAACATGAGGTAACAGCAGCTAACAAACTGAGCTAACATGAGCTAACAGCAGCTAACCGACTGAGCTAACATGAGCTAACAGCAGCTAACAGACTGAGCTAACATGAGGTAACAGCAGCTAACAGACTGAGCTAACTGCAGCTAACAGACTGAGCTAACAGCAGCTAACAAACTGAGCTAACATGAGCTAACAGCGGCTACAGTTGTCAGCAGTTTACTTCACTGTCTGTCAGGAAACTCTGTAAATCAGAGAGTTGAGGCGTTGCATGTTGATGTAAGTTGTGTTGTTGTTATAAAAATCAGGGTTACACAGCTAGTTAGATGTTTTAACTTATACAGAGAGGGGACATATAGATTGGCTACTCATTAGGTGATATGTTGAAGAAAGCTGTTTAAATGCATAGTATGCAAATTGTCTGTTAACAATCTACAGGGGTTGAGACAGCCCATCTTCAGGAAAATGTATAAGATCCAACTGTTAGAGCTCCTCGAGGAGCCTTTTCTCTGTGACCCCTTTAGTGTGTTGCACTGTGAAACGCCCCTCTTGCACAAGAACAATAAATTCAACTTAAACTTTGATGCTTTGAATCCGATCCTCCTTATTTAAGGGTTTCTCTTTAAAAATCTGTTGTTACGTGTGTTCGTAGGGAGGCAGGTGCCGTTATAAAACATTACCACATCAAGGAGACACAGGGCTCGCCTCAGCAGTTCTACCTGGCCGAGAAACACTTGTTCAGCTCCATCCCCGACCTGATCGAGTACCACAAACACAACGCAGCAGGTAGACGACATTTGGAGAAGCGAAATGGACTTTTTGAAGAGCTGTGAAAACGTCTCTTTGTTTTTTTTTCGACATCTAAGGTCTTGTTGCCAGGCTGAGGTATCCTGTCGGGAAACAGGAAAAGTCGGCTCCATCCACTGCCGGCTTCAGCTACGGTGAGTCCCAGACCATTGATTCATCCGTGGACTTTCTCTTTACTGGACGTCTATCTGTGAGCTTCTGAAGTATCACGCAAAGTCACATGATTGAACAGCTGTTTCCTCATGGCTCTGTAATCCATCCATGACGGCTCCACACATCGATGCATGAATCAAACATGAATGACTGATTTACATCCGGTTTAAGCTTCCATCTCTTCTTCTGGTTTTCCAACTCATGAACTTGCCTAATTCATTTAGAATTTGGGAAACATTTGGACGGAGACGCTGTTATTTTCTTCTTACTTACCCCGAACTCTCTCGATTTCCCCGCCCCAACAGAGAAGTGGGAGATCAACCCCAGCGAGCTGACCTTCATGAAGGAGCTGGGCAGCGGTCAGTTCGGTCTGGTGAGGCTCGGCAAGTGGCGGGCTCAGCACAAAGTGGCCATCAAAGCCATCAGAGAGGGGGCCATGTACGAGGAGGACTTCATCGAGGAGGCCAAGGTCATGATGTAAGGACCAGGGAGGACGTTCCCTACAGTGTTGACCTTCTTTCCTTAAACTATGGTGACCTAGAGTAACATGGCGTCTGTAGATACAAAGGTCTCGTTCTAAGCTTCATGCCCTGTTTCTCCAGGAAACTGTCCCACCCTAAGCTGGTGCAGCTGTATGGAGTGTGCAGCCAGCAGAAGCCCATTTACATCGTCACAGAGTTCATGGAGCACGGCTGCTTGCTCAACTTCCTCAGGCAGCGGCGGGGCAGCTTCAGCCTGGGGTCCTTGCTGAGTATCTGCCTGGACGTCGGTGAGGGCATGGAGCACCTGGAGGCCAACGGCTTCATCCACAGAGATCTGGTAACTGTCACTTTGAGTCTGTTTTCCCATCCTGACTGGATTCTGTTTTTGCTTTGGTGCACGCGAGGTTGCCAGGTTAGAGTAGGTGTTGGTTGCTAGCTGGTAATAATACATCCAGTGAGTCTGACGGAAAAGCTCGGGAAGTCTCTGGAGGAGTCGGGGATCAAACAAGGAACCTTCCGATTACTCGATGATGCTCTAGCTCCGGAGCCATGCCGCACAATACGCAAACCAAATCAAAACAGAGCAGCAACAAATTCAATGAACGTGAAATTCATTTATCAGAATGAAGGTTAAGTTCCACGTGGCACAGTGTGACGCGTGCGCAGACGCTGTCGGAGTCAATGTTTCAAACTCGCCACGGTTCATCGTTTGACCACTCGACTCCACCGGGAATACGTGGTGGTTCCTTTTTTTTACGCAAGCAGACAGGAAACGGTATAGAGATGACTGCGGTTGTTTTTCAAAATAAAACACCCCGTTAAAACAGGCTAATAGGGAAACTAAAAGTTTAACTAAACTAAAACTGTGTGTAGGTGTGTGTCAATGGTGTGTGTGTGTGTGTGTGTGTAGTGTAGGTATGTTGTGTATGTGTGTATGTGTGTGTGTGTGTTGTGTGTGTGTGTGTGTGTGTGTGTGTGTGGATGTGTGTGTGTGGGTGTGTATGTGTGTGTAGGTCTGTGTGTGTGTGTGTGTGTGTGTGTGTGTGTGTGTGTGTGTGTGTGGTGTGTGTAGGTAGATGTGTGTGTGTTGTGGGTGTGTTCTGTGTGTAGGTGTGTGTGTGTGTGTGTGTGTGTGGTAGGTAGATTGTGTGTGTGGGTGTGTATGTGTGTAGGTGTGTGTGTGTGTGTGTTTGTGTGTGTGTATGTATGTGTCTTGTGTGTGTGTGTGCGTGTGTGTGTGTGTGTTTGTGTGTAGGAGTGTGTGTAGGTGTGTGTGTGTAGTGTCCGTGTGTGTGTTCGTGTGTGTAGGTTGTAGGTGTGTATGTGTGTGTGTGTGTGGTGTTGTGGTGTGTGTGTGTGTGTAGGTGTGTGTGATTGTGTGTTGGTGTATGTGTGTGTGTGTGTGTGTGGTGTGTGTGTGTATGTGTGTTTGTGTGTGTGTGTGTGTGTAGGTGTGTGTAGGCGTGTAGGTGTGTGTTTGTGTAGGTGTGTGTAGGCGTGTAGGCGTGTGTGTGTGTAGGTGTGTGTGTAGGTGTGTGTGTGTGTGTGTAGGTGTGTGTGTGTGTGTGTGAGTCCATAAAGATAACTCTCACACTCTTTGTTTAGATATGAAAGGAGCTGGTGGAGCTGCAGTCTGAATGACACTGAGCATTCAGCAGTTTATGACAGTGGAGTAAAGGATATGCTAACGTTCAGTCATAGATTACTCTTAATGAAGCGTTCACAATCAAACACTTGACAGTGTTCCTCAGCTCGGTCACAGCTGGCTGAAGATACTCAGAGACACTTTGCATAGCGAGCTGCGAGCTGTGAGCTGAGAACAGTGTGGTTTATCTGATGGAGAGGAACGCTCTCTTTGGACATACAAGGCTTCTACTTAGGACGCTGTCAGCCATGCAAATGTCTCTGCACTCAGGCTGAGACACAGGAAAGGTCAGAGGATCACCAAAGTCACTATCTGCACACCATGAACGGATGAACTCAATCTAAAGTGGTGGACCGCCACACAACTGAAACATCGACTGAGTTTACTGCGAATCTTGGTCCCATTTTACGGTAAAACAGTGATGACAGAATATTTTTACTGCTTCAACAAGACGAGTAAGGCTACGGCGAAACACACTGTTAAAAACATTTGGTTATACTCTGTGATTTTTATTATTGCTGAACTGCTGAAAGAAGTCAAGTGAAATCACATGACACAGAGGAAGAAGAAGCAAACACTGCCTGATTATTAAGCAACAAGTAAAGTCCAGTCAGGATATCTGGGTAGATGTTCGTCCCCATCAACACGTTTCACACAACTTGACTCAAGCCAGGTTGAAAAAATGTTGTTTTGCATATTTATCTCCCTTCATTCGTCTCTCTCTCTCTCTCTCTCCTGCAGGCTGCCAGAAACTGTCTAGTGAATGACTTTCTGGTGGTGAAGGTGTCTGACTTTGGCATGGCCAGGTACGAGTTTAACCCCGACGCATTCACACTACGTTTATCTGGAGCGACTTAAAACAGGAAGATAGGTTTGCACTTTGCCCCTCTAAGCTGTTGATGTGTCTTTTGTAGATACGTGTTAGATGACCAGTACACCAGCTCATCAGGTGCTAAGTTTCCTGTCAAGTGGTCGCCTCCTGAAGTCTTTAACTTCTGCAAGTACAGCAGCAAGTCAGACGTCTGGTCCTACGGTGCGGCCTCCTTGAACATCGACGAATCATCCGAGCGTTCGCCATTTATTGACTACAATCGTATTGAACCTCGACCTTTTCTGTGTCTCCAGGTGTACTGATGTGGGAGGTTTTCACCGAGGGTCGCATGCCGTTTGAACAGAATCAGAACCACGAGGTCGTCACCTTGGTAACCAAAGGTCACCGCCTCTACAGGCCCAAAATGGCCACGCCCACCATCTACGACATCATGCAGCTGTGTTGGCACGAGGTGAGGTCGAGGTTTCTGTGGAAGAATTATCCTATCTTTATTCAGGAGCGCACGTTTTTCAGTTCGAGAGCATGATCTCTCCTTCTCGTGCTCAGATTTTATGCTCACACTCAAATCTAATGTGCTCGTGCTCAAAACATGTCCTGTGCGCTCTCACATTTTTTTTGCTCTCGCACAAAACAGCACGTCCTCTCAGGTTGAAGTGTCTGCACAGACTGAAGGATGTCCCGCCCTGCGCTTAAATTAGTGTGTTTCACCAGCCAATAGGGAGACAGCTAGAGTCTGGCCCAATCTTGGGTGTGTTCCTTCACGCTTTTTAGGCACTTCGCAGGGGCGGGTATAAAACTGCCTCTCTTAAAAATACACCGATTTACCATACTAGCCAGCTCTTTGAATCGTCACCTATTTAAGGCGCCAGTTTATTTATGTATAATAATCTTAAATAATCCA
>CM014101.1:22816431-22824811 GCA_004119915.2 Collichthys lucidus | reverse complement strand
AAGAAGAATCTTAAAGAAGCAATGCAAAAGAAATTTGCTTTCATATCTGAAGGCAATGGTGACGAAGGGAGTCTCCTGACCAGCATCTACACAGACCTCTACATGACCTCAGCAGAGAGTGCAGTTCCACATGAAGAACACGGCTTTAGACATGTCAAACATGAATTCTCTGAAAAATCAGTCGACCTCAGTGACATCTTCAAACCTTTGCCTGGCCGAAAGAAACATAGAACGGTCGTGACGAAGGGCGTCGCAGGCATCGGGAAATCATTCACTGTGCAGAAATTATTCTTGACTGGGCGAGGGGAGAGAAAACCAGGACATCGATTTCATTTTCAGCCTTGCTTTCCGAGAGGTGAATTTGATTACAGATGACAAAAGCTTGATCGACCTCCTGACTGAATTTCATCCTGCACTTCAGAGTTTTAAAGATTCAGGTGATTTTGTCGGGCCAGAGTCACGGTGATCCTGGACGGACTGGATGAAAGCCGACTTCAGCTGGACTTTAAGAACAAGCCAGTAACTTCTGTTAGTGAAGTAACGTCTGTGGGCAATCTCTTACGAACCTCATCCAGGGTAAACTTCTCCCGGAAGCAAAACTCTGGATAACTCCCGTCCAGCAGCAGCTGATCAGATCCCGGACGATATGTCGACGTTGTAACAGAGATAAGAGGGTTCAGTGACCCACAAAAAGAGGAGTACTTCAAAAGGAGATTTAGTCGTGACCCAGAACTCGGTGAAAGGATCATTTCCACATTCGCTCTTCACAGAGTCTTGACATCATGTGCCAGATCCCGATCTTCTGCTGGATTTCTGCCATATTGTTTCAGGAGGTTTTTGGGGGAGACGAGAAAGCGGAAGTCCCTCAAACTCTGACTGAGATGATGGCGCATTTCCTGTCTGTCCAGACAAAACGAGGAAACAGAAAATATGAGAAGAAGACAGAGAAGAGCAAAGAGAAACTTCTGGCGAACACCGAGATTTCCTTCTGAAACTGGACAGCTCGCATTTGTTCAGCTGCTCAAGAACAACCTCATCTTCTACGATGAAGACTTCAAGACTGTGGCATTGACATCAAGAAGCAACCATCTGCTCTGGATTTTTCACCACAGTTCTCCGGGAAGAAGATATATTTTCCCAGAAAAAGGTCTTCTTCTTTGTGCACCTGACCGTACAAGAGTTCTTTGCAGCTCTCTTTGTCTATGACTGTTTCACAAACAAGAATACAAAAGAGCTCGACAAGTTCCTCGATCTGGAAGACAAAGAACATACTTTACTGATCTTCTGAAGATGACGGTTGAGAAAGTGCTGAAGGAGAACAATGGCCACCTGGACTTCTTCTTGCGATTCCTCCTTGGCCTTATGGTTGAGTCCAACCGAAGAGTCCTTCAGGGTCTGCTGATATCACCAGACCCGAGCCAAGATACCGACAAGAAAATCTTGACTCACCTCAAAGCCCTACGAAGGAAGACCCTCTCCCCGGACAGTAGCATCAACCTCTTCCAGACCATGGTCGAGATGAGAGATCACAAAGTCAAAGACGAGATTCAGGAATATCTCAAATTGTCAGATCGTTCAAAAACAGAGCTGACTCCCCTCCACTGCTCTGCGGCGGCTTACATGCTGCAGGTATCGAAGAATGATCTGGACGTGTTGGACCTGAAGACTTACAACACATCAGATGAAGGCAGAAGGAGGCTGATACCAGCTGTGAGGAGCAGCAGAAAGGCCATGTAAGTTCCCTTCAGTGTAATTTGTACAACAAGGACAGTGGAAATCACATTCTTGGTTTGTATTTTGTGTATATCTTTAAATCCTCTTTCTTTGTCTTTCTTTGTATTAGCCTGGCAGACTGCAAAGTCACTAAAGAGTGGGTCCAGCACCTGGTCTTTGCGCTTAAGTTCCCCTACTCTCCCCTGAGAGACCTGGATCTCAGCACCAATGACCTGAAGATTCAGGAGTGAAACTGCTCTGTGATGGACTGTCGAGTCAATGCTGCAAACTGAAGACACTGAGGTATGTACTATCAAGTAACTCATGTAATGTGAAACCCCACAAGAGAAACTTTCATAACAAGCAATTTGGCCAACATTGGTTATTGTTGCGCCAAGTACCGAACCCCTACTCCACCCAACCCTGTTCATGGGCTGCTCGTCATTTCAAGCCTACCTTGATGGTGCTCATGCTAATAAATCAAACTCTCACCTTCTCAGGTTGTCAGGCTGTCAGGTCACAGAGGAGGGATGTTCTTATCTGGCCTCGGCTCTTCGCTCCAACCCATCTCATCTGATAGAGCTGGACCTGAGCTACAACAATCCAGGAGAATCGGGAAAGAAAATCCTCACGGAGCTGAAGGACGATCCACAAATCAGCCTCAGAGAACTCAAGTAAGTATAGAAGTTACTTACTGAACTTTTATGGTTGCAATACAAACCATAAGACTAGATTGTATAATGACCACAATTAATTGTAGTTATTACCATTGTAATTAGGTTTAGTTGTAGTTAGTTTTCAGCAGTTGTTTGTCTCATTTTCATTTTCCTTCGTAGTTTTGACCATGGTGGAATTCACAGGATGAAACCAGGATTCAAGAAATGTAAGTATCTGACTGATTCATTCAATTCGATATTCCAACAATAGAGCCCCATAAATAAAACCATGATGTAATAAACCATGGAAGCTCTCGCCAACTACTAGAGGTCGCAGATTTACTCTTGTCGACCGGCTTCTTGCTCAATCGCCTTTTTCTCCTTGGCTTCCTCATTCAACGTCGTCTTCAGTTTTTTTCTTAATGCCCTGAATAAAAATCTTACCTCCAGATGCCTGTGAGCTCACCCTGGACCCCAACACGACACACAAGAACCTTCTTCTCTCTGAAGACAACAGAAAGGTGACCTGGATGGAGGAAGCAATGTCATATCCCGATCACAAAGACAGGTTCAGTCATTGCCAACAGGTTCTGTGTCAACAGGGTCTAGATAAGCGCAGTTACTGGGAGATGGAGGTGTTCGAACCTTCGTTATTGGGGTAACATACAAAACCATTGGCAGGAAAGGGGGGGACGATGATTGCAAGCTGGGAAACAACAGCAACTCTTGGAGTTTCGGTTGCACCAATGATGGTTGTTATGTTAGGCACAACAACAAGAGTACCAATGTATCTTCCCTTTGTTCGCGCTCCAGTCGGGTGGGAGTGTATCTGGACTGGCCGGCTGGCACTCTGTCCTTCTACAGAGTTTCCTCGGACAGTCGGACGCGCCTCCATACCTTCAGAGATCTCGGAGAGTTCAATGAGCCCGTCTATCCTGCTGTGGAACTTCACAGTGCTTCCTCTGTGCTGTTCTGTCAGCCACATAAAGAAACTTTCACTGCGTTCAAGTGTAGATTTGCTTGTAGATGATCTTCATCCGTCTACACGTTGAACTGCTCCTGTCCGTTCAGCAGAGCTGCCAGGTTTGTCTCTGCAACAAACTTGTGGTATTCTTTCTAAAATCGATTAGTTTATGGATTCATAACTTCCTATTTGTGAACCAATGTTGCATATACCTTATACTGTAGATGTATTGAGTATGACTATGTAGGGACTAGGGATGGGCATTCGAAAAAATTTCGATTTGATCGATCATCTGGAAAACGATTAATTATCGATTAATCGTTATATTTTTATATTAAAATTGCAATAAAAATACAAATGTGTCATGTGTTGGCCAGCCTGGGGTGCACTGACGTTAACCAGGGTCGGATGTTCAAGTGGTATCATTGGAGTCGTGGACGTGTCGTACTTATACACGGCTTCGCAGTGTTTGCAGTAAACTTTGTTATTTTTTTAATTCAAAATGGTCCGACGCCACACTTCGCCGCGACTTCTTCATGATTAATTTTGAAATCTACGGAAACTCGCAGGTAGCTGAGTACAGTGGTCCCTCGTTTATCGCGGGGGATAAACGATCGATTATCGATTTTAAAAAAAAACGTGATCGTCACGATTCTTAACGAACGATTATCGATTAATCGTGCCCATCCCTAGGAGGGACATAGAGCAGTCTCACATTAAAAGTCTGAATTCAGTCATGTTTCTACAGTCGTGAGCTTCTGGTATCATTACTATGTCAGAGTCTTGGACTTGTGTAGATTTGAGCACATATCTTTTAAATGTACAGGTTGGATATAGGTAAGGTTTTGTAAATGTTTCTATGTTTTAAGTGCCACACTGAATTTTTAGATCGCTCTAGCTTCTACTTCTCAAAGAGAAAACATGGAGCCTAATTTGCAATGCACGTACATAAATACATAAATACACACAATGTGGCTTGGACATATCTACCAGAATAAACCTGAATCAGAAATGGCTTTCTACATTTCCCAAAACACGGGACTTGAACACAGCCAACACTTTCAAGCCGGATCACAATTATTCCGTGACCTTAAAGGTTTTTTTTTTATATAACCGTGGAGTCGACAGATCATGAAACGATGATATGAATTAATTTTGTTGAGATGACATCATTTCATTTTTAAAGGCAACGAGAAACAACGGTTATATTTAGTTTGAGGAGTTGCCACATGTATGTACATCTGTATAAATGTCTGACTGTCCTATATATTTCCAACAGTGTAATTCTGTCCATAACACGTCTCAGTTTAAATATAAGTGATGATCAGAGCTGATTTGTATCGGCAGCTTTAATTACAACTTTATTAATATTAGCGTCTGTGTCTGTTGAGCTGTGTTAGCTTTGACATCATGTATCGTGTTTAAATTGTTTCATTGACGTTGTTTTATCTTTTTGTAACCCACACTAGCAGCATGACTCCAGAGAAAGCCAATGTCGGTCCACCATTTAAAACCAAAGTGAAACGTCTCAACACGTAATTGTAGAAATTTAAAGTAACCGTTAGCATCGCGTTAGCATTCAGCTCAAAGCACTGCTGCGTCCAACATGGCCGACTACATTAAAACACATGTAGTGTAAGAGAAAACAAAGCCACAATGCGTCGAGCACCTTTTTAATGCTGAAGTACTGAACTGAGTCACTATGACGACCAAATGCACCTTTACACCTTTTCAGTTACTCACGTTTCAAATGTTTCATGTCATGTGTTCATATACAGTGGTTCCTTGTTTATCGCAGGGGATACGTTATAAAAATAACACACAATAAACGAAATCCGTGAAGTGAGTTTTACAATTATTCTACATGTTTTAAGGCCGTAAAACCCCTAACCACACATTTATATACCTTTTTACACACGTTTTGTACAGTACTACCTTAAACAGGACGCAGAACACAATGCACGTCATACTGTACAGTACGCTGTAAAAAAAGCAAAATTACACTGAAAAAATCAGAAACAGCGAGTCCGCGAAAAGTGAACCGCGATGTAGCGAGGGACGACTGTATATGTTTTTATATATTTGATATTTTATTATGTTCCTTTGCAGATAAACGAGGTTGTTAGAAAAAAAGTATTCATGCAACATGGTAAACTGTTGATTGTCTCTGTGTTTTCAAGTAACCTGATAATAAAAACAAGCTGTTTTCTGTTCTGCTCAAATAAAGAAATCAAATCACAGATGTCTCCTGAGCTTCACTAAGTCAACACACAGCTGACGGAAACACTTCACTAACCCTTCTTGTCTCTTTTCATCACTTCACTGCGTCACTGAGCTGTCGGTCGTCTTCGTTTCCAGTTAAAGTTCAAAGATGAAGAGATGAATCCTGGAAAGAAAGAAAAAGGATTTGTGTCAGATCTGCAAACGGTTCGAGACTTCTTGCTGTTGGACAAGTAAGTCAAGTCATCTTTATTGTCAACACTGCACTGCATGTATGTACAGGACACACAGAGAACTGAAACATTGTTTCCCTGCAAACAAGTAATTCACACAGAATGTAAAATATATACAAGCATAGAGAGATAGAAGCAGCAAATATTATCTGGCTGCGGTGTCGTGTGTCGTTGACCTTGTTTGATTGTTATTGCTCGCTAGTTTTTGATCATCAGTAATGTAATCAGAAGAAATACTCGAGTACAGCTGAACAGAGGGATTACACTCTGACACAGGAGACAACAAAACACAACTAATATGAATTTCTACACAATGCTGCTTAAAAAAAAATCACTTTAAGACTGTTAAGAGAAACAATGATCTGTATTTGATTTCAGTCTCTTTCCATCTGTACAGGTTGAAACAGAAAGTGTCCGTTACTGAGTGATAGTACAGCTCCACCCATTCAAACAATGGTACAGCCTGATTCATTTTAATGGACCGTTAGTCCCATCTAGTGGATAAAAAGTGTAGTAAGCTGATTTTTAACTTTTAAAATATTGTTATTAATGTAATATGGGACGTTTGTCATATTTAGATAACATGTGAACTCTACTGTGCATGAATATACTTAAAGAACAGATTTTAAAAGGAATAGAAGATACAGACGTGAAGCTGACCAAAGTACAACAGATTTTTACATCTGTTGCATGATGTCATTCACAAGAAAACATCATATTTGAAGCTTTACAGTGTCAAAAAGACTGCTTGTATATATTGCATGTATATATTTTTATTTTATTTTTTATATATTTTTATTTCATATTTTATTTATTTTATTTTACATATGTTTACATCTTTACGTTGGACAGAGAGAAACGAAATTTCAATTCTGTGTATGTCTTGTACATTTGCAGTTTTGACAATAAAGCATCTTGAATCTTGAAGCTTTTTACATACTCTGTGTGCAAAAATCTTTAAAAGTTGTTATTTTATGTTTTGTTGCAAAAATAAAATATTTATTTATTTGTATTAGTTCAAACTGTCAAACATGATTTAATATGAAATCAGGTTCACTTCAGCCAAAACCAGGCAAACAAAAGACTCAAAGAAACAGACAGATACTCACAGGTACTACAAGCACATGGGCAGAGAGACAAAGAAACAAAGGGAACAAAGGACCAATCAGACACAGGTGAACCAATCAGACACAGGTGCAAAATCAAAAAGGGAGGGAAACAAACCAGGAAGTAGAAGACAAGACAGACAGTGGAACTACAAAATAAAACAGGAAACACAAACAAAACTGTGACACTTTAATATATTATATATTTTATAAGGCGTCATTTAATGATTCTGACTCATGCTTTCATGTAAAATCAGGATTGTTGTTGAGTTGGAGCTCATTTTGAACTTCTTTAAAAATTAAAACATGCAAAATGATTATTGTCATTCTGCAGACTGCTGCAGATGCATGATGTCATTTATAAGAAAACATCATATTTAAAGCTTTTTACATACTCTGTGTGTTTTGTTGTAAAAAAGTAAAAAAAAAAAAAAAACATAGGTGTGGGTAGTGTAACACAGGTCTTTAGTCGAAGTGAACCTGAGCTCAGATTATAAGAGATTTTTTCTCTTTAGACTCAATTAAATAAATATGGGACTCATTTTGAACTTCTTTAAAAATTAAAACATGCAAAATGATTATTGTCATTCTGCAGACTGGTGCAGATTTTCACATCTGTTGCATATAGGAAAACATCACATTTGAAGCTTTTTAAATATTCTGTGTGCAAAAGTCTTTAAAGTTGTTATTTTATGTTTTGTTGTAAAAATAAAATATTTATTTATTTGTATTAGTTCAAACTGTCAAACATGAATTAATATGAAATCAGGTTTACTTCAGTCAAAACCAGGCAAACAAGAAACTCAAAGAAACAGGCAGATAAACAGAAGCATGACAAACAGAAACGGACACATACTCACAGATACACCAGAGCAGAGAGACAAAAGGAACAAAGGGCAGGACGAATCAGACACAGGTGCCTGAAAGGGGTAGGAAACAGGCTCTGCTTACAGCTTCACTGTGTGTCAGTGATGGGAATTTAAGCTCTTTTTTGGAGAGCCGGTTCTTTTGGCTCTGCATACTATAGGGAGCCGGCTCTTTCGGCTCCCAAACGCCTCCCTCACATTTTATTTATAATGTTTTTATTCGGTGTAAAAAGGTGCTATATAAATAAAACTTACTAACTATTTAATTAATTCATCAACCAAAATAATGGAATAAACGGCTCCTTAAATCGACTCACAACGAGGAGTCGTTCACTTTAAAGAGCCGGCTCTTAGAACCGGATCGTTCGCCTCCTACACTCCTACCTTACTGTGTAAGTTTGTTATGCGGTTTCAGAAAGGGCGGGGGGAGAAGTGAAACAGCTGTGTTTACATCTTTACCATGAACAGACGATCTTACCTTCAGATCCAGACAATATTTTGGATTCAGAAATCAGCGAGGTTTGTCTCGGTAACGTTATAATAATAAAATATGTGAAGGTAAAGCTGTTTCTAATGTTTGTAAACATTAGAGCTGCGCATGCGCATTTTTTTGGAGAGCCGG
>CM014101.1:22793931-22811431 GCA_004119915.2 Collichthys lucidus | reverse complement strand
ACAGCTGTGCTGTTATACTGAATATCAGCACAGCTGGTGCTGTTATACTGAATATCAGCACAGCTGTGCTGTTATACTGAATATCAGCACAGCTGTGGTTTGGTTATAGTTACTCACAGCTGTTACAGTTTCTTACTTTGATTTAAAGTTGTACCGTTCTCTCCGGCGGAGCCGTTTTCCTCGGACTGTACTGTCGTGCCATTGGCTGCTGGAGCGGGTGGAATTTCTTCGGTGGACACTTCGTCTTTAGGGGCCGGTTGATCTGAGATACAACACAAACCGAGGTACGCGTCAGGATTTGCACATGCTGTCATGTTCAATTCAACCATTCACACACAAACCAACACACACCAAGGTCGTCCAGGTACACCGGTTCAAAGGTGCCGATGGGTTCGTCGAGATGGTTGACATGAACCGGACGCTGAAGGTCGAATGAGTACGTCTGGAAAAAACAAAAGCCAGAAATATTTAAAAAATGCATCAGAGCATCTAATAACTGCTGACTACAGTGAGAGGGTGTAAAATATGTATTATGAAGTAAATTACCCTCGAGACTCTCCGGAGTATGTAGAGGATGACGCACAGAGCGATGATCACCAGGATGATCAGTACCAGGATCACATAACCTGCAAACACAGAGCCAAGTCAGTTTTAGCAGCATTGGAGGCCATTTATGCAAATTATGGAATTAATAAATGAGTTATCAAGAAAGTATAAAGAGTTAATTATTCAATCATTACAAGCCTCAAAATGAGCTTCATTAAAACATTATGAAATAAAAAGGGAGGTTAAACACAAGTGTCAATGGGGAAAATGCTTTAATGAAAAAAAACATCAAAATTTTTGACTTTTTGAATCAATATTTTTTTAATTAAGTAATAATAAATAAATAAAAATAATATTATTTCACAACCTATTGGTTGATTTAAACATTTTACACCATTTACATATTTTATAATGATGTATATGTTCATTTATTTATTTAAAGCTGGACGTACTGGATGTTTTTTTGCGATTATTCATATCTTATTTTGAATTAGTGAATTAATATTCAAACACCTGTATCAGATATTTCACATATATCAGTCATGTACATTTTTTTTAAATTCTATATATTTCTATTGAAATTATCTAAGAAACTGGGCACTTAAGTGTGTTTTACACCTTAAGAAACATGTAAAATTATAATAAGTCAATCTTATGAAAGGTCATGCTGTTATAGTGGATAACTGCCATGCTGATATTCAGAATAACAGCATGACCTTGAGTGTGATATTTCTTTTATACAACAGTTATTTTAAAGATAAAAGTTTAACTTTGTGCTACAAACATTGTTATAATGTCAAAAGTCTCTGTGCTGTTATTCTCTATATCAGCACTCATGTGACGACTCTGGTCCAATCAGATTACTCAGTCTGTATAAAGTAGAACGGAACATGCTGACTCATGAATAATACAACAAATAATAACAAAACATCCTTACCCCAGGACGAATGATCACTGGCTTCAATCGTTACTACAACAGACAGAGAGAGAGAGTCAACGTTTAATTCAAACATAAACAGTTCATGATGGTACTATTCCACCACCTGTTGGAGAACAGAAGCAAAAACAGAAGCAAAAACATAACACATTGTGTGTGTGTGTGTGTGTGTGTGTGTGTGTGTGTGTGTGTGTGTGTGTGTGTGTGTGTGTGTGTGTGTGTGTGTGTGTGTGTGTTAGCGTGGCGGCTGGCAGGCAGTTACAGAGAACACAACATGTGCTGGTTGTGGTTTGCCACACAGGAAGACAAACTCGAAGAACGCGGCTCGCAGACTCTTTGCACATTTGCACTGGTGAGCTACCTGGCTTTGATGAGCTACTGTCCGTTGCTGTAGAAACCGTAGTCGTCACGTCAACGCTTTCACCGCCTTTCCCGCTCTTTGGCACACTAGTCGGGGCTATCGTCTCTGCTGTTGCGTTGGCTTCGACTTCCTTTGTTGTTGGGTTAACGGTAACATCGTCTTTCTGGTCAGCTCTGGGTGTGAACGTTTGACGCTGTGAAAGACAGTTTGAGCCCAACATTAATCTGCTTTGTCTCAGTTAATCTTAAAACTTGACTGCTGTTTGTTACCCAGCATTAGAAATACTTCGGTTTTCCTACAAAACTCTTGTACAATGTAATGGACGGCAGCTGTTACCGGTGAGTCTTGTAGAGGTGAATCCGTTGCATTCACTGTTGTATGACTCTGAGGAGATGAGGGGGTCGCCGTGGAGTTAATATCGTCATCTTTAGGTTCATTGTCTGTAAATGGGGCTGGGGTTGAGTCTACGTCAGACATGGAGGAAACAAACATGAATTAGCCGTGCCGTCCAAACACTTTGACCGAAACCCCGCAGGCAAATGCAGGACGTGGGCACTGTCACTGGTAATAACACCAAATAGATTCAGGGTGGACACATTATCGGACTTGACATGACACATACATTAAGCACAGTACAGCTCAGATGAGGAGGCAGAATATCTATGATATATATATGTCTGTCATATACAGAAGAAGATCCCTGCACTACAGGAAAAGTTCAGTAAAGTTAAAAGACAGTTTAGGACAGTAAAGTACAGCAGTGGTTCCCAAAGAAGTTTTATTTTAGGCTGCCGAGCCTGCTTACACCCAGCTCCTGTTCTGGCACGACACCAGCTCTGCTCCCTGTCAACCACTAAAAGTCAGTCCCACATTTACTCTTGGCCTTATGCTCGCTCACTCTCTCCATCAGCGTCCTCTTCGCTCTCTTCTCCTCTGCCATAATGTCCATAGAAGCTGCTGAGGTCCGGTTACACCGACCAGCTCCTGTTCTGGCACGACACCAGCTCTGAAAAACCACCTCTTCCTGGTGGTCCACCTGTCACAGGCTAACAAACCATCAGGAAACCACCTCGAAATCAGCGTGCCGTCTAAACACTTTGACATCGCCGGGTTTGGGAACCACTTTAGTTTAGTGCATTGAAGAACACAACACACTGTGATCACAATGAACGGCCTGTTAATCAGGTCTGTTGTCACCGTACCTTCATTAGTTCGCTCTGGTGCATCAGTGGGGTCATTTTCTCCTCTGGAGACAGAAGAAATCACTAGAACTGAGACAAACAGAGAGAAGTTACTATACAAGGTCACCAAACTCCTAATAAGAGTGACGGGTTGTCATGGAAACGGGTGTAAATCAATTACAATTCAAACCCTTTTGTCCAGATGTAAATAAAACATGTAGAAATCTATTAAAACAAACTTAAAGTACCACGAGTAAAAGTATGACCCATTTACATTGAAGTGTTCATCAGTGTTGTGGTCAAGACCACCTAAACCAAGACCAAGACTAGAGTGTATCAAGACTGGAACCAGTCTCTGAGGGGTCCAGACTAAGACCAGAGTGTATCAAGACTGGAACCAGTCTCTGAGGGGTCCAAACCAAGACCAGAGTGTATCAAGACTGGAACCAGTCTTTGAGGGGTCCAGACCAAGACCAGAGTGTATCAAGACTGGAACCAGTCTCTGAAGGGTCCAGACCAAGACCGGAGTGTATCAAGACTGGAACCAGTCTCTGAGGGGTCCAGACCAAGACCAGAGTGTATCAAGACTGGAACCAGTCTTTGAGGGGTCCAGACCAAGACCAGAGTGTATCAAGACTGGAACCAGTCTTTGAGGGGTCCAGACCAAGACCAGAGTGTATCAAGACTGGAACCAGTCTCTGAGGGGTCCAGACCAAGACCAGAGTGTATCAAGACTGGAACCAGTCTTTGAGTGGTCCAGACCAAGACCAGAGTGTATCAAGACTGGAACCAGTCTCGGAGTGGTCCAGACCAAGACCAGAGTGTATCAAGACTGGAACCAGTCTTTAAAGGGGTCCAGACCAAGATCAGAGTGTGTATCAAGACTGGAACCGGTCTTTGAGGGGTCCAGACCAAGACCAGAGTGTATCAAGACTGGAACCAGTCTCTGAGGGGTCCAGACCAAGACCAGAGTGTATCAAGACTGGAACCAGTCTTTGAGGGGTCCAGACCAAGACCAGAGTGTATCAAGACTGGAACCAGTCTCTGAGGGATCCAAACCAAGACCAGAGTGTATCAAGACTGGAACCAGTCTTTGAGGGGTCCAGACCAAGACCAGAGTGTATCAAGACTGGAACCAGTCTTTGAGGGGTCCAGACCAAGATCAGAGTGTATCAAGACTGGAACCAGTCTTTGAGGGGTCCAGACCAAGACCAGAGTGTATCAAGACTGGAACCAGTCTCTGAAGGGTCCAGACCAAGACCAGAGTGTATCAAGACTGGAACCAGTCTTTGAGGGGTCCAGACCAAGACCAGAGTGTATCAAGACTGGAACCAGTCTTTGAGGGGTCCAGACCAAGATCAGAGTGTATCAAGACTGGAACCAGTCTTTAAGTGGTCCAGACCAAGACCAGAGTGTATCAAGACTGGAACCAGTCTTTAAGTGGTCCAGACCAAGACCAGAGTGTATCAAGACTGGGACCAGTCTCTAAGGGGTCCAGACCAAGACCAGAGTGTATCAAGACTGGAACCAGTCTTTGAGGGGTCCAGACCAAGATCAGAGTGTATCAAGACTGGAACCAGTCTTTGAGGGGTCCAGACCAAGACCAGAGTGTATCAAGACTGGAACCAGTCTCTGAAGGGTCCAGACCAAGACCAGAGTGTATCAAGACTGGAACCAGTCTTTGAGGGGTCCTGACCAAGACCAGAGTGTATCAAGACTGGAACCAGTCTCTGAGGGGTCCAGACCAAGACCAGAGTGTATCAAGACTGGAACCAGTTTTTGAGGGGTCCAGACCAAGACCAGAGTGTATCAAGACTGGGACCAGTCTCTAAGGGGTCCAGACCAAGACCAGAGTGTATCAAGACTGGAACCAGTCTTTGAGGGGTCCAGACCAAGACCAGAGTGTATCAAGACTGGAACCAGTCTTTGAGGGGTCTAGACCAAGACCAGAGTGTATCAAGACTGGAACCAGTCTTTGAGGGGTCCAGACCAAGATCAGAGTGTATCAAGACTGGAACCAGTCTTTGAGGGGTCCAGACCAAGACCAGAGTGTATCAAGACTGGAACCAGTCTTTGAGGGGTCCAGACCAAGACCAGAGTGTATCAAGACTGGAACCAGTCTTTGAGGGGTCCAGACCAAGATCAGAGTGTATCAAGACTGGAACCAGTCTTTGAGGGGTCCAGACCAAGACCAGAGTGTATCAAGACTGGAACCAGTCTTTGAGGGGTCTAGACCAAGACCAGAGTGTATCAAGACTGGTACCAGTCTCTGAGGAGTCCAGACCAAGACCAGACAGTAACAGTAGTATCAGACTTTAGACTGTCTCGAATTTAGTGTCTTTGTAAAGTCACGTTTAGTGACTGTGACTGATCTTGAAGACCCATAAAGATTAGATAACTGAAATACTCGAGTACAGGTACCTGAAGCTTTAGCTTGAGTAAATGTATGAAGTTACTTTCGTTGACTCTGCTGTGCAGCTTCGTGATGACAGACCGCTGCTGCAACAAGTTTTCAAACGTGTGAAACTCTGATGTGAAAACACGAGCCGGCACGTAGAAGAAAGAAATGTAGAACGGAAGCTCCCGCCGGAGTCGTGACATATTTACACTTTATTCTTCTTCCGACCTTTGACCTCCAGCACTGCCGCTCACTTGTTGATCGTCTCTTAACGTTATCGGATCTTTTCAAACTAACGTTCCACGTCTGATATTTGGAACAAGCTGAACACTTTATGTTTTAAACATTCTTTAACAAATCAGGTAGAAATTAACAGATCGAATGAGGCTTGACGTCCCTAAAAGTTATTTATAAATGAGGCTGTGCTGATGCGAAAGGTCCTTGAAGTGACAGTAAAAACTTTTTGTTTTTCTAATTCGAATCCTGATTAATCAAGTTTGCCCCGTGATGCTTCCTGCATGCCCCAGGAGTTCCTTGAGTCCTTGAATGAACCCTTTTTTTTATTTTATTTAAAGTCATTCAAGGACATTCAAGTGTAGATTTTAACATTAAAATCAAGGCCTTAAAAGTTTTGACTTAGTGAGAGAGCCAAACCACGAGGTTGAGTCGACGGGCGTGAAAACAAGCTGACGTTGAGTTTGACATGCAAAGCGAACAAACGTGGATTTTCTCTTCTGTTTTTTTTTTCTCTCTCTGACTTTAAACAAAGTTTTTCATGAGCGTTCAGTGACACGTCAACAAGAGTTTGGAAGCAGGTTGGTGTTTGAGTTGAACTCACCGAGGAAGCAGAGGCGACTCAGCAGCTCCATCGTGGTGACCAGTTTATTTCTGTCTAAAAATATCTTCTGACGGATGGTGGATGGTCATCGGCAGCTTTGTTTCCTTTGTAGTTTCTTTAATTTGTTCCTTTTTCCACGACCGTCGTCCTCAAACTCGACTCTCACTTCTTCTCTGCGAGCTTTCCGCCTTGTGCTCTCTCTTCCTCTCTCTCTCTCTCTCTTCCTATCTCTGCAGCTCTCACTTTATCTGCTGCTTCCTTTTCTCTGCATGTAACACCTGATTTTAGATTTTAGACGGCTATTGTCGTTTTATTTTTTTAATGGCAAAGCTTTCAGTTTCTTTAGATGGTGAGTTATCGTATAAAACACCAACCTTAAACATGGAATCTACAGTGTTGTGATAATATTAGAAAAAGTTGCAGCTTGTTTTATGCATTACGGTTAAACTCTGTTGTTTTTTTTCAGTGCAGATGTTGGACGGCTGCAGAGATTTCTTCTTCTTCATCCGCAAGAGACACTGAAATTAGACAAACTTGTGTCCGTAAACCGTTTTAAAGTTTTAATACATGGTATGGGAAATATACAGTGTTCTTGCTTTAACTTATTTAATTTTAACTGATCTTGTTTTAACTGGTTTTAACTTGATCTTGTTTTAACTGTCAACCATTTGGGCTATTTATTGTATATTGTTTGTGTTTGTTGTGATTAGGGCATTGCGGTAAAAGAGCTATTTGCTCAGTCAAGGTTTCCCTGAATAAAGAACGGAAAATAAAATAAATAAATAAATCATGAACTGTAGACGATGTAATCCACAGATTCATGTTGAGAAACATCCATCTTTGAATTGTTGCACTTCTTTCCTGTTTCACACGATGGAAAGTCAAAGTCCATCAAGGTCCAAGAAGAAACTGTTTTCTTGGACCTTTTGAGATGAACTGGGCGGCTTGTTGGAACTCTTGCCAGAATTTTACCGTAATATATAAAATAAAAAGTAAAACTTTGTTGATTTCATGTTTAAGGTTGGTGTTTTATTCTATATTTTGTCATTTAAATACAGGTTTTTACCATCATATGGTATGAATGCTGCAAAAATCGAGGTGTTTCAATTAACGTCCATTTAAACTTTATCCTGTATGAGTGCTGTGTGATACAGGTGTGGCAGTGGAGTGGAGGCTGTTATATCAGATTAATGATTTTGAAATCACACGGGTGTGATGTTTATTCATACAAACTTCTGGTAGTAACTTTTATGTAGCGTGCATCTACTTCCCGTTATCCTTCTTCATCACGTCTCCTCGTGCCTTTTTTGTCTCTGGTACTTTTTCTTTCCGCCTACATCCTTCTCTTTGTCTTATTGTTGTCTACATTAACCTTTTCCTCCCCGCGCTCCTCTATTTCTCAACATGTCAACCCTCTCTCTCTCTCTCTCTCTCCCTGTGTCTATCTGTCGCTCAGTATTCAGGAACTGAGTCATCGACCACAGCGCTACATCGACACAGGATGCTCGCTCTGTCTTTAACACATGCAACCTGCTTAGCACTAATTCTCAACAGCATGAAGCCGCCGCGACTTTGTGCTCCAGAGCAAAAGTTATTTAAAAACAGCTTTTGTGATGTGACTGTGCACGAGTTTCCAGCTTAAAGCTCAAGTAAAAAAAAAATGAGTTTGTCGGTGTCTGTGGTGGAGAAAGTGCTCGCATCCTCCACTTTAAGCAGCAGTACTACATAACATATGCATGTGTACTATATGTGAGTACTAGAAGTAAAATGCTTTAATGTGCAAGCACATAATGTGTCTAAATGCACCGTGTTGCTGCCATGTGATTGGCTGATTAGATATATCAGGTTGCAGGTGTAGCCAAGTTTGTGAAAGGTCGACACTAAAACAAGATTTTTTACTTTACAGAAGATTTAAGATTTTATATCACATAAAAAAAATAAAAAATGTAATCTGCAAAGCAACAAACAAAAAGTAAACAAATGGTAAGATATAGCGTAGTGGGTTAAGCGGCCGCCCCGTGTGTGGAGGGTATAGTCCTGCTGCAGCTGGTGCTGGTTCGAATCCTGCATCGGACGGCTAATTTACTGCGTGTCACTCCCCCTCTCTCTGCTTCCTGTCTGTCTTCAGCTTTACTATCAATAAAGGCATAAAAAGCTAAATATATATATATATATAGAAATACCACCTGACATCTTTACATGCATAAATCTGAATTTTATTGATCAATCATTGCTCATAAATCAAAAAAGAGAGAGTCTAAGCAGAGATAAGTGATGGCGTCATCTGCAAACAGACGCACCAGTGATTCCAGCTAACAATAAAATATAAAACAAGTTTTTTTTTTACAGTGTATTTACTGTAAAACGTCACACCTGTCTGTAGCCAAAATCACATGATGGAATAAAATGTGCTTTATTTAATATGCTAACATGAACAAAGCTACGAGAGCGTAGACCAAGCGGAGCGGGCTGAGATTCGCTGTGGAGGACGATTGTGCAGTGGAGTTTTCATGAGCGTCCATCAGTGGAACGTCTGAAGGAGAGACGACAGATAACTGTACATTAAAATACAACATGTTATCAGAAAACTGATAGCACAAATTAAATCAATAGTTTGAACCATTCAAAGAAAGTTTCAAAGCCCAATCAGAAACAATCAGACACGGCGGCCTGTGACTAACACCGTGCTAACATGAAGAAGACATGAGTGAACACGAGTTTACCTGAGGAGGGATTCTCTTCATCTGACCACGGTCGTTCAACACCCACATCTTTAGGTATGTGTACTAGAACTGGTGGAAAATCTCCATAATCATCTTCAGAAAAATCAAGCACAGAAAAAAGCATAAAAGTTACAAAAACGTTCCCGTGTTAGGGCCACCACTGCAGGACTTTTCCTGACGCTCTTTAAATAATGCAGACAGGCTCTACAGAAGGCGACGGTGTCCGCGTCGCTTCTTGAAAACTGTTTTGGCGACCACAGTCGGACGGTTCGGACAGGGAGCTGACCACAACATGAGGAAGTGAGAACAATGTGAGAACCTCACAAAAAACTGGGGTGAGGTTCGCGACAGTAAGCAGAAGAAGACGGAGAAAAGGGAAGTGGACATGACATTTGTTGTGTTCTCATTGTTCCGTAGCCTGTTATTAACAGTATCAGATCTCTTTTAAGATGTTTTCCGTATGTGAATTATTACTGGAAGTTAAAGCAACATTACATCAGACCCAGCAGCGGCTGATATCACCGACTAGTCCAGCAGCAGTCAGCCCAACTCGGCCTCTAGACTCTCGTCTTAGCTTCCTCCGTCAACGTCCTCTTACCATACCGACTCCACAACCCGGACCTGTGAACCTCTTCTTCTTCCAGGCGGTCCAAAACTCCTGTGGTCCAAACACAAACCCCCCCCCCCCCCAAACTGAGCTAACAGCAGCTACAGTTTACTTCACTGTCCATCAGGAAACTCTTGTAATCGGCGCGTTATTGCTAATTTAACCTGGTTTGGAACACAACACACTGTGATCACGGTAAACTTGTTGATCGAGTCTGTTGTCACTGCATCTTCCTACCACATACCATAATCATACTCGTATGGTTCTTCAGTAGTTTGTCCACTGGAGAGAGAAGAAATCGCCAGAACTGAGACAGAAACAGAGAGAAGTTAATATACAGGTTGTCATGGAAACAAACACAAACATATAGAAATATTTTAGCATCAAAACACACTAACAAAAGTAAAAGTACGACCCGTTTCCATTAATGTGTTCATCAGTGAGTTTCTTGACATGGATTGATTTGAGTTTCTGTTCAGTACGACACGACACAACTGAAACTGATCTCACCGCGTCATCGAGGCGACACTGAAGCGGCGCGTGCTTACCAGCAGCTGACGCCATCAGGAAAATCTTCATCACTGCCATCGTCAACACCTCCTGTCTTCTTATTCCAATCAGTCAAACGTGAAAAACACCAAAGTAGAAAATGTTGTCTCTCAGGAACTGTCTCTGAAGTCAAACAGGAACCAGCAAACCACAGACGGACCCTGATTGGTTTACTTGACTCTACTTTGCTTTAACGTACCAACCGCATTGAGTACTGCTCTATCCCACAGACTGCACTTACTCTCCTGTATGGTGTCAGATTGGGTATCGATCAACAGATCAGCTCATCTGGGGTCGGGTCACGGTGGCAGCGGGTTTGTCACGGCGTTCCAGCTCCTCCCAGGGGAAGTGTCCAAGATCGGTCATGTCTCATGACCACTTTTTGAATCGTCTGCACTTTTACTCGGTCTTGTCTCGGACAAAAAGGACGCAGGATTTTATTCCAAGGCCGGTTGGTACGACGGTCAAACAAGGTGTTTTATTTCACCAACATTGAACCATTTCACATACAGACTTAAAACTACCAAGAAAGCGGTCCTTGTATACCCTACTGCTGATACCAACCTAGACCCTGACGCAGTCTGTGGTCCTCCTATTACAACCCAACACAACAACCCGTCACTAATACATTTACACTATGAGTTAGTCTACATGCTTCAACTGTGCCAAACATACACACCGATCAGCACATGGTACGTCAACATTTAAATAGTGCTCGGCTACCCTGGAGAGAAGAGACAAAAGGTGAGTTACTTAAACACACATTTTATTTAGAATACTGCACACACACCGCCACACAACCCTGCCCGAGCTGGTCTGAATACCCCTCACCTCACCATCTCCTTACAAGCATGCAAGAGTAACTCTATCTAGAGCCAGTTGTGGCCTGTGTAGATGTAAACATCTGACTCTGAGGTAACAAACATAAAGCTTTTTATTTTCAGGTGATGAAAACAGAGTGTATGTTCCAGGCTTTCCCAGCATTAGAGTTTAATCCAGGCGTAAACCTAAATTAAAAAAGGTCAATCCCCATTGTGTGTGTGTGCGTCTTGTTTCGGACTATTTCATGTCGTGACACCAGTTTCTTCCTGGAGTCTCCGCTGGTTACCTGGCAGCTGCTTAATAAAACCACCGTGAATCAGCTTCAGCCTCCACAAACAACACAACATGATGATTTATGAACTTTAGAGCTGCTGATCGAGGATTTTTCCACCTTTTACAAGGAGCAGATGCAGCAGGTGCTGATCAAAGATAATTAACTAAGAGCAGATATGATTTTAAGTAAGAATAATGTTTATTTCCCAAAATATAAACCTAATGCTTCAAAATAGACGGGGCATGTTCTATCCTGACGTGTTCCCTCGGTTGTACTGCATTATATGAATAAGCAAAGAAATGATGAAATCTGCATGACAGACGTTCTGAAAATCAGATTGTCAAAACCAGTTTATTCATTTCCACGTTCATTTTGGCAAAAAGGAGACAAGAGACGGTAAAAAAAAAAAAAATGGAAACATGTCCCAGCTGTGGTTCACCAACAGGTGGCAGTGTCCAGCATCTTGTAACGTCTCCATGGTGACACAGTTTAACGATGAAGACGCCTTTTAGAGTTCAGGTTTGTGTTGTTGACTCGAAGCATGACAGCAAAAAAAAAAAAAAAACTTCAACAGGACAAAAATTAAATTAATTTATAAGAAAAGCAAACACTGAACACTGAAAGCGATGAAACACACCATGAGAGAAGTGCAAATCAGATCCAGATCCGATATTTGATCTTATAAGACATTAAAAAATCTTTTTGCGTCTCGGGTTCTTACACTAAAATCTCTGGAATAAGGCTTCGTCAATATTCTGCGCATATAAAGACACATCAGGAAAAACAGGAAGACACGACTGATCACCGATCACCAATTTAAAATTTAAATAACAACGATGATTAAATCAAGTGAACACAGTCAGTGGACATGTGGAACCAGGCTCCATCATTTCTACGAAATAACACAAAGCAGGAAAGATTTTTGGAGAGAAAACAAAAAAATGAATTACATTGATCGGGTAACTTGTTTTTTTGTGTTGATGAATGTTTTTATTTATTTATTTATTTGTATTTATGATGCAAGTTTTCCATCCTGAGTTTGAAGGAATGTGATTTTTAGCAGGAAGTTTGCCGACAATAAAGCCGTGTCTCAATTCTCTCACTTTTTGGCTACGTAGTCGAAGAGGAACAGCCGCTGGCATTGTGGCAGAGGAAGCTGCCGGAGCTGGAGTTGGTTGCGGTAACTAGAAATTTAAGTTGTGCATGTGTTTTATATTCATAATTTGGCAGTCAAATGTCTTTTTTTAGGTTGCTATTTGGCAAGAAGAGCAGCTGTAAAATGTCCTGAACGTCATTTCCGGTACTCAAATTCTTAAAAAAATTCACACTATAGCAGGAAATACAGTACGCAGAGTTCTACATAGAAGTGTATTAACTAAAGTTTTCAAATTGAGACACAGCTATGATCTGGTTTTTATTTTTTTCACATTAATTAGTTGTGCAAAAATGTCAGAAAACACCATGTTTGCACAAATATATCAAACATGGATTTACCTTCAAATCGTTTCCATCTACATACATGGTAAATATCCACATTCACATGGGACAAGGTCAAAATATTCAAGTGCTGCCAGGAATATCAACATACATACAAAACTATGCATGAAACAATATATATCATATATGTTGCATTACCTCTCAGTGTGCATATTTTGTGCCTTCGGTCTTCTGCTGGTGGCCACTAAGCAGCTCCTCGTTCACACATTACTCCCGTCACTCCTCGTCAGGGCAGTCCGGTGCGATGCTGTGCTCCTGGGCGATGGCGGCCAGCTCCTTCAGGAACTCGGCGTACAGCACGATGGCGAACACTCGGCTCTTGGCTTGCGGGGGGATGGGAGGGCAGGGCGGCAGGACGCCAAGAGGAGGCAGAGCCAGGGCGTTCTTCACGGATCCATTCGGAAGAGACGGGTCCAGGATGAGGTCGCCGTCCTGAGACTGGAGGCACTCTGAGACACATGGAGGAAATGTTATACTGTGATCATGAAGGTGTACATGCTTCAAACTTCCCTCTGACAACAGATCTGAAGCTGCCGGACAAAAGTAAATGTGGGACTGACTCTTAGTGGTTGGTGAGAGCTGGGCTGGACTAGCTTCAGGCACTAAAACCTCCAGCTGCGTGGGGTTTCATTCATGTTTGTTTGCGCTGATGTGCGTTACCTCACCTCTGAACTTGCTGTCTTGGTCTTTCACTAACAAGAACCTCCAGGCCTGAGTGACGAGGGCAGAATAGTCAGGTCTGGCCGCCATGAAGCGCTCTATCTGAGCACGCACAGACACCAGCACCTACATTAGAAGTCAAACAATGACTCAAACAATTGAATAAAATCAGAAACATCGGGCGTGTGTGTGTGTGTGTGTGTGTTACCTGGTATAGCGTCCGTACGTTGGGCTGCTTGTGGTCGTCCGTGCTGAGCAGGAAGGATCTCAGCAGAGGTTGCGGGTACGACACCAGCTGTGCCAGGATGCCCGTCACCAGCAGGTTCACGGCGATGGAGTTTTCCAGAAGGTTCTCCAGCCGGGACAACAGGACGCTGATGAATGGACCTGGGGCATCATGGGAGACTGCGGGTTAGTGTCTCTGTGAACACAACACATCCTGCAAACCAGTTTGTTTCAAGAAGGTATTCAGCATGAACCATTTACTCCCATTTACATTGACTCCGATCTAAAGCTTTTGCAATCGAGGGTGATTGCTCGGACTAGACGTGAATTTCTGATATAGACCTCTTGTTTTCCAAACAGGCTGTCATATTTCTACATTACATTAAACTAATGCAGTTTTCTAATGTTCTTCCATGATGATGAAGACGCAGTCTGCTGGTAGGACGCGGGTTACTCAACCATAAAGCCTCTTTCAATTTATCTAATGGATGTTTTCTGCTCCAGAAAGCTTCAACGTCTAGTTCACTCGTGCTTGGAGGCACAGACCTGTGAAGGGAACTCCGTGCCCTCTGCTGCTTTTCTTACAGCTGCTCATCATCTCCTCTCCTTCCTCTTCATCTTCCTCCTCGCTGTCATCCCACAAGGCGCCAAAAACAAATTCTCCGCCGAGTTCTTCCTCCTCTTCCTCCAGCGTTCGCCTCAGCGCTTGGACCCGCTTCCTGAATGTGCCGATGTCATCCGCGATGTCGTCACAGTCTGGCTGCACGCCCAAAGACAGCATGAGCTTGCGGTATCGAGACAGGAAGTCGTCAGTGTTGGTGGCTTTGCCACCTGGAGGACTCGGAGACTCGGCCAAAGAGTCGTGTGGTTCAGGTTCTGAATAGCCGTTGGGTAAAGCCTCTAAACATGGCGTGGGATTGTGGCGTGTGTGCATGTGATTAGTGATAGTAGTTGTGAGGTCACTCAGTTCGCAGTTTTGTGTAAGTGTGTTGTCATCATCACATTTGTGGACGATGTGATTCTTGGCATTGAAACCATTGGTGAAAAACGGACGTCTCTTTGGCTCTCCGTGTACATCCATCCTCTTTATCTCATCTTCCTCCTTTCCACAGTCCTCACTCCTCCTTCTCACCTTCTTCCCATAATCCTCACTCCATCTCCTCTCCTCCTTCCCTCCATCCTCGCTCATCCTCCTCGTCGACATTATGCTGTTAACCGTTTCTATGACCGTCCTCCCTGTTGTCGCCAACATCGCTGTCATCGTTGTCGACACTCGTTGGCCGTTCGAGATGCTTCCCCTCGCCCGCCGATTCGCAGCCATGATTCGCTCCAAAATGGCCGCCTTCGTGTCTTTCTGGGCGACGAGATCGTAGACCAGAACGTCGTCCTGGAACTCGGACTCCTCTACGTACGAGCCGTGCACCAGCTTGGTCGCGGTGCGTCGCATCTCCTGGATGTGTCGAGGAGGGAGTGCGGCAGTGGAAGTGCAGCCGTTTGCTAGCATGCCTGATAAAGAGACATCGTCCTTTGCAAAAATGTCGTCCCACTCCAGCTCCAGGGCCGAGCTGGCTCTTCCTGCCTGGTTGCCTGTGGAGATGGTGTCTGAGGAGGACGGGGTAGGGGAGACAGCCAAAGGCGGAGGAGTGTCGGCCACGGAGCAGATAGAGTCACTCTTGACTCGCGTTATGACCTCCTCCTCTTCTTCTACGTCATCCCCTGGCGTGTCAGATCGGTATTCTTGAGGCGAAGGGTTGATCCCGTCATACGGAGCTGACCAGAACTGACATGCCCTGCAGGAAAACAAAACAGGACTGAAATAAAGTAAAATCTTATTGGTTATGCTCCAAAAAAACCAGGATGTACCTTTGTTTATACCAACCAGCATCCTATGAGGAACTATTGTTGTGTTGACTACTTGCTCTAAGACAACAATGGCAGCTGTTAGGAGTTAATGTAGTTAGGTATTTCTTCATTGAAAGAAGAGCAAAGACTGAAGGACTGAAAAGATGTTTTCTGGCCTTAAATGGTTGGTTGATCTCATTGGTTGATGTGATACGGTGATAGATGGTTCATCCGACCACAAGCCAAGTATTTCTTGTTAGTGCCTGCCCTTTTTTAAACTGTTTCCCTCCCTTCCCTCCCTCACTCCCTAGATGGTTCTGTGCAACAATTGCGAAAGCTCCAGAGATTCCCTAACTTTTCCTCTAACACCTTTATCGGGTTTGAAATCTTCATTCCTGCAAATCATGCCCATCATCTTCAGCTGTACTTGAAATGCAGTACCAAACACTTTTAAACAAGATGTCCCTAAAAAATGTTTTAATGAAATATGTGCAGAACTATAATAAAATGGCCATTTTCCATAACCAGCAGTACCTAAGGTACCACGTTGGTCCATAGTCCATCCCGTGAGTTTATATTGGAGGACATGAAGTTGAGACTGACCTGTGGGACGTGGAGATGGCCTGACGGGCGTCCCAGAGGTAGTGGAGATAGTTTACATCCATCAAAAAGTCTGAACCGCGACAGTAACCAACACTGTCTGATACCGACAGATCTGACGAGACAGAATTGAAGTTAGCATGAAGATATGTTAGATGGTTGTACTGTAGGTGTGTGGGTCGTACTGACCTGCTCCTTTGGGCCAGTGGATGTGGTGCTCGGAGTGTACATTTGTGTTGTCCAGGTTCTCAGGGCACCAGGAGGGCATGAGGAGCAGAAATGAGGCAGCGCTGGAGGAGGAGCAGTCCCTCTGCTTTAAGGAGCAGCGCTGCTCCTGGTCAGGTGGCTGCAAGGAATCAGATACCTGAGGACACGAGGCCGGATCCTGGTCAGTCACAGCAAACATCACAATCTGATGCCAGAAAAAAGCGCTTACTGTTTGGACAAAACGTTCAGACTGACCTGAACACCAGCTGCAGCATGACGTCTTCACAGAAGAGACCAATCAGAGTCCTGAACAGAGCCAGAGACACCGTCCCCAACTGACAAGAGACGCGAATGGTTGAAGGTCAAAGTGAAGCTCACTTCATCAAACAGTGGACTGTAGTTCAGTGCGTTACCTGGAAAGGTGTGTTGACCCTGCTGACCAGTGTGTCCAGGATGTGCACGTTGTCATGTGTGTGCAGCAGGATGAAGGACAGGAAGGGCTGCAGGAGGGCGGGCTCAGGGATGGAGCGCAGGAAGAGGTCCAGGTACGCCGTGGTGGTCATCACCTCCTCCACGGTCAGCTACACCCAGGCACGCATGAATGTGATAACATTAAAAACTAAACTGTAGTCAAACCCTGTTAAAATTATAAATTATGTGTTGAATTTTCATCTGGGAAACAACATAAGTCCTGACCCAGTCGTGCCATATGGTGGAACCACAAACCCTCTCGAAATCAGGAACAATAGCTAAATACAGACGTGGTGTTCCACAGGGTTCAATCCTGGGCCCTATTCTCTTTTCACTGTACATGCTCAGTCATTATCTTGTTATGCGGACGATACCCTGCTATATTCTTTAAATGAGATGACCTTAGTTGAATCTCTACCCTGCAAGACTGCCTAACAGCCATCATTGGATGTCAGATAACTTCCTTCACCTTAACTCAAGACAAAACAGAAGTCCCTATCACAATCAAGCCTGAGAGTATCAGTGGTCCCCCGATTGTAAAGATCTTTGACCAACACATGAACTTTTATCAACAGTTGTTGTTTTTTTTCCACTTTTTATTTTGTCTCTTCTCAATATCTAGAAAAGGTCATCCCTGTTTGCGTCCTCCCGCCTTGACTACTCTAATTTAATCATTTGTGTCTTGACTTGGTCCAAAATGCAACCAGACTTGTCATACGTCACACGTTACGCACCTGTGTTGGCTGATCTACATTGGTTACC
>CM014101.1:22783931-22791431 GCA_004119915.2 Collichthys lucidus | reverse complement strand
GTACCCTTCCAATATGTGTATGTGTGTACCCTTCCAATATGTGTGTGTGTGTGTGTGTGTACCATTCCAATATGTATGTGTGTACCCTTCCAATATGTGTGTGTACCCTTCCAATATGTGTGTGTACCCTTCCAATATGTGTGTGTATGTGTGTACCCTTCCAATATGTGTGTGTGTGTGTACCCTTCCGATATGTGTATGTGTGTACCCTTCCAATATGTATGTGTGTACCCTTCCAATATGTGTGTGTGTGTGTGTACCCTTCCAATATGTGTGTATGTGTGTACCCTTCCAATATGTGTGTGAGTGTGTGTACCCTTCCAATATGTGTGTGTATGTGTGTACCCTTCCAATATGTGTGTGTATGTGTGTACCCTTCCAATATGAGTGTGTATGTGTGTACCCTTCCAATATGTGTGTGAGTGTGTGTACCCTTCCAATATGTGTGTGTATGTGTGTACCCTTCCAATATGTGTGTGTATGTGTGTACCCTTCCAATATGTATGTGTGTACCCTTCCAATATGTGTGCGTGTGTGTGTACCCTTCCAATATGTGTGCGTGTGTGTACCCTTCCAATATGTGTGTGTGTGTGTGTACCCTTCCAATATGTATGTGTGTACCCTTCCAATATGTGTGTGAGTGTGTGTACCCTTCCAATATGTGTGTGAGTGTGTGTACCCTTCCAATATGTGTGTATGTGTGTACCCTTCCAATATGAGTGTGTATGTGTGTACCCTTCCAATATGAGTGTGTATGTGTGTACCCTTCCAATATGAGTGTGTATGTGTGTACCCTTCCAATATGTGTATGTGTGTGTACCAAATACGCGTATACCTTAGTGTCAACCCCATCTGTCCGCATGTGTTTCTACCCCATCTTTGTGTGTACCATACCTGTGTGTGTGTGTGTAGTGTACCTTTCTTGTATGTTGTGTGTATACCCTACCTGTGTGTGAACAAGTGTTTATTTGTGTGTGTATACCCTACCTGTTCGTGTGTATGTGTGTTTTTGTGGACTGCACATTCAAACAAATGTGTGAGTTTGTTTTCAGCTGTGTGTATACCCCTCTGTGCGTGTGTGTGGTGTGTGTGTGTGTGTGTACTTCTATGAGTCCTATGGATACGAAATATGTATGCACCTGTTGTTTAAGTGTATTTACCTGTGTGTGTGTGTACCCTTAACCTACATGTGCTGATATCTGTGCATGTTTATATGTGTGTATACCAGTGCATGCATGTAGCACCTGTTTGTGTATACCTTCCTCTGTGTATGTGTGTAGCACAGGTATGTACTGCATGCACCTTGTAGTGTGTATACCTGTGTGTGTGTGTACACCTACCTGTGTGTGTACGGTATGAGCAGGGAGAACAGCAGGAAGTTGGCGGCTCCCTGGTCCTCACTGGTGTGGAAGAACAGCTCCAGCACTGAGGGATCTTTGACCAGAGCCACACAGAGCTGGTTCAACAGGAGAACCAGCTCCGCCTCCACCACACCACCGCTGTCTGGGAGGGGGGGGGCACAGGTGATCAACTACCCAGGTAACTGTTTAAACGTCTTAGCAGCTACACCTGCAGCATGTGAAACCACATTTCTGCAGGGTCGTGCAAAGACAGAACAAGTGTAACACCAAGACTGGACTCGGAGCTGAAGAAAGTACACATTAGTGATTTCACCACCGACTCACCGGTTCCAGCTCCAGCACAGGAGGCCAGCAGCATCATGAGCGGCCGTAAAACTGGTTTATGGTGCAGTAGAGGCTGCCTGGCCTGAGACAGAAGCATCTGGTACATCCTGAGCTGCTCCAGCTTCATGTCTTCAGTAAACTGCCTCCTCAGGCTCCACAGAAACAGCCTCTCCATCACACCCTCCAGAACCACAAACTCCAGGATCGGACCCATCGCCCCCTGGTAACGGTGCGTAACACACATGAGACCAACAAGACTCCACAGTCACACGTGTAGTTTTCTTTGTTCGCGTACCTTGCCCCGCCTCTTCCTCCATCAGCAGGAAGAGCATGTGTTCCACATAGTTCTGGACGGCGCTGGCTTCGTCAGCCGGGATGGGACCGAGGCGTAATCCTCCAGAGCTGCTGCTAGTGTGACCGGAGAGGAAACTCAGAGCACCGGTGCTGCCGCGACCCGGCTCGTGTTTCTCCAGGATCTTCACTACCTGCAGAAAAAAGGACAAAGAGAAGTGACACACCAGCAACTGAGAAAATGTTTTTATATTCAATTCAAGAATAGATGAACAACAAGTAGAGATGAATCGAAAGAGAGGAATGTAATTCACTGTCTGGACTTGTGTTAACCTTTGACCTTGGCTGCTTCAGGACTACACACACACACACACACACAAAATGCACTTGTACACACACAGACAGGGGGAGTGTGTGTGGGTTTTCTTGGCGGGTGTAGAGAGGTTTTGTTCTAAATGGATCCTGTGTTTAAAGGGCCAAAGTCTGGGTCAGTAACACACACACACACACAGTGTCTGCCAAGCATTATGAGGAAAATAGGACAGACAAAAACAAAGTCAGGATTGATTGATTAATTGATTGATTGATTGATTGATTCCATTACCTGAGCCCAGTGGTTCTTGAAGACGATCATACAGGTCTCGGGGTCCACCCCTCTCAGCGTCAGAGACCTCTTCCGGATGCCCCCGACAACCACCGAGGCCATCATCCTGGCTGGCTCGTCAGGTGGCTATAGCATGGTCCAGCTCTGATGGAAGGAGGGCATCAGCTGGCTTTCTTAGCCCGGGATCAGGCTCTTTCCCTGGGCTCGTTGGGCAGCTTCTGGCCTGGAGGAGACAGGCGGGCCGACACTTTTCAGAGATACAGTTCAGCATCAGAGGTCACCGAGGTCCCTCCACATTTAACCAATGAATGATCAGCTGATCGCCACACTGTGTTTCTATGAATGCAGAGAAGACAGGAGCCGAGGCAGGAACAGGAAGTACGGTACGTCAGCGGCAACAAGGCAAACAGGAAAAAATTGTGAATGCATCCGAGTCCCACCCTGGGCGTTTCAGGACATTCCAGGAATTCCCATCGGAGCTCCCCAAGAAATCCTCTACAGTAAACGAACCTGTATGCTGCTGCTGCTGCGACGACATGGACGAGCGAGCCTGCCGCCTGTAGTCCTGAGAAAGAGAGAGAGACAGTTTACAAACCCATCCATGATCTAAGCTGTAGCTGCTGTTAGCTCAGTTCGTTAGCCAGGCTGCCCGGACTGTGAGCTCTGAGAAGAAGTAGTAGTAGAAGTAGTAGTAGAAGTAGTAGTAGTAATAGAAGTAGAAGTAGTAGTGGTAGTAGAAGTACTAGTAGTAGTAGTAGTAGTAGTAGAAATTGTAGTAGTAGTAGTAGAAATTGTAGTAGTAGAAGTGGAAGTAGTAGAAGAAGAAGTAGTAGTAGAAGTAGTAGTAGAAGTAGAAGTAGTAGTAGAAGTAGAAGTAGTAGTAGTAGAAGTAGAAGTAGTAGTATTAGTAGAAGAAAAATTAGAAGAAGTAGAAGTAGTAGTAGAAGTAGAAGTAGTAGAAGTAGAAGTAGTAGAAGAGTAGTAGTAGAAGTAGAATAGAAGTAGAAATAGTAGTAGTAGAAGTAGTAGTAGAAGTAGAAGTAGTAGTAGTAGAAGTAGAAGTAGTAGTATTAGTAGAAGAAAAATTAGAAGTAGAAGTAGTAGTAGAAGTAGTAGAAGTAGTAGTAGAAGTAGTAAAAGTAGTAGTAGAAGTAGTACTAGTAGTAGTAGTAGTTGTTTACAGGGAATGCTGATAGGGAGCGGAGCAAGTGTCGTGCCAGAACAGGAGCTGGGAAATGTGACTGTGCTGCGCAGCCTCTAAACACATAAAATACAGATTTCTACACAATGTTGCTTCAAAAGTAAATTTACTGTTTGTTTATTTATTTATTTATTTTAAAAACATTTGGTCCGTGTAATCTCGTAGTCCACTCTTGGTAATGTAGGTATGTATGTGTGTGAGCGGAGTAATCTGAAACGAGACGGTGAGGTATAATCCCTGTGTGTGTGTGTGTGTGTGGTGTGTGTGTGTGTGTGTGTGTGTGTGTGTGTGTTGTGTGTTAGTTATAAGGTCAGACAGTCACATGCCATCACAAACCAGGGATTAAACACACACACACACACACACACCACACACACAGACAGGTTTAGATTCCGATTTTTGACCTATTTTTGTTTTAATTCACAAAAAAACAGCGGGGTGTTTGGCTGATTGAATTTTAAATTCATTCTGATAATCAAACCTTTAAGTTTAAGTTCTTTAAGTCACATCCTACACGCTCGTAGATTTTCAAAGTAAAGCACAGACACTGATGTTGAATGTTCTCTCAGAAAGCGCACACGTGTTAATCTCCTGCTGGATTCCAGCTGTTTGTTTCTCACAGAAAACTGTTTGCAAAGTCCACAAAGCAAAAATCTGCTGATGCAGTAACAATTATCAGCTAAATTAAATTCATCAATTCAAACACTGTTTATAAAACATAACATATTCACAGCTCAGATACTTTTGCTTAAACTTAAAACATTGTTTGATTGTTAATTCAAACTAATTATATCAGGTACCTTTCGTCTGAGACTTTCCAAACTGCAGTGAATGATTACTCCAATACTCCAATACAAGTACATGTCCTGCATTCAAAACCTCAGTAAAGTTCGTCAAAGTATACGAGGATAATTCAGAGAATCCGTGTCAGTGTTTTCTGATTCACTCTGATGTTTTTGGATCCATACTCACGCTGCATTTTACGGCTGTAGAAGTTTCAGGTTGAGCTCATTTGAACTGCTTTATGTTCTGATGTGTGGTTTAATACATCACGGTCTATCAGATCATCATGTGTTTGCCTCTGAAACTCCTGTTTTTTTTTTACAGCTAATCCAAGAGTGATTCGAGTTATTTGTCGTTACACTCTGCACTATCTGAACTCTGTGCACAGATTTTATGACGTTCACTGGACAGGAAAGCAAGAACAGGTCGTCACAGGAGTGTAGATTCTGAGATGTAGTACAGAAGACGTAAATAAAACGTATTCTATCATTAAATGAACACTGAATATTCAGCTGTGAGGTGTAGTAGAGTACAAACAAACCTCAAATACTCGAGTAAATGTACTTTCTGGTTCAGGAAACTCCATGACTTGAGCTCATTGTTTGTCAGCTGACCCTGAACGCACCACCGTACTGTGTGTGTGTGTGTCAGTGTCACTGAACTGTGTGAGCACGCTGCTCAGTCTTAATACTTCTTACATCACACACACACACCTGAGTGTGTGTACCAGCATTACTCAGCAAAACACACACACCTTTGCAGACTCAGTAGAATAAAGTAGAAATAACACACACTCGTGTATAACTTCTGTGTTTCTAGAACTTTAGTTTTCTGTTCTTTTGTGTTATTGTCTTTATAAATAATAATAAATAATAAATAGTCTTTAATCTGTTTATATCTCTGACTGAACATTCATAAACTCATTACTCAAATTTATAAACTCAGATTATTCTTCTCCAGGGTCAGACACAGACATTTAATACTCCACACATGTATAATATATATTATAATTATATTCTGTGTATAGTGAAGCCTGCACAGACTGAGCTGACCCTGTCACACGGGTCTTACCTCGGCTGAAGGAATGTCAGTGTGTCCTGTGTCTTCCTGTCCCACAAACAAACAAACAAACAAACAGAGCTGAAGTGTCTTCAAACTCGGTCCCGCTCCATAAATCGTCTCTCTCTCTTCTACCCGGATGGTTTCGGTTTGTTTCGACCCGGTTCTGCCGCAGCTCCGCTCGTCAGGCTTTAATCCGCTCAGCTGTCAATCACTGCGCTGCTTGCTGCTAGGTAACCGTGTGGCCCCGCCCACATATGGAGCAAGCCACGCCCCCTCAAAAACAGTCTGTATATAATAACATGTTTTAAGGTATAATATCTACATGAACTGACACGTGGAGACGTACATTTTCATTTATTTCTCTATTTATACATTCATTCATTATTAGATTTTACCATTATATTTAGTCCATCTATATATTTATATAAATAGTATTTTATTACTTTCTTTAGTTTCCTTTACTGTACTGAAGTATAAATTCAAGGTACTTTCATAAAATCTTGTCACATGTACAGTATATCTATTTATAATATACATGATATGATTGTAGTTTCCCCTCTAAACCTCTCACATGGTTTTATTTAAATAACTTGACCAAACTCAGAGACTGGGCCTTAAAATAAGTGTAATTTAATTTAATGATAATAGTTTTGTTTTTGCTCCTTAAGCCATTTAAAGTATTTATATAATACCAATTATGGCACCTTTCCAACATTAAAACACTGATTTTACCTCTATGTAAACTTCAGCTCAGTGTTTGTCACTTATAGATCTATATGATCTTCTGTTATTTGGAATGACTAAAATTAAATTGTATTGACTGTATATGAATGTGTTTCAGTTCGCTCTTCTTCCATCAGAGGTCTGTCTTTACACCTGCTCCTGTCTGCAGAGCAGTCTGTGCTGCACTCTGCTGGCAACATATGAGAACTGGAGTGATTTCATTATTTCACAATCATGATTAATTCATGGATCTTTGTGTTGGAAAACATTTTCATTCTGTGCAAGTGATTAAAAGAAGTTTTACCCAAATAAGAAATGAAGTAAAATTAGTTTTTCAGGGAGTTTGTTGATGCATTCATGTGAAAGTAATATTAAATAATATTCTGACACTGTGAGTTCATAAGCAGCTTGATAATATTCATAAGCGCACGTTCACTGTGGGCCTGCAAAATAAACTAAGGTTTCACACATGAAGCTCTGTGTCAGCGTCTGCTGCCAGTCCACACCTGTCCACACCTGTTCACACTCACACCTGTCCCAACTTGTTTGTTATCTGCACCCTGTGTTCGGTTTCAGTCTCTTCCTGCACACACGTTGGACTCCCTGCTGAAATCATTTGCATCTTTTATTATTCATAATGTGAATTTTTATGCATGTGCACTCCAGGTGGCTTGGACTGAATTCTCAGCTGTATTTGCATTAATAAAAACACTGATGTTTAAACTGTGCAGCCTGAATAAACAGTGAAACATAAACATCTCTACAGCTACTGTTTCACACAGGACTGATATAAATTTAATCAAATGTGACTTAACGTGTTAGTATAGCACATGTGTGCTATATGTACTATATTATTATTTTGTTTTTTTATTTTATCCTCCATGTATTTTAATTGTATTTTTAAAATATTTTTATTTATTTATTATATATTTTTAATTTTGTTTTTATTTTCACTTATTTGTATTATTGTCATGTTTATTATTTTTAATTTTGGTATTTTCATTTATTTTATTATTATTTTGTTAATATTCACTTATTATTTTTTCCATTTATTTATTATTATTATTATATTTTGTTATTAGTATTTTCACGTATTATTTTCTAATTTTATTTTTTGTTATTATTTTCATTTCTTTTTATTGTTTTTTTTG
>CM014101.1:22756952-22783831 GCA_004119915.2 Collichthys lucidus | reverse complement strand
TACTTTCTGTCGCCGTGCTATCCGTTGACGTCGGTTTCGCCGTTTCCCCCGGCGGCGGCGCCGTCTGCGGAGGCGGCTCCACCACCTCGGTGAAGTTCAGGGGGAATATACCGATTCGCCCGTGGATCTGGCCCCGCCCCCACTCTTGCCCAATGAGCTCCAGGAGGGCGATGACGTCGCCCTGAGAGAAGGTGAGCTCGTCGTCCTCCTCGCCCTCGTAATCGAACAAAGCGACGCATCGAGGACCGCTGCGCGCACACACACACACACACACACACACACACACACACACACACACACACACACACACACACACACACACACACACGATGAACAAAGTTGCTCTTCTGTAAACAGTTACTAAGCGTGGAGTTCACCGAGCGTCTGACCTGGCAGGAGGAGAGTCCGGCTGTTCTTTCAGCTCAGCAGGCTGCACAGGCAGGATGGACTGGACGAGCAAACAAAACACGTCACTTCACATCATCATTAAATCATAATGAAACAAATACTGGATTACTGATTAACGACTTTACGGAGGCCGCGATTAGAGCTCGACCCGTAGTATCGACCTCGCTAGCTCACCTGAGAGACTGACAGGCTGAGGTCGTCCAAGGCGGGCTTTGATTGGCTGTCCTGATCCGGAGCAGGCTCTGGTTGGGTGTCCAGATCGAGGAGACACTGTGATGGGCTGATGAGCGGAGTGACGGCGGGCTGACTCCTCCCCTCACCTGACAGGTGCTCTGACGGGCTCGGGTCGTCCAGGACGATCAGGACTTCCTGTTTCTGAGACATTAGAAGAAATGAGCTCGACTCTATGACAGCAGAGTGAGTGTGTGTGTATGTGTGTGTGTGTGTGTGTCCATACCGCGTAGCTGCTATAGAGAGGGTGTCCGGGTTTAGGGCGGGGCGGCAGAGGCGGCCCTCTCTTTGGCGCTCTTTGAGACTGCATCTGATTGGCTGATGCAGGAGAAGAAGAAGAGGAAGTGGTTTGTGAAGGCGACGACTGACTGGCTGGAGAAACGAAGGGGGCGGGACTAGTTTTGGAACTGGTCGTAGTCGTCTGGTTGGCTGAGGAGGTTGAGTTGATGGACGGAGGAGGCGGTCTGCCAGGGGTGGATTTGATTGGTGGAGGACGGAGGGGGAGGAGCTTCACACTTGAAGGTCTGGACAGAAAGATGGAGAAGTCTTCATTTTCACATTTATTACAAAAGTTTGAATCAAATCCAAACACATCGACGTTCTTCATCTTTAGTTTGAGAGTCGAAGCTACGGGACAGTGGAGTCACGGTGTCGCCTCCTCCTGTGGATCTTTCTTACCGTGGAGGCAGTGGAGGGTCTGACGGGTTCGGGATCGTGGTGTCTGGTTTGGTCTGGATCACGGGGCCTTTCCTCATGGCCGGAGCCGGAGCTGGAGTTGGCGGTTTGAGGCCCGGGGTCGGAGAGGCGGACGGTTTGGGGGTCATGACCGGGGCGGCAGCTGTAGGTTTGGGTGGGGCTGGGTTTGAGTCCGGAGATGAGACACCAGCAGGTTTGGGGGCCAGATTTGGAGCTGGAGGGAGATTATACATATCAGAGAGTGAACCCAGTTAGCAGTTCTTCCTTCCTTACTCCATCATGAGGATACTTCACTCCACCAACTTCTCCTTCTTCTCTACAGTCCAGCAGAACCGAGACTCCCTCAAGTCTCCTCCATGTTTAATCTGCGCTAGAGAGAGCGCTCCTATTGGTCGCTGACACCGTTTACATCACCAAACATCACAAGACGTCAGTGATATTAAAAATGTTTGATTTTATCGGAACATCAAGACGAAGAAAACAAAGATCAACTTCAGACTCGTGGTGCGTCGGTCATGATTGTATCTTTTAAATGACTCTGGAGTGATGAGTAGTCTGAGTGATTTGTTCTAACGGTTTGCCTTTTCTTCAATTGTCACGTGACGAGCAGTACACACAGCGGTTCGTTCATACGGTTTGCCTTTTCTGCGTTTGTGAAGTGACGAGCAGTACACACAGCGGTTCGTTCATAGGGTTTGCCTTTTCTGCGTTTGTCACGTGACGAGCAGTACACACAGCGGTTCGTTTATGCGGATTGGCCTTTTCTTCGTTTGTCACGTGACGAGCGGTACACACAGCGGTTCATTTTTGCGGATTGGCCTTTTCTTCGTTTGTCAAGTGACAAGCAGTACACACAGCGGTTCGTTCGTACGAATCTGTCTTTTGTTCCTTTGTCACGTTTACATCGGCCACAAGAGGGCTACAGCGCTGCACGAGTAACAAAATGACAAAAAAAAAAGATTTGTTCAATTTCCTGTCAAACGGCTCAGACAGTTTTTCGACCACGTTAAATCAAGATGACGGGAGTGTGACAACTCGAGCAAAACTTTTATTTTATACCACAAAACTGGAAATTTATCTGCGACATACCTTTACGGATACGTTTGTAAAGACGGAGTAACGACATTCTAAAGACATTCTGCTGTTTTAGACGTGGCAGGGATGAAATCTCAGCTCGTACAATTAAATATTTTTGGTGTTACAACTGTTAGAGTACACACACACACACACACACACACACACACACACACACACACACACACACACACACACCAGAAGAAAGCGTACAGCTGGCGGTGCACACACACACTTTTCTGACACGTCAGACTAACAGTGAGGCTTTTTTCTGCTCACACAATCGCAGCATTTTTCTTCCACAGCGTTTGGATTGAATTATGTAAATCTCCCCTCCGCACTCTACACAAACACACACAGCATGTAAATCTCTCTGCATGTTTGCATATTTCTGCAGCATAATGAGTCAGATTTGTGTCTCTAAGCTCTCAGACACTCTATTGTACGAAAGCTACATACACACACACACACACACACTCACACACACACTCTTACCGCTGGCTCTGCGCGGTGAGGTCAGTGCTGCTGGTTTGGTCGGGATGCCGGGTGCGGCGCTTCCTGTTTCACTGAAACAGACGGAAACAAACGAGACCAACGTCTTTAAAAAAGGCTGCGTGATGGACATGACTCGAGTGATGTCACTTGAGTCGGCGCTGGTTGAGTCTAAAGTTTGAAGGAAGGCTGCTGGTGACCTGGTTGATGATTGGCTGTCAGCAAAGTCGTCGACTCGCTACTAGTTTTTGATCATAAGTAATGTAATCAGAACAAATACAGCAAAGTAGGTAGAGCAAAGCTCTGATTGGCCGACTGTTTCTCCAGCTGTCTGAATATATAAGTCGTGAATAGCAGCTTTTATCCACAGCAGTGTCTGACAAAGTCAATATTTAAGCTGGGCACAGTGTGTTCAGCAGGTTATCTGTGCTGAAGAGTCACTTCCTCTTTTCAGCGTCTTGCCTTTCTTCTCCCGCGAGCAGTGACGTCTGCTCGTTCGCTCTCACATTACAATGAAACTCTGTTTTCCGTGGCCGACATCAGAGGCGCTGACGTCACGGTAAATCCCAGAGAGGTTTAACGGTAAACAAGAGGAGAGTGTTTCAACACGGCTCACTCCAGCTCACCTTTCACGCGACGCACTGGCACAGTGCTCATCAGCATGAGCGCCTCCAGGTTGACTTAAGGACTCCTTTGTGTGTCCTCACAGGTGAACCTTTATTCAAGTATTGAGCCAGTCGAGGTTTGGGAGACACAACAAGCAGCTCATGAGTTAGTCTGACGATCAGACACGACTTCATTATTTAAAAGGGCTGAAAATAAAAACCAGAAGTCTGGAACAATGTGCAGCTAAAAAACTGAACGGCCTTTGCAGCTGCTCTGCCAACGAGTCTGAAGTTCAGTCGATAACTAAACAGAGAGTTTATCAGCGGCGGCAGTTACACGTTCAGGTTATCTGTAGATAAGCATGTAAATATTTGTGAAAGCACCTGAACTTCTGAGCACGTGCAGAAACAGTTCACCACCTCTCCGCTCTCTGGTCCGGAGCAAAAACATCCGGCACCGCAGAAGTTGGTAAAGATCACGGACGACTGAACATTCACCTGTTTGGTTTGAGGCGTCCTGCGTCTCGTTGGTTCCAGCCTCCGTCTGCGCTCCACCGCCGACCTCCACAGAAGGTCTCGGGGGCAGAGTTGGGGTGGTGTGCCCAGACGTGGTGCTCTTATCCTGGGGTAGAGCACCAACGCTGGCCCTGGGGGCGACTGGAGGTCTGGGAGGAGGTTTGGGGTTGGCTGGGGGAGGAGTGTCACTGACAGACGGGGTGAGTTTGGGTGGAGGAGGCCTGGGCGCCGGGACAGGAGCAGGGATCTCTGTGGCAGACGGTGGTTTTGGTGTTATTGAGGGTTTTTCAGACCCAGGTCTCGGGGTACAGGATGTTGTTGGTTCGGTAGCAGGTTGAGGGTTCACGTCTGTCGTCGAAGTCTCGGTTGTTTTCAAAGCCTCAGAGTCTGCTGACGCACCGCCGTCCTCCCAGAATACTTTGGTGGAGGGTTTCGGGGCATGTGAGAAGTTTTTGGGTTTCGGGGCGACAGTGGGCGGGGCAGATTTGGCTGGTTGCCCCTGGAGTCGAGGGCGTGGCCGGGGTTCAGGTTTCTTTGCGGCAGCAAAGTCTCTGTTGTTGCCGTCTCCACAGCTCCCATCAGCCACCTGCTGCTGCTCGAAGGCTTGTATCCTCGCTTTGAGAGTCGCCATGTCCTCCTCGTCCTCGTCCTCGTCCTCGCTCTCTGATTGGCTGTGCTCACTACTGTCGCTGCGGCGCTCAGGGAAGCCCCAGTCGTCGGCGCTGAAGGCCTCGAGCAGCTCCTGGAGGTACTTCCCCTGACTCACTTCCTGGTTGCCGGCGTCAGTTCCTGTGCGGGCGGCGAGCGTTGCCAAACCGTCCTCGCGTAGTTTCACCAAAGTCTGAACTTTGACCTCGCTGCTGATTGGCTGCACACTGAGCCTGGAGCGGGGGCGTGGCCTGGGGCGCTCCGACGGGACGTTAGAGGAAGTAGTAGGCAGGGACTGATCCCATTGGTCAGTTTGAGCACTAGAGGTTGAGGTCAAAGGTGAACAGAGCTCAGTGAGAAGGTTGCAGCAATGTGTGTGAGCGGCGGCCTCAGGGTGTGTGCTTGGTACCACGGCGTCGCTGTCAAGGGAGGTGAGTGTTGATTGGCTGGCGGTGGCGTCATCAACGTGAGGCGGTCTGGGAGGCTGCGGGAGCCGAGGCCGTGGCGGTCTCAGCGGTCTTCTCGCTGCACACAAACACAAAAATGTTTAAAATCATAAAAATTAAAAATGAAGTGAAGAAGACGCGACGTCTCCTCGCTCACCCTGCGAGTCTGCGGGCAGGTCGGGGGCAGATCCCGGGTCAGTCTGTGTGGCGGTGGTTATGGACGGGGCTGGACGTGGTGAGGATGAGGATGGGTAGGAGGGGCAGGAGGAAGGAGGAGGGAGGAGAACCTGCTCCTGAGTCTTCTCCCTGATCACCTCCTCATAGGAAGGAGGAGGCTGAGGACGACAAACGGCAAGTTTAGTCACATTTTACCGTTGTGTAGCATCACACACCTGAATGTCTGACCACGCTGTAGCTGCTGTTAGCTCAGTTTGTTAGCCGGGCTGTGAGCTCAGAGCAGCAGGGAGTGTTTGTACCACAGGAGTTTTGGACCACCGGGAAGAAGAAGAAGAAGAAGAAGAAGAAGAAGAAGAAGAAGAAGAAGAAGAAGAAGAAGAAGAAGAAGAAGAAGTTTACAGGTCTGGGGCATTGACGGGGACAGAGCCGGTGTCGTGCCAGAACCAGAGCTGGACAATCTAACTCAGGCTCAGCAGCCTCTTTCGTTTAGTGAGAGCTTGGTGAAATAAAAAGGGCTAAAAGACAGACGCCGAACTGTTCGTACGGAGACCTCATCAACAGTCACCTGTATGGACGGAGGGATTGTGGGTCCCCAGATCTGTGCGGCAGGAGGAGGGGGAGGCGGGAATCCTCCCGAAGCTCCAGGGAACCAGGACGTGGACGCCAACGGCTCAGCGGACAGGATGGTGATCTCTGGTCGCCTAGCAACGGGTGCAGATAACAGGAAGTCACCAACAGACAGATATGGTGTTTAACAGCAGGAAACAGAAGCAGAAGCTCGTGTGACATGGTTGGACGCTTTAGGACTTCGAATGAAGCCGCATTCAGACATTTTTTTTAGAAAAAAAGACACCACGCTGCCCGGAAGTCACCCATAGGAAGACGAGAAGAACCACGCGGTCTACAATGTGGCGTAAATATTCTGCTGACCGCTACATGACTACCACGAAGGAGCACAGAGATATACACTTGTATTTGGCTGCTTGGTGTATTAGTATTTGTACTTCATGGCTTGCAAATCCAGCCACAACACACTCTGTCTCCTGAGTGTTTATGACGGTCACGGACTCCGGCGTCCATGCGCAGTGGAAGTGATTAATATGAAGGAAGCGGCCTGCGCTAACGATGTGGTTTAATCATTGAAGGGTGGTTTGTAAATGTTTATATTGGTTAAAATCCAAGAATAATAATACAAGGGTGTGAGTGTGAAGCAGGAAGGAAGTGAGAGCGATAAACTGCTCGCAGTGAAGAAGGCACATTCCTTCCATGAAGCTTATTTACTGTCGACACAAACCGTCACGCACTGGACAGACCGATTAAAAAGCATCAACGTCCAAGCAAACACAATTCTTATACTTATACATTTACCCTGATCCACCAGACCTCTGAACGTCTGCTGTGGTATCTGGCACCAAGAATCAATCGGACTGGTTCGTCCAGCACATCCCACAGATGCTCGATTGGATCGAGATCTGGGAAATTCGAAGGCAACACCTTGTTGTGTTCCTCAAACCAAGCCACGGCCATCAGGGAATACCGTTTCCATTAAAGGTTGGACCAGAGGTTTCCCAGCAGAACCAGCAGAAGGCGGCATCCTGGTGTCCTGTTCCCCAGGTAAACGTGATCCATCAGACCAGATCACCTTCTTCCAATGCTCCCATTGTTGGTGCTTTTGGCAGTCTGAGCTACAGTAGCTTGTCTGTTGACCATGACCCTGTCTCAGGTTCACCAGCTTTTCCTTCTTTGGACCATCATTGATAGGAACTGACCTGCTTTTAGAGATGTTCTGATCCAATCATCTGCCCATCAGTTTGGTTCTTGTCAAAGTCGCTTGCAAGTTTTTCCTTCTAACACTTCAACATTAACGTTAAGGCTCTTGGTCGTATAGTTTTTGACAGTCCAGCAGTGTCTTACCTCCTGTCTCTGTCTCTGTCCCGGTCTCTCTCTCGCTCTCTGTCTCTGTCTCTGGACGACTCGGAGAGAGACGTCGACCTCGAGGCTGAAAGACCGACAGAAAACAGAACAATCAGACGTGATACTGTTGAGCAGGGGAACTTAAATCAGGTTCAAATCAGGTTTTAAAGGCATAAATCACAAGGAAATATGCATCTGCGAGCGCTTTAGTCAAGATAAGAACACTAAATCAGAGGTAAGTGTCACATTAAGTGCAGCATCTGGATTTTTCTGTTGGATTTCGTGTGATGACAAAGCTTTAGAAAGATATAATTCACAGAGTTAAAATATGTGATGTGACGGTCCAGGTTTGGGAGTTGCTGCCTTCTTTGCCATGCTGGATTTTGTTACCACACAAAAAAGGTCAGAATGAATATTTTCCATTTAAAAAAAAAAAAATCCACATTTTTCCAGGCAGCAGTTCAAACGGACTTCAGCTGTTAAACTAATCATCTCTTTCCTGCTCGTTTGGGTTTCTATAGTGATCGACTATATACTATATAAAGGAGATGGAGGACTTCATGAAGGATCAATACTCACTTCTCTTGATGGCTGCTCTGATGGACGAGAGAGGACCCTGGCTACAAAGAGAGAGAGGAAACCATGACTCATTATTTCACCTCTGTTGCAACCTCCTCCCCTCTCTGTAAATCTCTCTTTTTTCCAAGCTTGGTCGTCCCACCCAGTCCTCAGTTTTCAAACCATTTGACCAGGTTCTATTTTTATCGTTTCCTCGAGGCTTCAACGTCTGAAGTGTCCCTGAGCAAGGCACAGAGGCTCGACCTCATCACTGAGTGTCAAAACATTCACACATCTGTCCTAAAATGCTGAAGTAGAGACCAAAGACCGACTCATCCGTCACCTGGACGGCTGACGCTAATTAATCTGTAAGTCTCGCAATAAACAGGTGACTCTCCTTTCTCATGCATGACCGTGAGGAAGGTTACGGTCTCCTCATCGCTGCACATGTGACATTTACTGCCGACAGGTGTGCTCCAGACGTGCAGGTGAACGCTGTCATTCATACGTCTGTAACTTTGGGCTCCGGGTCAGGAGAAGTACGTCTCACACCATCGACTATTTCACTGATTTTGGTGAAACTGGTTCTTATTTTATGGGGAAAATGTTTTGCCGGTGTTGTGCCAGAACAGGAGCTGACAATGTAACCGGGCTCAGCAGCTTCTACGGACATGATGGCAGAGGAGAAGAGAGCGAAGAGGACGCTGACTGAGGAAGCTAAGAAGAGAAAAGGAGAGAGTGAGCGAGCAAGAAGCTGCCGGACAAGAGTAAATGTGGGACTGACTTTTAGTGGTCGGTGAAATAAAAGGAGGACAGGACCACACCCAGATACAACATCACCAATTCAACCAGTTAGGGTCTGTACAGTAGATTAACATAGTTCAAAACTAGAGCCACAAACAGAGGTATACTATCATCACAAATATAACAGGACGGCTGGTTAAAGCGTTGACAAACAGGATTTTTAGACGTGTCCTGAACGCCACATTGCAGATAAAAACAGAAACGTGTGTGCTTTCTTTAAACAAACAGTTTCTCTCTCTGTGGTTTGTAATAAATTCACAGACTTCACCTGACAAAATGATTCAAAGATGTTCCTGAAATCCGGCCAAAGTTTGTCTGGCTTAGATACGAGTTGTTGCTAGGCAGGTTAGGAATCACCGGAGCCGGACTCACCCAGACGACAGAAGGAGGTCAGACACTTTCTGACACGTCTTTCTCTCGCTCCGACGTTTTAAATCGTCTGTTTTGTTTCCCTTTGTCTGCCACAGAGCTGCTAACCATGAACAGACTCATGACTCACCCTGACACACGGCTTTACTTTAAAACACGGATGGAAAAACACTCTGTTTTTAAGAAAAAGGCTCATTTTTGAGGCATCGACCAACATAGTTTTTCTTTGTTTGTCAAAACGTTCGACCCGTTACGTCATTCTGGGGTGTGCGCAGCTGATGATTCAGCAGTTCGGGCAAAAAGAAAAACACAACTACAAAGCCGGCAAGACTAATTAGTCGCTGAGTCAGTAAACTCAAAACAGAACGGCCACATTCAGCGGCCAAACATCAACAAGGTCACCAACAGCAAACAAAACAAAACAGCTACAGTTGGCAGCAGTTTAGGATTCACACTTTGAGCTTTGGAGAGAAAACTCATCGAGTCGTTTGCATCGCAGAAACGAATCACTATCGGAGATGTTCAGATGCTATGAAAGCAAATTCAACACTTCCTGTAGCTGCTTCAGCTTCAGGCTCTTTTTAACCTGAAGCAGCTGGAGGAAGTGTAAAGCTCCAGCTCAGCTTAGCTTGGTGTTTTTATTGACGTTAAAATGTGGCTGACGTCGACACTTCTTTCTCAGCTGGCCTCGTTAAGCAGGTCGGTTCGTGCTCGAGCTGATGCGTTTTCAAATGTTTCACGACGTTCTCAAATTTTGATCTTTTAGGTGAAATAAACTCAACCTGAGGCTCCGTTTCCACTGCAAACACACACACACACACACAAAGTCATTAAACTGTGACTTCTCCGGCTAGTTGCCATGCCAACCGGCCAACAGCCAAAATACTTTCAGGAGTGTGTCAGACCCGGAGACCAAAGCGGAGAAAAGAAGCTGCTACAAACGTGCAAGCTGGAGTTTAAAGGTTTCCTGCAGAGCTTTCGAAGCAGGACTCAAAGATTTATTCAAAGACAGAGTTTTCTGAATCGACATCAAACGCACCCTCTCTCTGCATGTGCGTCACATTCAAAGTCCTGATACAGGTGAGACGAAGAAGAAGAGAAGAACCTCTTACCTGTGACGATGTTCAGGCTTACGTCTGTCGGGACGACCTGAGATGAGAAAGAGAGAGAGAGAGACGTTATGTAACTTAACAGATACCAGCTGTAGTGATGTTGTGCTAGAACCGGAGCTGGGCGAGGGATTACTGAAGAGGCTGAAGAAGACGTTGACGGAGGAAGCTAAGAAGAGCTTACTACTCTACTTTCAGTCGTTGGTATGGATGTAATGATGCATCGTGACACGATTAAAAATCGGTACAAATCCGTGACGACTCGCATCGGTTGACAGTAAAAATTAATCGCGATTCTTGGCGAATGGGAACCCGTACAGCGCGAATCGAGTCATGAGTTGAGTGTATCGTTGCATCCCTAGTCATCGGCGACTTTCAGCTCGGTGAAGCCAAACAGACTGTACGCCCTGAGAGTGATGGTCGATTAGCTCGCCAACACTTGGCAACAAGTCCAAAAGTCTGTACTTCATAGTTTGTCCATTGTACTACTCCATCCTCAAACTCCCTTCGTTGTCCCGCCGTCAAACCTCCAGGCTGCCTGTTCACAGAAGGAGACAGCAGCAGACTGGCCAGACTACTAGAGATTTTGGAGAATCGCTAAACTTGTCACCTTATTCCTGCTACAAACTATTGTTTCTGTATCGATCAGTCGACCTCTAGCCAAGAGTCAAGAATTTTATTGGCTCGAAATGTCTAAATAATACCCGGCCCTCGAGACCGAGCTTTAAAAAGGTCCTTCAATTGATCGACATTAAAATAAAAAATACATTTAGCCTCTTACAGAGTCGGCGATGTTGTTATCCGGGGTTAAAAAAAACAAAAAACACAAAGGCGAATCATCGAGATCATCTCCCGACCAGAAAGCAATTTCACCTACAGAGACTGCATCAAAAGTAAAATCCCAAACGAAGAGGATGCCACCGTCCCCGTCCACGCAGACGGTCAGGAGATCTCTGCAGGGTGCGGTTGAGAAACATCACATCGATGAGGACAGACGAAGGACTTGTGTCCTCACCTGAACCTCCTGTCATCGAGGTCTCAGTAAAAACAAAGAAAAAAATCTGCATGTGTGTGAATTTTCCGTTTCCTACCTCTTTTCCTCCCTGAAGAGTCCAAAAACTAAATGACGTGTTCCAAGAATATTCTGCAAAGACCAAAACTCTTCTCCTTTCTCCTCCTCTCCTGCTTTTACCAAACTGTCCTGTCTTCTTCTTCTCTTTCCCCTCAACTCTCTCTCTGTCTCTAAAACTCTTCACCAAGACCGCCCATCTGTCCTGGCCAGCTTCCTGATTGGCAGAGAGCATCCAGGAAGTGAGGCTGTGATTGGCTTGCTGTGGGATTCTGCTGCAGTCATCAGGAGTTTTTTTTTTAACACTTCCAGATGTTTGTCCAGCAGCAGGCTAGCTGGCTGGAGCTGCGTTCAAACACACAAATGCACACCGCAGCACTTTTCCCTCAGCACTCCTTCATCTGTGTCAGGAGGTCACGAGACAACACGGAAGAACTTTTAGCATCTTTCAGCTCTTTGTTTTGGTTTATCGGCCCATAACTTTAATGTTTCGGTTCAAACTGCTCACATCAAAGTGATGTCCAGACTCTGAACACCCACTGAAGACAGGAGGCACAGTGAGAGACGAGCTGCTGAAGATGGTGACTCCGACAACGGCTGCACTCTCCGTCAGCATTCACCCGTACTCTTAGCTCACAGGCCAGCTAACAGTCTGAGCTAATATGAGCTAACAGCAGCTAACAGACTGAGCTAACATGAGCTAACAGACTGAGCTAACAGCAGCTAACAGACTGCGCTAACAGCAGCTAACAGACTGCGCTAACATGAGCTAACAGCAGCAATCAAACTGAGCTAACATGAGCTAACAGCAGCTAACAAACTAAGCTAACATGAGCTAACAGCAGCTAACAGACTGAGCTAACATGAGCTAACAGCAGCTAACAGACTGAGCTAACAGCAGCAAACAGACTGCGCTAACATGAGCTAACAGCAGCAAACAAACTGAGCTAACATGAGCTAACAGCAGCTAACAAACTAAGCTAACATGAGCTAACATACTGAGCTAACAGCAGCTAACAGACTGAGCTAACAGACTGAGCTAACAGAAGCTAACAGACTGAGCTAACAGCAGCTAACAGACTGAGCTAACAGACGCTAACAGACTGAGCTAACAGCAGCTAACAACCTGAGCTAACAGCAGCTAACAGACTGAGCTAACAGCAGCCAACAGACTGAGCTAACATCAGCTAACAACAGCTAACAAACTGAGCTAACATGAGCTAACAGCAGCTAACAGACTGAGCTAACATGAGCTAACAGCAGCTAACAAACTGAGCTAACATGAGCTAACAGCAGCTAACAAACTGAGCTAACATGAGCTAACAGCGGCTAACAAACTGAGCTAACATGAGCTAACAGCAGCTAACAGACTGAGCTAACATGAGCTAACAGCGGCTAACAAACTGAGCTAACATGAGCTAACATGAGCTAACAGCAGCTACAGCTGTCAGCAGTTTACTTCACTGTCCATCATAAACTCTGTAAATCACAGAGAGTTGAGGCGGAGCAGCCGGAGGACATCAGAGGGAAAACCAGAAAACATTTCCTCCATAAAATATGATCCAGTTTCACCAGAATCAGTGAAATAGTTGCTGCTGTGTGACTCAGTGTCGTGTTTCTCAGTATTTTCTGGATGTGTAAAGTATGCAGACAGCTGAGCTGACCTCAGTGTGGTGGGAAATATTCATGAATGAAATTTCAGACACTCATGAGACATTTATCATCACACTGGAAACATTTCATTTGTTTGATCAAATCTAACATTGGACCATGTTCCCCTACAACTCAAACGTTGTTGATATCTTCTCTTGCGTTTGTCTTTCTGATGAACAAAGTTTTAATTAGGCTGCGTTTCTTAAAGACAAACCGTTTGGAAACAACAGACTAAACGAATCACAGATTGTGTTTGAATCCACAGAGAGACTCCGGCACTGGAATGCCGCACACACATGGACTCTGTTGTTTTCCAGTGTGAGTTAGGAGTTGTGTCACCGGCTTGGTTTGTATCCAAATGCCTGGAAGTATTTCCTCATGTTTGTGACCCAACAACACAAACAGCTGAAAGTCAGATCAGAAACACATTTGATAAGAACTCTGTGAGCTCAGCTTGTTGCCTGTTTCACTAACAACAGCTGACTTAAACTGAACCACACAGAACAACTTGGATGTAGATACGAAGGGTTCTTCAAATACCCGGGAGTTCTGGGTACTGGGTTTTTAATTGGTTCGTCAGCGTCGTTAAAGTCTCCTGACATTGAAGTTGGTCTACGATCTCACCTGGGCTCAATACTTCCCGGTTCTTATTGCTCAAATAAAGTTAATGTTAATTCACTGTGGTGTTGTCAGTCGATGAAAACAACGATGAAAGTTGAACTTTAGTCGATTCGCGAAATGTTAGCGGCCCGCCGAACCCTGAACCGAAACCAAAAGTGATCAAAACAAAACACTCGTGAGCCCGTCTCCTCTTTCAGAGCGGGTAATGTTTACTCCAGCAGAGGAGGCCTGAACATGTCTGTCCTCCTCCGACCGGCTTCATGTGCTCGTTTCAAATCTATAACATCGGAGCAAAATTTCAGGTTATACTCAGTGTGTATTGTCTCAGTTAAAAGCCTCCACTGTGCAGCGATGTGTCATGTTATCACTCGGAGTCAAAGACCCGCCCTGCCCGGAGGCTTTGAGGGGAGGACGTCGGCTTCTGTGGGATCACACAAGGAGTCACGTTAAATTAAATTAGAACCTCCCTCACTAAGACAAAGGCGGAGACTCGCAGATGAAATAATGACTCTGGATCAGAGCCGGCATGTTTAAACTTTGACCCAGATGTTGACAAGTCTGCGTGCTCGTACAAGAATTTATGGTTTTGGGTTCAAGCGGGTTACGCCCTCACACACACACACACACACACACACACACACACACACACACACACACACACACACACACACACACACACACACACACACACACACACACACACACACACACACACACAGTGTCTATTTTATCAGCTGTTTACAGGTCTGAGTGTAAAAGTTTGAGTTTTGCAACCAACGTAGTTTCTCCAACAAGCTTATAAGGGCGAGGCGGACACTGACAGTGTAAAGAACGAACGTAGTCGCAGAGACGTTGCTCTAGCCGCCGCCATGTTTGTAGTCCTGCCTCTTCCGCCTCCGCCCTAATCTAAAATAATAACTTTAAGCCTTAATATAATGTGAACAGGTGAGTTGTATATAAATTCACCCTCAGTACAGTTGTCATGAACGGGGAAATTAGCTACAGAGACCAAAACTGTTTTTTGTACCAGGCTGTAAACATGTTTATTTCTGCTGTGAAACATGGGGACTTATGGAGACTGACTCACTTCTGGAGCCAGCCTCTAGTGGACGTTAGAGGAACTGCAGTTAGCTTGTTACAGCTTGTTTTTAGCATGTTTTTTAGCTTGTATTTAGCTTGTTGTTAGCTTGCTATCGTGTTCTGGGTTGGTTGTTATCTTGTATTAGCCTGTTAATTTGTTATTGTGCTTTAGCTTGTTTTAGCCTCTTGTAATCTTGTTGTTAGCTTCTTTTAGCTCGTTTTAGCCTGTAGTTAGCTTGTTATCATGTTTTAAGCTGGTCTTTAGCTTGTTGTTAGCTTGTTTTAGCTTATCTTAGCCTGTTGTTAGCTTAGCTGGTTGTTTTGTTTTAGCTCAGAGAAGCTCAGTACAGTTGTCATGAACGGGGAAATTAGCTACAGAGACCAAAACTGTTTTTTGTACCAGGCTGTAAACATGTTTATTTCTGCTATGAAGTTGGACATTTGGACATGGGGACTTATGGAGACTGACTCACTTCTGGAGCCAGCCTCAGGTGGACGTTAGAGGAACTGCAGTTAGCTTGTTACAGCTTGTTTTTAGCATGTTTTTTAGCTTGTATTTAGCTTGTTGTTAGCTTGCTATCGTGTTCTGGGTTGGTTGTTATCTTGTATTAGCCTGTTAATTTGTTATTGTGCTTTAGCTTGTTTTAGCCTCTTGTAATCTTGTTGTTAGCTTCTTTTAGCTCGTTTTAGCCTGTAGTTAGCTTGTTATCATGTTTTAAGCTGGTCTTTAGCTTGTTGTTAGCTTGTTTTAGCTTATCTTAGCCTGTTGTTAGCTTAGCTGGTTGTTTTGTTTTAGCTCAGAGAAGCTCAGTACAGTTGTCATGAACGGGGAAATTAGCTACAGAGACCAAAACTGTTTTTTGTACCAGGCTGTAAACATGTTTATTTCTGCTGTGAAGTTTTGAACATGGGGACTTATGGAGACTGACTCACTTCTGGAGCCAGCCTCAGGTGGACGTTAGAGGAACTGCAGGTTTTAGGGCAATTCACAGCCATGGAGGTCACCTGATGATCCAAAAAGAGGCAGGACTACAAATATGGCGGCTTGTTAAACTCCTCAATTAACTGACACCACATTTATAATATATGGTGAATTATTTTACATTTAAGTATTTTTTAACCTATATACTCAATTACACCTTAAAAACTGTTGCCAATAAAAAGACTTACTGATCGATTAGTGAAGGATTCATGTAACTCAGACACTGGACCTTAAAATAAGCCATGTACTGTGAAACACCTGTGTTTACTCTTTTTAAAGCACAATGACAACAGAAACTATAAATCACCCTGATCAAAAGTTACATACTCTTATAATTTGGCCTGATAACCTGCACCTAACTTGAAACAGTTGGGATTGAATGGCTATTAAAGGTAACGATCTTCACCTGTGATCTGTTTGCTTGTAATTAGTGGGTGTGTATAAAAGTCAGTGAGAAACCCTCGTATCCCTCATGTGGTGCTGTGCTGATGTCTTGGATGCAGAATCATGGGAAAAGCAAAGGATCTGCGAGAAAAGGTAGAACAACTGTACAAAACAGGAAACGGTTGATAACGCCTGTCAGCACTGTTCAAACACTGATTAAGAAATGGAAAGTAAGAGGAACTGTTGACATCAAACCACGGTCTGGTAGACCAAGCAAAGTTTCCCCCAAAGGAAAATTGTGTGGATCCCTGATGGTGAATCCCTGAGCTACAATGATGTTAAAGGGGGAAATGCACCGCATTAGGAACTGGGGTATGTAAACTGTTGATCAGGGTAATTAGGGTAATATCTGTTATTTTGGTTTAAATTGAGTTCTCACATTTGTTTCACAATAAATAGCTTCAGCTGTCCATTACCACATGTGGAAAAAGGTTTTTGTGTCAACATTCATTTTCTCTGAGAAATGGGTAAGAAACTATGAATTCTGTAAGGGGATGTGAACTTATGAGCAGCACTGTATGTGCTGCTGGTCAGTCATGAACCTGTGTGTGTTGTCAGCCATGAACCTGTGTGTGCTGCTGGTCAGTCGTGAACCTGTGTGTTGCTGGTTGGTGTGTTGCTGGTCAGTCATGAACCTGTGTGTCGCTGGTCAGTCATGAACCTGTGTGTCGGTTGTCAGTCATGAACCTGTGTGTGCTGCTGGTCAGTCATGAACCTGTGTGTCGGTTGTCAGTCGTGAACCTGTGTGTCGCTGGTCAGTCGTGAACCTGTGTGTCGCTGGTCAGTCGTGAACCTGTGTGTCGCTGGTCAGTCGTGAACCTGTGTGTCGCTGGTCAGTCGTGAACCTGTGTGTCGCTGGTCAGTCGTGAACCTGTGTGTCGCTGGTCAGTCGTGAACCTGTGTGTGTGTCGCTGGTCAGTCGTGAACCTGTGTGTGTGTCGCTGGTCAGTCGTGAACCTGTGTGTGTGTCGCTGGTCAGACGTGAACGTGTGTGTGTCGCTGGTCAGACGTGAACCTGTGTGTGTCGCTGGTCAGTCGTGAACCTGTGTGTGTCGCTGGTCAGTCGTGAACCTGTGTGTGTCGCTGGTCAGTCGTGAACCTGTGTGTCGGTTGTCAGTCGTGAACCTGTGTGTCGGTTGTCAGTCGTGAACCTGTGTGTCTGTTGTCAGTCGTGAACCTGTGTGTCTGTTGTCAGTCATGAACCTGTGTGTCGGTTGTCAGTCATGAACCTGTGTGTCGGTTGTCAGTCATGAACCTGTGTGTGCTGCTGGTCAGTCATGAACCTGTGTGTCTGTTGTCAGTCATGAACCTGTGTGTGCTGCTGGTCAGTAATGAACCTGTGTGTGCTGCTGGTCAGTAATGAACCTGTGTGTGCTGCTGGTCAGTAATGAACCTGTGTGTCTGTCAGTCATGAACCTGTGTGTCGCTGGTCAGTCATGAACCTGTGTGTCGGTTGTCAGTCATGAACCTGTGTGTGCTGCTGGTCAGTCATGAACCTGTGTGTCGGTTGTCAGTCGTGAACCTGTGTGTCGCTGGTCAGTCGTGAACCTGTGTGTCGCTGGTCAGTCGTGAACCTGTGTGTCGCTGGTCAGTCGTGAACCTGTGTGTCGCTGGTCAGTCGTGAACCTGTGTGTCGCTGGTCAGTCGTGAACCTGTGTGTCGCTGGTCAGTCGTGAACCTGTGTGTGTGTCGCTGGTCAGACGTGAACGTGTGTGTGTCGCTGGTCAGACGTGAACCTGTGTGTGTCGCTGGTCAGTCGTGAACCTGTGTGTGTCGCTGGTCAGTCGTGAACCTGTGTGCTGCTGGTCAGTCGTGAACCTGTGTGTCGGTTGTCAGTCATGAACCTGTGTGTGTCGCTGGTCAGTCATGAACCTGTGTGTGTCGCTGGTCAGTCATGAACCTGTGTGTGTCGCTGGTCAGTCATGAACCTGTGTGCTGCTGGTCAGTCATGAACCTGTGTGTGTTGTCAGCCATGAACCTGTGTGTCGCTGGTCAGTCATGAACCTGTGTGTCGCCGGTCAGTCATGAACCTGTGTGTCGGTTGTCAGTCATGAACCTGTGTGTGTGTTGTCAGCCATGAACCTGTGTGTCGGTTGTCAGTCATGAACCTGTGTGTGTCGCTGGTCAGTCATGAACCTGTGTGTGTGTTGTCAGCCATGAACCTGTGTGTGTGTTGTCAGCCATGAACCTGTGTGTCTGTTGTCAGTCATGAACCTGTGTGTCGCTGGTCAGTCATGAACCTGTGTGTCGGTTGTCAGTCATGAACCTGTGTGTCGCTGGTCAGTGGTGAACCTGTGTGTCGGTTGTCAGTCATGAACCTGTGTGTGCTGCTGGTCAGTGGTGAACCTGTGTGTCGCTGGTCAGTGGTGAACCTGTGTGTCGCTGGTCAGTGGTGAACCTGTGTGTCTCTGGTCAGTGGTGAACCTGTGTGTCTCTGGTCAGTGGTGAACCTGTGTGTCTCTGGTCAGTGGTGAACCTGTGTGTCTCTGGTCAGTGGTGAACCTGTGTGTCGCTGGTCAGTGGTGAACCTGTGTGTCGCTGGTCAGTGGTGAACCTGTGTGTCGCTGGTCAGTGGTGAACCTGTGTGTCTCTGGTCAGTGGTGAACCTGTGTGTCGCTGGTCAGTGGTGAACCTGTGTGTCTCTGGTCAGTGGTGAACCTGTGTGTCTCTGGTCAGTGGTGAACCTGTGTGTCGCTGGTCTGTGTCGCTGGTCGGTGTGTTGCTGTCTCTCTGCCGTCTGTACTTTCAGTTGGGTCTTGTATTTCCAGTCTAACTCAGTGGTACCAACCTTTCCTCCCGCAGGGGTCGACACTATCATAAGTTGATTTATTTCGCGGGTTTACCTCCGGAGCTGTTCGGCTGTCGTCGAACCACTTGTTCCCGGGCGTCCCTCCTCATGTTCTCCTCCTCTTCCTCGGTCCGAGCTTCGGCCATTTCTCCTCCTGTCTATCGTTCGTACGCTGTCTCCTTCTCTTGTCCTCCTGTCTGTCTCCTTGTCTTGTCCTCCTGTCTGTCTCCTTCTCTGGTCCTCCTGTCTGTCTCCTTGTCTTGTCCTCCTGTCTGTCTGCCAGAGGAGGAAAATGGAGTCAAAGCAGAGACGGCTCCATCGTTCCTGCTGCGTCGCTAACGTCCAACAAACTCGGGACAAGTTCACCCCGAACAGCGTCAACTTCACCGGGCCGAACCGACTCCCAGCGTCCGTTAAACAGCTCGTCTGTGTCGGTGACAGGCTCCGGGCCTCTCACGGTGTTTCAGACCGGCTGTTAGTTTTAATTTAAACTGTTTTTAACGTGTTTTTGTCGGTTGAAGTCTGCGCGAGCTTCCCTGTTGTCACCCCCTCTACTCTTATCCCGGTCGCGAGCTCAAGACACGGAGCCGCACGCGCTGCGCGGGGGCGTGACGTCACCAACTGAACAAACAAACATGGAGGACAAAAAAAACAATAAAAAGAAATGAAAATAATAACAAAAAATAAAATTAGAAAATAATACGTGAAAATACTAATAACAAAATATAATAATAATAAATAAAATAAATGGAAAAAATAATAAGTGAAAATATTAACAAAATAATAATAAAATAAATGAAAATACCAAAATTAAAAATAATAAACATGACAATAATAATACAAATAAGTGAAAATAAAAACAAAATTAAAAATATATAATAAATAAATAAAAATATTTTAAAAATACAATTAAAATACATGGAGGATAAAATAAAAAAAACAAAATAATAATATAGTACATATAGCACACATGTGCTATACTAACACGTTAAGTCACATTTGATTAAATTTATATCAGTCCTGTGTGAAACAGTAGCTGTAGAGATGTTTATGTTTCACTGTTTATTCAGGCTGCACAGTTTAAACATCAGTGTTTTTATTAATGCAAATACAGCTGAGAATTCAGTCCAAGCCACCTGGAGTGCACATGCATAAAAATTCACATTATGAATAATAAAAGATGCAAATGATTTCAGCAGGGAGTCCAACGTGTGTGCAGGAAGAGACTGAAACCGAACACAGGGTGCAGATAACAAACAAGTTGGGACAGGTGTGAGTGTGAACAGGTGTGGACAGGTGTGGACTGGCAGCAGACGCTGACACAGAGCTTCATGTGTGAAACCTTAGTTTATTTTGCAGGCCCACAGTGAACGTGCGCTTATGAATATTATCAAGCTGCTTATGAACTCACAGTGTCAGAATATTATTTAATATTACTTTCACATGAATGCATCAACAAACTCCCTGAAAAACTAATTTTACTTCATTTCTTATTTGTGGTAAAACTTCTTTTAATCACTTGCACAGAATGAAAATGTTTTCCAACACAAAGATCCATGAATTAATCATGATTGTGAAATAATGAAATCACTCCAGTTCTCATATGTTGCCAGCAGAGTGCAGCACAGACTGCTCTGCAGACAGGAGCAGGTGTAAAGACAGACCTCTGATGGAAGAAGAGCGAACTGAAACACATTCATATACAGTCAATACAATTTAATTTTAGTCATTCCAAATAACAGAAGATCATATAGATCTATAAGTGACAAACACTGAGCTGAAGTTTACATAGAGGTAAAATCAGTGTTTTAATGTTGGAAAGGTGCCATAATTGGTATTATATAAATACTTTAAATGGCTTAAGGAGCAAAAACAAAAACTATTATCATTAAATTAAATTACACTTATTTTAAGGCCCAGTCTCTGAGTTTGGTCAAGTTATTTAAATAAAACCATGTGAGAGGTTTAGAGGGGAAACTACAATCATATCATGTATATTATAAATATATAGATATACTGTACATGTGACAAGATTTTATGAAAGTACCTTGAATTTATACTTCAGTACAGTAAAGGAAACTAAAGAAAGTAATAAAATACTATTTATATAAATATATAGATGGACTAAATATATAATGGTAAAATCTAATAATGAATGAATGTATAAATAGAGAAATAAATGAAAATGTACGTCTCCACGTGTCAGTTCATGTAGATATTATACCTTAAAACATGTTATTATATACAGACTGTTTTTGAGGGGGCGTGGCTTGCTCCATATGTGGGCGGGGCCACACGGTTACCTAGCAGCAAGCAGCGCAGTGATTGACAGCTGAGCGGATTAAAGCCTGACGAGCGGAGCTGCGGCAGAACCGGGTCGAAACAAACCGAAACCATCCGGGTAGAAGAGAGAGAGACGATTTATGGAGCGGGACCGAGTTTGAAGACACTTCAGCTCTGTTTGTTTGTTTGTTTGTTTGTGGGACAGGAAGACACAGGACACACTGACATTCCTTCAGCCGAGGTAAGACCCGTGTGACAGGGTCAGCTCAGTCTGTGCAGGCTTCACTATACACAGAATATATATTATAATATATATTATACATGTGTGGAGTATTAAATGTCTGTGTCTGACCCTGGAGAAGAATAATCTGAGTTTATAAATTTGAGTAATGAGTTTATGAATGTTCAGTCAGAGATATAAACAGATTAAAGACTATTTATTATTTATTATTATTTATAAAGACAATAACACAAAAGAACAGAAAACTAAAGTTCTAGAAACACAGAAGTTATACACGAGTGTGTGTTATTTCTACTTTATTCTACTGAGTCTGCAAAGGTGTGTGTGTTTTGCTGAGTAATGCTGGTACACACACTCAGGTGTGTGTGTGTGATGTAAGAAGTATTAAGACTGAGCAGCGTGCTCACACAGTTCAGTGACACTGACACACACACACACAGTACGGTGGTGCGTTCAGGGTCAGCTGACAAACAATGAGCTCAAGTCATGGAGTTTCCTGAACCAGAAAGTACATTTACTCGAGTATTTGAGGTTTGTTTGTACTCTACTACACCTCACAGCTGAATATTCAGTGTTCATTTAATGATAGAATACGTTTTATTTACGTCTTCTGTACTACATCTCAGAATCTACACTCCTGTGACGACCTGTTCTTGCTTTCCTGTCCAGTGAACGTCATAAAATCTGTGCACAGAGTTCAGATAGTGCAGAGTGTAACGACAAATAACTCGAATCACTCTTGGATTAGCTGTAAAAAAAAAAACAGGAGTTTCAGAGGCAAACACATGATGATCTGATAGACCGTGATGTATTAAACCACACATCAGAACATAAAGCAGTTCAAATGAGCTCAACCTGAAACTTCTACAGCCGTAAAATGCAGCGTGAGTATGGATCCAAAAACATCAGAGTGAATCAGAAAACACTGACACGGATTCTCTGAATTATCCTCGTATACTTTGACGAACTTTACTGAGGTTTTGAATGCAGGACATGTACTTGTATTGGAGTATTGGAGTAATCATTCACTGCAGTTTGGAAAGTCTCAGACGAAAGGTACCTGATATAATTAGTTTGAATTAACAATCAAACAATGTTTTAAGTTTAAGCAAAAGTATCTGAGCTGTGAATATGTTATGTTTTATAAACAGTGTTTGAATTGATGAATTTAATTTAGCTGATAATTGTTACTGCATCAGCAGATTTTTGCTTTGTGGACTTTGCAAACAGTTTTCTGTGAGAAACAAACAGCTGGAATCCAGCAGGAGATTAACACGTGTGCGCTTTCTGAGAGAACATTCAACATCAGTGTCTGTGCTTTACTTTGAAAATCTACGAGCGTGTAGGATGTGACTTAAAGAACTTAAACTTAAAGGTTTGATTATCAGAATGAATTTAAAATTCAATCAGCCAAACACCCCGCTGTTTTTTTGTGAATTAAAACAAAAATAGGTCAAAAAATCGGAATCTAAACCTGTCTGTGTGTGTGTGTGTGTGTGTGTGTGTGTGTGTGTGTTTAATCCCTGGTTTGTGTGATGGCATGTGACTGTCTGACCTTATAACTAACACACACACACACACACACACACACACACACACACACACACACACACACACACACACACACACACAGGGATTATACCTCACCGTCTCGTTTCAGATTACTCCGCTCACACACATACATACCTACATTACCAAGAGTGGACTACGAGATTACACGGACCAAATGTTTTTAAAATAAATAAATAAATAAACAAACAGTAAATTTACTTTTGAAGCAACATTGTGTAGAAATCTGTATTTTATGTGTTTAGAGGCTGCGCAGCACAGTCACATTTCCCAGCTCCTGTTCTGGCACGACACTTGCTCCGCTCCCTATCAGCATTCCCTGTAAACAACTACTACTACTACTAGTACTACTTCTACTACTACTACTTTTACTACTTCTACTACTACTTCTACTACTTCTACTACTACTTCTACTTCTAATTTTTCTTCTACTAATACTACTACTTCTACTTCTACTACTACTACTTCTACTTCTACTACTACTTCTACTACTACTATTTCTACTTCTACTTCTACTTCTACTACTACTTCTTCTACTACTTCTACTTCTACTACTACTTCTACTTCTTCTAATTTTTCTTCTACTAATACTACTACTTCTACTTCTACTACTACTACTTCTACTTCTACTACTACTATTTTTACTTCTACTTCTACTTCTACTACTACTTCTTCTACTACTTCCACTTCTACTACTACAATTTCTACTACTACTACTACTACTTCTACTACTACTACTACTACTACTAGTACTTCTACTACCACTACTACTTCTACTTCTATTACTACTACTACTTCTACTACTACTTCTTCTCAGAGCTCACAGTCCGGGCAGCCTGGCTAACGAACTGAGCTAACAGCAGCTACAGCTTAGATCATGGATGGGTTTGTAAACTGTCTCTCTCTCTTTCTCAGGACTACAGGCGGCAGGCTCGCTCGTCCATGTCGTCGCAGCAGCAGCAGCATACAGGTTCGTTTACTGTAGAGGATTTCTTGGGGAGCTCCGATGGGAATTCCTGGAATGTCCTGAAACGCCCAGGGTGGGACTCGGATGCATTCACAATTTTTTCCTGTTTGCCTTGTTGCCGCTGACGTACCGTACTTCCTGTTCCTGCCTCGGCTCCTGTCTTCTCTGCATTCATAGAAACACAGTGTGGCGATCAGCTGATCATTCATTGGTTAAATGTGGAGGGACCTCGGTGACCTCTGATGCTGAACTGTATCTCTGAAAAGTGTCGGCCCGCCTGTCTCCTCCAGGCCAGAAGCTGCCCAACGAGCCCAGGGAAAGAGCCTGATCCCGGGCTAAGAAAGCCAGCTGATGCCCTCCTTCCATCAGAGCTGGACCATGCTATAGCCACCTGACGAGCCAGCCAGGATGATGGCCTCGGTGGTTGTCGGGGGCATCCGGAAGAGGTCTCTGACGCTGAGAGGGGTGGACCCCGAGACCTGTATGATCGTCTTCAAGAACCACTGGGCTCAGGTAATGGAATCAATCAATCAATCAATCAATTAATCAATCAATCCTGACTTTGTTTTTGTCTGTCCTATTTTCCTCATAATGCTTGGCAGACACTGTGTGTGTGTGTGTGTTACTGACCCAGACTTTGGCCCTTTAAACACAGGATCCATTTAGAACAAAACCTCTCTACACCCGCCAAGAAAACCCACACACACACTCCCCCTGTCTGTGTGTGTACAAGTGCATTTTGTGTGTGTGTGTGTGTGTGTAGTCCTGAAGCAGCCAAGGTCAAAGGTTAACACAAGTCCAGACAGTGAATTACATTCCTCTCTTTCGATTCATCTCTACTTGTTGTTCATCTATTCTTGAATTGAATATAAAAACATTTTCTCAGTTGCTGGTGTGTCACTTCTCTTTGTCCTTTTTTCTGCAGGTAGTGAAGATCCTGGAGAAACACGAGCCGGGTCGCGGCAGCACCGGTGCTCTGAGTTTCCTCTCCGGTCACACTAGCAGCAGCTCTGGAGGATTACGCCTCGGTCCCATCCCGGCTGACGAAGCCAGCGCCGTCCAGAACTATGTGGAACACATGCTCTTCCTGCTGATGGAGGAAGAGGCGGGGCAAGGTACGCGAACAAAGAAAACTACACGTGTGACTGTGGAGTCTTGTTGGTCTCATGTGTGTTACGCACCGTTACCAGGGGGAGCGATGGGTCCGATCCTGGAGTTTGTGGTTCTGGAGGGTGTGATGGAGAGGCTGTTTCTGTGGAGCCTGAGGAGGCAGTTTACTGAAGACATGAAGCTGGAGCAGCTCAGGATGTACCAGATGCTTCTGTCTCAGGCCAGGCAGCCTCTACTGCACCATAAACCAGTTTTACGGCCGCTCATGATGCTGCTGGCCTCCTGTGCTGGAGCTGGAACCGGTGAGTCGGTGGTGAAATCACTAATGTGTACTTTCTTCAGCTCCGAGTCCAGTCTTGGTGTTACACTTGTTCTGTCTTTGCACGACCCTGCAGAAATGTGGTTTCACATGCTGCAGGTGTAGCTGCTAAGACGTTTAAACAGTTACCTGGGTAGTTGATCACCTGTGCCCCCCCCCTCCCCCTCTCCAGACAGCGGTGGTGTGGTGGAGGCGGAGCTGGTTCTCCTGTTGAACCAGCTCTGTGTGGCTCTGGTCAAAGATCCCTCAGTGCTGGAGCTGTTCTTCCACACCAGTGAGGACCAGGGAGCCGCCAACTTCCTGCTGTTCTCCCTGCTCATACCGTACACACACAGGTAGGTGTACACACACACACACAGGTATACACACTACAAGGTGCATGCAGTACATACCTGTGCTACACACATACACAGAGGAAGGTATACACAAACAGGTGCTACATGCATGCACTGGTATACACACATATAAACATGCACAGATATCAGCACATGTAGGTTAAGGGTACACACACACACAGGTAAATACACTTAAACAACAGGTGCATACATATTTCGTATCCATAGGACTCATAGAAGTACACACACACACACGCACACACACACGCACAGAGGGGTATACACACAGCTGAAAACAAACTCACACATTTGTTTGAATGTGCAGTCCACAAAAACACACATACACACGAACAGGTAGGGTATACACACACAAATAAACACTTGTTCACACACAGGTAGGGTATACACACAACATACAAGAAAGGTACACTACACACACACACACAGGTATGGTACACACAAATAGATGGGGTAGAAACACATGCGGACAGATGGGGTTGACACTAAGGTATACGCGTATTTGGTACACACACATACACATATTGGAAGGGTACACACATACACACTCATATTGGAAGGGTACACACATACACACTCATATTGGAAGGGTACACACATACACACTCATATTGGAAGGGTACACACATACACACACATATTGGAAGGGTACACACACTCACACACATATTGGAAGGGTACACACACTCACACACATATTGGAAGGGTACACACATACATATTGGAAGGGTACACACACACGCACACATATTGGAAGGGTACACACACGCACACATATTGGAAGGGTACACACACACGCACACATATTGGAAGGGTACACACATACATATTGGAAGGGTACACACATACACACACATATTGGAAGGGTACACACATACACACACATATTGGAAGGGTACACACACTCACACACATATTGGAAGGGTACACACATACACACTCATATTGGAAGGGTACACACATACACACACATATTGGAAGGGTACACACATACACACACATATTGGAAGGGTACACACACTCACACACATATTGGAAGGGTACACACATACACACACATATTGGAAGGGTACACACACACACACACATATTGGAAGGGTACACACATACATATTGGAAGGGTACACACATACACACATATCGGAAGGGTACACACACACACACACATATTGGAAGGGTACACACATACACACACATATTGGAAGGGTACACACACATATTGGAAGGGTACACACACATATTGGAAGGGTACACACATACATATTGGAATGGTACACACACACACACACACACACACATATTGGAAGGGTACACACATACACATATTGGAAGGGTACACACACACACACATAT
>CM014101.1:22676952-22754452 GCA_004119915.2 Collichthys lucidus | reverse complement strand
TGTCCGTGCTTTATAATACTGGTAACCAATGTAGATCAGCCAACACAGGTGCGTAACGTGTGACGTATGACAAGTCTGGTTGCATTTTGGACCAAGTCAAGACACAAATGATTAAATTAGAGTAGTCAAGGCGGGAGGAGACGCAAACAGGGATGACCTTTTCTAGATATTGAGAAGAGACAAAATAAAAAGTGGAAAAAAAACAACAACTGTTGATAAAAGTTCATGTGTTGGTCAAAGATCTTTACAATCGGGGGACCACTGATACTCTCAGGCTTGATTGTGATAGGGACTTCTGTTTTGTCTTGAGTTAAGGTGAAGGAAGTTATCTGACATCCAATGATGGCTGTTAGGCAGTCTTGCAGGGTAGAGATTCAACTAAGGTCATCTCATTTAAAGAAATATAGCAGGGTATCGTCCGCATAACAAGATAATGACTGAGCATGTACAGTGAAAAGAGAATAGGGCCCAGGATTGAACCCTGTGGAACACCACGTCTGTATTTAGCTATTGTTCCTGATTTCGAGAGGGTTTGTGGTTCCACCATATGGCACGACTGGGTCAGGACTTATGTTGTTTCCCAGATGAAAATTCAACACATAATTTATAATTTTAACAGGGTTTGACTACAGTTTAGTTTTTAATGTTATCACATTCATGCGTGCCTGGGTGTAGCTGACCGTGGAGGAGGTGATGACCACCACGGCGTACCTGGACCTCTTCCTGCGCTCCATCCCTGAGCCCGCCCTCCTGCAGCCCTTCCTGTCCTTCATCCTGCTGCACACACATGACAACGTGCACATCCTGGACACACTGGTCAGCAGGGTCAACACACCTTTCCAGGTAACGCACTGAACTACAGTCCACTGTTTGATGAAGTGAGCTTCACTTTGACCTTCAACCATTCGCGTCTCTTGTCAGTTGGGGACGGTGTCTCTGGCTCTGTTCAGGACTCTGATTGGTCTCTTCTGTGAAGACGTCATGCTGCAGCTGGTGTTCAGGTCAGTCTGAACGTTTTGTCCAAACAGTAAGCGCTTTTTTCTGGCATCAGATTGTGATGTTTGCTGTGACTGACCAGGATCCGGCCTCGTGTCCTCAGGTATCTGATTCCTTGCAGCCACCTGACCAGGCAGCAGCGCTGCTCCTTAAAGCAGAGGGACTGCTCCTCCTCCAGCGCTGCCTCATTTCTGCTCCTCATGCCCTCCTGGTGCCCTGAGAACCTGGACAACACAAATGTACACTCCGAGCACCACATCCACTGGCCCAAAGGAGCAGGTCAGTACGACCCACACACCTACAGTACAACCATCTAACATATCTTCATGCTAACTTCAATTCTGTCTCGTCAGATCTGTCGGTATCAGACAGTGTTGGTTACTGTCGCGGTTCAGACTTTTTGATGGATGTAAACTATCTCCACTACCTCTGGGACGCCCGTCAGGCCATCTCCACGTCCCACAGGTCAGTCTCAACTTCATGTCCTCCAATATAAACTCACGGGATGGACTATGGACCAACGTGGTACCTTAGGTACTGCTGGTTATGGAAAATGGCCATTTTATTATAGTTCTGCACATATTTCATTAAAACATTTTTTAGGGACATCTTGTTTAAAAGTGTTTGGTACTGCATTTCAAGTACAGCTGAAGATGATGGGCATGATTTGCAGGAATGAAGATTTCAAACCCGATAAAGGTGTTAGAGGAAAAGTTAGGGAATCTCTGGAGCTTTCGCAATTGTTGCACAGAACCATCTAGGGAGTGAGGGAGGGAAGGGAGGGAAACAGTTTAAAAAAGGGCAGGCACTAACAAGAAATACTTGGCTTGTGGTCGGATGAACCATCTATCACCGTATCACATCAACCAATGAGATCAACCAACCATTTAAGGCCAGAAAACATCTTTTCAAACCAGAAAGTCCTTCAGTCGCGTTCTTTGCTCTTCTTTCAATGAAGAAATACTTAACTACGTTAACCTCTCTAACAGCTGCCATTGTTGTCTTAGAGCAAGTAGTCAACACAACAATAGTTCCTCATAGGATGCTGGTTGGTATAAACAAGGGTACATCCTGTTTTTTAAGAGAATAACCACTAAGATTTTACTTTATTTCAGTCCTGTTTTGTTTTCCTGCAGGGCATGTCAGTTCTGGTCAGCTCCGTATGACGGGATCAACCCTTCGCCTCAAGAATACCGATCTGACACGCCAGGGGATGACGTAGAAGAAGAGGAGGAGGACATAACGCGAGTCAAGAGTGACTCTATCTGCTCCGTGGCTGACACTCCTCCGCCTTTGGCCGTCTCCCCTACCCCGTCCTCCTCAGACACCATCTCCACAGGCAACCAGGCAGGAAGAGCCAGCTCGGCCCTGGAGCTGGAGTGGGACGACATTTTTGCAGAGGACGATGTCTCTTTATCAGGCATGCTAGCAAACGGCTGCACTTCCACTGCCGCACTTCCTCCTCGACACATCCAGGAGATGCGACGCACCGCGACCAAGCTGGTGCACGGCTCGTACGTAGAGGAGTCCGAGTTCCAGGACGACGTTCTGGTCTACGATCTCGTCGCCCAGAAAGACACGAAGGCGGCCATTTTGGAGCGAATCATGGCTGCGAATCGGCGGGCGAGGGGAAGCATCTCGAACGGCCAACGAGTGTCGACTACGATGACAGCGATGTTGGCGACAACAGGGAGGACGGTCATAGAAACGGTTAACAGCATAATGTCGACAAGGAGGATGAGCGAGGATGGAGGGAAGGAGGAGAGGAGATGGAGTGAGGATTATGGGAAGGAGGTGAGAAGGAGGCGTGAGGACTGTGGAAAGGAGGAAGATGAGATAAAGAGGATGGATGTACACGGAGAGCCAAAGAGACGTCCGTTTTTCACCAATGGTTTCAATGCCAAGAATCACATCGTCCACAAATGTGATGACGACAACACCCTTACACAAAACTGCGAACTGAGTGACCTCACAACTACTATCACTAATCACATGCACACACGCCACAATCCCACGCCATGTTTAGAGGCTTTACCCAATGGCTATTCAGAACCTGAACCACACGATTCTTTGGCCGAGTCTCCGAGTCCACCGGCTGGCAAAGCCACCAACACTGACGACTTCCTGTCTCGATACCGCAAGCTCATGCTGTCTTTGGGCGTGCAGCCAGACTGTGACGACATCGCGGATGACATCGGCACATTCAGGAAGCGGGTCCAAGCGCTGAGGCGAACGCTGGAGGAAGAGGAGGAAGAACTCGGCGGGGAATTTGTCTTTGGCGCCTTGTGGGATGACAGCGAGGAGGAAGATGAAGAGGAAGGAGAGGAGATGATGAGCAGCTGTAAGAAAAGCAGCAGAGGGCACGGAGTTCCCTTCACAGGTCTGTGCCTCCAAGCACGAGTGAACTAGACGTTGAAGCTTTCTGGAGCAGAAAACATCCATTAGATAAATTGAAAGAGGCTTTATGGTTGAGTAACCCGCGTCCTACCAGCAGACTGTGTCTTCATCGTCATGGAAGAACATTAGAAAACTGCATTAGTTTAATGTAATGTAGAAATATGAGAGCCTGTTTGGAAAACAAGAAAATCAGAAATTCACGTCTAGTCCGAGCAATCACCCTCGATTGCAAAAGCTTTAGATCGGAGTCAATGTAAATGGGAGTAAATGGTTCATGCTGAATACCTTCTTGAAACAAACTGGTTTGCAGGATGTGTTGTGTTCACAGAGACACTAACCCGCAGTCTCCCATGATGCCCCAGGTCCATTCATCAGCGTCCTGTTGTCCCGGCTGGAGAACCTTCTGGAAAACTCCATCGCCGTGAACCTGCTGGTGACGGGCATCCTGGCACAGCTGGTGTCGTACCCGCAACCTCTGCTGAGATCCTTCCTGCTCAGCACGGACGACCACAAGCAGCCCAACGTACGGACGCTATACCAGGTAACATCCACACACACACACACACGCCCGATGTTTCTGATTTTATTCGATTGTTTGAGTCATTGTTTGACTTCTAATGTAGGTGCTGGTGTCCGTGCGTGCTCAGATAGAGCGCTTCATGGCGGCCAGACCTGACTACTCTGCCCTCGTCACTCAGGCCTGGAGGTTCTTGTTAGTGAAAGACCAAGACAGCAAGTTCAGAGGTGAAGTAACACACATCAGCGCATACAAACATGAATGAAACCCCGCCCAGCTGGAGGTTTTAGTGCCTGAAGCTAGTCCAGCCCAGCTCTCACCAACCACTAAGAGTCAGTCCCACATTTACTCTTGTCCGGCAGCTTCAGATCTGTTGTTGGAGGGAAGTTTGAAGCATGTACACCTTCATGATCACAGTATAACATTTCCTCCATGTGTCTCAGAGTGCCTCCAGTCTCAGGACGGCGACCTCATCCTGGACCCGTCTCTTCCGAATGGATCCGTAAGGAACGCCCTGGCTCTGCCTCCTCTTGGCGTCCTGCCGCCCTGCCCTCCCATCCCCCCGCAAGCCAAGAGCCGAGTGTTCGCCATCGTGCTGTACGCCGAGTTCCTGAAGGAGCTGGCCGCCATCGCCCAGGAGCACAGCATCGCACCGGACTGCCCTGACGAGGAGCGACGGGAGTAATGTGTGAACGAGGAGCTGCTTAGTGGCCACCAGCAGAAGACCGAAGGCACAAAATATGCACACTGAGAGGTAATGCAACATATATGATATATATTGTTTCATGCATAGTTTTGTATGTATGTTGATATTCCTGGCAGCACTTGAATATTTTGACCTTGTCCCATGTGAATGTGGATATTTACCATGTATGTAGATGGAAACGATTTGAAGGTAAATCCATGTTTGATATATTTGTGCAAACATTTCTGACATTTTTGCACAACTAATTAATGTGAAAAAAATGAAAACCAGATCATAGCTGTGTCTCAATTTGAAAACTTTAGTTAATACACTTCTATGTAGAACTCTGCGTACTGTATTTCCTGCTGTAGTGTGAATTTTTTTAAGAATTTAATACCGGAAATGACGTTCAGGACATTTTACCGCTGCTCTTCTTGCCAAATAGCAACCTTAAAAAAGACATTTGATTGCCAAATTATGAATATAAAACACATGCACAACTTACATTTCTAGTTACCGCAACCAACTCCAGCTCCGGCAGCTTCCTCTGCCACAATGCCAGCGGCTGTTCCTCTTCGACTACGTAGCCAAAAAGTGAGAGAATTGAGACACGGCTTTATTGTCGGCAAACTTCCTGCTAAAAATCACATTCCTTCAAACTCAGGATGGAAAACTTGCATCATGAATACAAATAAATAAATAAAAACATTCATCAACACAAAAAAACAAGTTACCCGATCAATGTAATTCATTTTCAAAAATCTTTCCTGCTTTGTTATTTTGTAGAAATGATGGAGTCTGGTTCCACATGTCCACTGACTGTGTTCACTTGTTTTAATCATTGTTATTTAAATTTTAAATTGGTGATCGGTGATCAGTCGTGTCTTCCTGTTTTTCCTGATGTCTTTATATGCGCAGAATATTGACGAAGCCTTATTCCAGAGATTTTAGTGCAAGAACCCGAGACGCAAAAATGAAACAAAGATTTTTTAATGTCTTATAAGATCAAATATCGGATCTGGATCTGATTTGCACTTCTCTCATTGTGTGTTTCATCGCTTTCAGTGTTCAGTGTTTGCTTTTCTTATAAATTAATTTAATTTTTGTCCTGTTGAAGTTTTTTTTTTTTGCTGTCATGCTTCGAGTCAACAACACAAACCTGAACTCTAAAAGGCGTCTTCATCGTTAAACTGTGTCACCATGGAGACGTTACAAGATGCTGGACACTGCCACCTGTTGGTGAACCACAGCTGGGACATGTTTCCATTTTTTTTTTTTTTACCGTCTCTTGTCTCCTTTTTGCCAAAATGAACGTGAAAATTAATAAACTGGTTTTGACAATCTGATTTTCAGAAAGTCTGTCATGCAGATTTCATCATTTCTTTGCTTATTCATATAATGCAGTACAACCGAGGGAACACGTCAGGATAGAACATGCCCCGTCTATTTTGAAGCATTAAGTTTATATTTTGGGAAATAAACATTATTCTTACTTAAAATCTGCTCTTAGTTAATGATCTTTTAATCAGCACCTGCTGCACCTGCTCCTTGTAAAAGGTGGAAAAATCCTCGATCAGCAGCTCTAAAGTTCATAAATCATCATGTTGTGTTGTTTGTGGAGGCTGAAGCTGATTCACGGTGGTTTTATTACGCAGCTGCCAGGTAACCAGTGGAGACTCCAGGAAGAAACTGGTGTCACGACATGAAATAGTCCGACACAAGACGCACACACACACAATGGGGATTGACCTTTTTTAATTTAGGTTTACCCATGGATTAAACTCTAATGCTGGGAAAGCCTGGAACATACACTATGTTTTCATCACCTGAAAATAAAAAGCTTTATGTTTGTTACCTCAGAGTCAGATGTTTACATCTACACAGGCCACAACTGGCTCTAGATAGAGTTACTCTTACATGCTTGTAAGGAGATGGTGAGGTGAGGGGTATTCAGACCAGCTCGGGCAGGGTTGTGTGGCTGTGTGTGTGCAGTATTCTAAATAAAATGTGTGTTTAGGTAACTCACCTTTTGTCTCTTCTCTCCAGGGTAGCCGAGCACTATTTAAATGTTGACGTACCATGTGCTGATCGGTGTGTATGTTTGGCACAGTTGAAGCATGTAGACTAACTCATAGTGTAAATGTATTTGACGGGTTGTTGTGTTGGGTTGTAATGGGAGGACCACAGACTGTGTCAGGGTCTAGGTTGGTTTCAGCAGTAGGGTATATAAGGACCGCTTTCTTGGTAGTTTTAAGTCTGTATGTGAAATGGTTCAATGTTGGTGAAATAAAACACCTTGTTTGACCGTCGTACCAACCGGCCTTGGAATAAAATCCTGCGTCCTTTTTGTCCGAGACAAGACCGAGTAAAAGTGCAGACGATTCAAAAAGTGGTCATGACACATGACCGATCTTGGAAACTTCCCCTGGGAGGAGCTGGAAAGCCGTGATGAACCCGCTGCCACCGCGACCCGACCCCAGATGACCTGATCTGTTGATCGATACCCAATCTGACACCATACAGGAGAGTAAGTGCAGTCTGTGGGATAGAGCAGTACTCAATGCGGTTGGTACGTTAAAGCAAAGTAGAGTCAAGTAAACCAATCAGGGTCCGTCTGTGGTTTGCTGGTTCCTGTTTGACTTCAGAGACAGTTCCTGAGAGACAACATTTTTCTACTTTGGTGTTTTTCACGTTTGACTGATTGGAATAAGAAGACAGGAGGTGTTGACGATGGCAGTGATGAAGATTTTCCTGATGGCGTCGGCTGCTGGTAAGCACGCGCCCCTTCAAAGTGTCGCCTCGATGACGTGGTGAGATCAGTTTCAGTTGTGTCGTGTCGTACTGAACAGAAACTCAAATCAATCCATGTCAAGAAAGTCGAAGACTCTGCAGCATGAGTTGCTCACGCTGTAACTTTGGACTCACTGATTAATGGAAACGGGTCGTACTTTTACTTTTGTTAGTGTGTTTTGATGCTAAAACATTTCTATATGTTTGTGTTTATGTTTCCATGACAACCGGTATATTAACTTCTCTCTGTTTCTGTCTCAGTTCTGGCGATTTCTTCTCTCTCCAGTGGACAAACTACTGAAGACCCATACGAGTATGATTATGGTATGTGGTAGGAAGATGCAGTGACAACAGACCCGATCAACAAGTTTACTGCGATCGCAGTGTGTTGTGTTCCAAACCCGGGTAAATTAGCAATAACACGCCGATTACAAGAGTTTCCTGATGGACAGTGAAGTAAACTGTAGCTGCTGTTAGCTCAGTTTGAGGGGGGGGTGTTTGTGTTTGGACCACAGGAGTTTTGGACTGCCTGGAAGAAGAAGAGGTTCACAGGTCCGGGTTGTGGAGTCGGTATGGTAAGAGGACGTTGACGGAAGAAGCTAAGACGAGAAAATGAAAGAGTCTAGAGGCCGAGCTGGGCTGACTGCTGCTGGACTAGTCGGTGATATCAGCCGCTGCTGGGTCTGATGTAATGTTGCTTTAACTTCCAGTAATAATTCACATACAGAAAACATCTTAAAAGAGATCTGATACTGTTAATAACAGGCTACGGAACAATGAGAACACAACAAATGCTAGTCCACTTCCCTTTTCTCAGTCTTCTTCTGCTTACTGTCGCGAACCTCACCCCAGTTTTTTGTGAGGTTCTCACATTGTTCTCACTTCCTCATGTTGTGGTCAGGTCCCTGTCCGAACCGTCCGACTGTGGTCGCCAAAACAGTTTTCAAGAAGCGACACGGACACTGTCGCCTTCTGTAGAGCCTGTCTGCATTATTTAAAGAGCGTCAGGAAAAGTCCTGCAGTGGCGGCCTTAACACGGGAACGTTTTTGTAACTTTTATGCTTTTTTCTGTGCTTGATTTTTCTGAAGATGATTATGGAGATTTTCCACCAGTTCTAGTACACATACCTAAAGATGTGGGTGTTGAACGACCGTGGTCAGATGAAGAGAATCCCTCCTCAGGTAAACTCGTGTTCACTCATGTCTTCGTCATGTTAGCACGGTGTTAGTCACAGGCCGCCGTGTCTGATTGTTTCTGATTGGGCTTTGAAACTTTCTTTGAATGGTTCAAGCTATTGATTTAATTTGTGCTGTTAATCAATGCCAAGTTTTCTGATTTTAATGTACAGTTATCTGTCGTCTCTCCTTCAGACGTTCCACTGATGGACGCTCATGAAAACTCCACTTCACAATCGTCCTCCACAGCGAATCTCAGCCCGCTCCGCTTGGTCTACGCTCTCGTAGCTTTGTTCATGTTAGCATATTAAATAAAGCACATTTTATTCCGCGATGTGATTTTGGCTACAGACGGGTGTGACGTTTTACGGTAAATACTGTAAAAAAAAAAGACTTGTTTTATATATTATTGTTAGCTGGAATCGCTGTGGTGCGTCTGTTTGCAGATGACGCCATCACTTATCTCTGCTTAGACTCTCTCTTTTTTGATTTATGAGCAATGATTGATCAATAAAATTCAGATTCATGCATGTGAAGATGTCAGGTGGTATTTATATATATATATATATATTTTTTTTTTTTTGGCTTTTTATGCCTTTATTGATAGTACAGCTGAAGATAGACAGGAAGCAGAGAGAGGGGTAGTGACACGCAGTAAATTAGCCGTCCGATGCAGGATTCGAACCAGCGCCAGCTGCAGCGAGGACTATACCCTCCACACACGGGGCGGCCGCTTAACCCACTACACTACTACTACTATTTTTTTATGTGATATAAAATCTTAAATCTTCTGTAAAGTAAAAAAGTTTCAGTGTCGACCTTTCACAAACTTGGCTACACCTGCAACCTGATATATCTAATCAGCCAATCACACGGCAGCAACACGGTGCATTTAGACGCGTTATGTGCATGCACATTAAAGCGTTTTACTTCTAGTACTCACATATAGTACACATGTATATGTTATGTAGTACTGCTGCTTTAAGTGGAGGATGCGAGCACTTTCTCCACCACAGACACCGACAAACTCATTTTTTTTAACTTGTAGCAAAGCATGAGCTGGAAACTCGTGCACAGTCACATCACAAAAGCTGTTTTTAAATAACTTTTGCTCTTGAGTTTTAGCACAAAGTCGCGGCGGCTTCATGCTGTTGAGGATTGGTGCTAAGCAGGTTGCATGTGTTAAAGACAGAGCGAGCATCCTGTGTCGATGTAGCGCTGTGGTCGATGACTCAGTTCCTGAATACTGAGCGACAGAGACACAGGGAGAGAGAGAGAGAGAGAGAGAGAGAGAGAGGGTTGACATGTTGAGAAATAGAGGAGCGCGGGGAGGAAAAGGTTAATGCAGACAACAATAAGACAAAGAGAAGGATGTAGGCGGAAAGAAAAAGTACCAGAGACAAAAAGGCACGAGGAGACGTGATGAAGAAGGATAACGGGAACTAGATGCACGCTACATAAAAGTTACTACCAGAAGTTTGTATGAATAAACATCACAGCCGTGTGATTTCAAAATCATTAATCTGATATAACAGCCTCCACTCCACTGCCACACCTGTATCACACAGCACTCATACAGGATAAAGTTTAAATGGACGTTAATTGAACAGTGAAACACCTCGAATTTATGCAGCATTCATACCATATGATGGTAAAAACCTGTATTTAAATGACAAAATATAGAATAAAACACCAACCTTAAACATGAAAATAACAAAGTTTTACTTTTTATTTTATATATTACGGTGAAATTCTGGCAAGAGTTCCAACAAGCCGCCCAGTTCATCTCAAAAGGTCCAAGAAAACAGTTTCTTCTTGGACCTTGATGGACTTTGACTTTCCATCGTGTGAAACGGGAAAGAAGTGCAACAATTCAAAGATGGATGTTTCTCAACATGAATCTGTGGATTACATCGTCTACAGTTCATGATTTATTTATTTATTTCTTATTTTATTTTCCGTTCTTTATTCAGGGAAACCTTGACTGAGCAAATAGCTCTTTTACCGCAATGCCGTGATCACAACAAACAATATACAATAAATAGCCCAAACGGTTAACAGTTAAAACAAGTTAAAACAGTTTAAAGCAAGAACACTGTATATTTCCCATACCATGTATTAAAGTTTGTCTAATTTCAGTGTCTCTTGCAGATGAAGAAGAAGAAATCTCTGCAGCCGTCCAACGTCTGCTCTAAAAAACAAACAAACAGAGTTTTACCGTAATGCATAAAACAAGCTGCAACTTTTTCTAATATTATTACAACACTGTAGATTCCATGTTTAAGGTTTGTGTTTTATACAAAAATTCAAGTTCTCACCATTATAAGAAACTGAAAGCTTTGCCATAAAAAACAACATGACAACCGTCTAAAATCTAAAATCAGGTGTTACATGCAGAGAAAAGGAAGCAGCAGATAAAGCGAGAAAGCTGCAGAGATAGGAAGAGAGAGAGAGAGAGGAAGAGAGAGCACAAGGCGGAAAGCTCGCAGAGAAGAAGTGAGAGTCGAGTTTGAGGACGACGGTCGTGGAAAAAGGAACAAATTAAAGAAACTACAAAGGAAACAAAGCTGCCGATGACCATCCACCATCCGTCAGAAGATATTTTTAGACAGAAATAAACTGGTCACCACGATGGAGCTGCTGAGTCGCCTCTGCTTCCTCGGTGAGTTCAACTCAAACACCAACCTGCTTCCAAACTCTTGTTGACGTGTCACTGAACGCTCATGAAAAACTTTGTTTAAAGTCAGAGAGAGAAAAAAAAACAGAAGAGAAAATCCACGTTTGTTCGCTTTGCATGTCAAACTCAACGTCAGCTTGTTTTCACGCCCGTCGACTCAACCTCGTGGTTTCTCGCTCTCTCACTGAGTCAAAACTTTCAAGGCCTTGATTTTAATGTTAAAATCTACACTTAAATGTCCTTGAATGACTTTAAATAAAATAAAAAAAGGGTTCATTCAAGGACTCAAGGAACTCCGGGTGCATGCAGGAAGCATCACGGAGCAAAGTTGATTCATCAGGATTCGAATTAGAAAAACAAAAAAGTTTTTACTGTCACTTCAAGGACCTTTCGCATCAGCACAGCCTCATTTATAAATAACTTTTAGGGACGTCAAGCCTCATTCGATCTGTTGATTTCTACCTGATTTGTTAAAGAATGTTTAAACATGAAGTGTTCAGCTTGTTCCAAATATCAGACGTGGAACGTTAGTTTGAAAAGATCCGATAACGTTAAGAGACGATCAACAAGTGAGCGGCAGTGCTGGAGGTCAAAGGTCGGAAGAAGAATAAAAATGTAAATATGTCACGACTCCGGCGGGAGCTTCCGTTCTACATTTCTTTCTTCTACGTGCCGGCTTGTGTTTTCACATCAGAGTTTCACACGTTTGAAAACTTGTTGCAGCAGCGGTCTGTCATCACGAAGCTGCACAGCAGAGTCAACGAAAGTAACTTCATACATTTACTCAAGCTAAAGCTTCAGGTACCTGTACTCGAGTATTTCAGTTATCTAATCTTTATGGGTCTTCAAGATCAGTCACAGTCACTAAACGTGACTTTACAAAGACACTAAATTCGAGACAGTCTAAAGTCTGATACTACTGTTACTGTCTGGTCTTGGTCTGGACTCCTCAGAGACTGGTTCCAGTCTTGATACACTCTGGTCTTGGTCTGGACCACTCAAAGACTGGTTCCAGTCTTGATACACTCTGGTCTTGGTCTGGACCCTTCAGAGACTGGTTCCAGTCTTGATACACTCTGGTCTTGGTCTGGACCCCTCAAAGACTGGTTCCAGTCTTGATACACTATGGTCTTGGTTTGGACCCCTCAGAGACTGGTTCCAGTCTTGATACACTCTGGTCTTGGTTTGGACCCCTCAGAGACTGGTTCCAGTCTTGATACACTCTGGTCTTAGTCTGGACCCCTCAGAGACTGGTTCCAGTCTTGATACACTCTAGTCTTGGTCTTGGTTTAGGTGGTCTTGACCACAACACTGATGAACACTTCAATGTAAATGGGCCATACTTTTACTCGTGGTACTTTAAGTTTGTTTTAATAGATTTCTACATGTTTTATTTACATCTGGACAAAAGGGTTTAAATTGTAATTGATTTACACCCGTTTCCATGACAACCCGTCACTCTTATTAGGAGTTTGGTGACCTTGTATAGTAACTTCTCTCTGTTTGTCTCAGTTCTAGTGATTTCTTCTGTCTCCAGAGGAGAAAATGACCCCACTGATGCACCAGAGCGAACTAATGAAGGTACGGTGACAACAGACCTGATTAACAGGCCGTTCATTGTGATCACAGTGTGTTGTGTTCTTCCATGCACTAAACTAAAGTGGTTCCCAAACCCGGCGATGTCAAAGTGTTTAGACGGCACGCTGATTTCAAGGTGGTTTCCTGATGGTTTGTTAGCCTGTGACAGGTGGACCACCAGGAAGAGGTGGTTTTTCAGAGCTGGTGTCGTGCCAGAACAGGAGCTGGTCGGTGTAACCGGACGTCAGCAGCTTCTATGGACATAATGGCAGAGGAGAAGAGAGCGAAGAGGACGCTGATGGAGAGAGTGAGCGAGCAAGAAGCCGCCGGACAAGAGTAAATGTGGGACTGACTTTTAGTGGTTGACAGGGAGCAGAGCTGGTGTCGTGCCAGAACAGGAGCTGGGTGTAAGCAGGTTCGGCAGCCTAAAATAAAACTTCTTTGGGAACCACTGCTGTACTTTACTGTCCTAAACTGTCTTCTAACTTTACTGAACTTTACTTACCTGTAGTGCAGGGATCTTCTTCTGTATATGACAGACATACACTATGATATCCTGCATCCTCATCTGAGCTGTACTGTGCTTAACGTATTGTTGTTTCTTGTCCTTTTTCTGTGTCCACCCTGAATCTATTTGGTGTTATTACCAGTGACAGTGCCCACGTCCTGCATTTGCCTGCGGTGTCAAAGTGTTTGGACGGCACGGCTAATTCATGTTTGTTTTCTCCATGTCTGACGTAGACTCAACCCCAGCCCCCCTATTGACAGACAATGAACCTAAAGATGACGATATTAACTCCACGGCGACCCCCTCATCTCCTCAGAGTCATACAACAGTGAATGCAACGGATTCACCTCTTCAAGACTCACCGGTAACAGCTGCCGCCCATTACATTGTACAAGAGTTTTGTAGGGAAACCGAAGTATTTCTAATGCTGGGTAACAAACAGCAGTCAAGCTTTAAGATTAACTGAGACAAAGCAGATTAATGTTGGGCTCAAACTGTCTTTCACAGCGTCAAACGTTCACACCCAGAGCTGACCAGAAAGACGATGTTACCGTTAACCCAACAACAAAGGAAGTCGAAGCCAACGCAACAGCAGAGACGATAGCCCCGACTAGTGTGCCAAAGAGCGGGAAAGGCGGTGAAAGCGTTGACGTGACGACTACGGTTTCTACAGCAACGGACAGTAGCTCATCAAAGCCAGGTAGCTCACCAGTGCAAATGTGCAAAGAGTCTGCGAGCCGCGTGCTTCGAGTTTGTCTTCCTGTGTGGCAAACCACAACCAGCACATGTTGTGTTCTCTGTAACTGCCTGCCAGCCGCCATGCTAACACACACACACACACACACACACACACACACACACACACACACACAATGTGTTATGTTTTTGCTTCTGTTTTTGCTTCTGTTCTCCAACAGGTGGTGGAATAGTACCGTCATGAACTGTTTATGTTTGAATTAAACTCTCTCTCTCTGTTGTAGTAACGATTGAAGCCAGTGATCATTCGTCCTGGGGTAAGGATGTTTTGTTATTATTTGTTGTATTATTCATGAGTCAGCATGTGCCATTCTACTTTATACAGACTGAGTAATCTGATTGGACCAGAGTCGTCACATGAGTGCTGATATAGAGAATAACAGCACAGAGACTTTTGACATTATAACAATGTTTGTAGCACAAAGTTAAACTTTTATCTTTAAAATAACTGTTGTATAAAAGAAATATCACACTCAGGGACGTGCTGTTATTCTGAATATCAGCATAGCAGATATCCACTATAACAGCATGACCTCCATGAGATTGACTTATTATAATTTTACATGTTTTATAAGGTGCAAAACACACTTAAGTGCCCAGTTTCTTAGATAATTTCAATAGAATTATATAGAATTTTTAAAAATTGTACATATGACTGATATATGTGAAATATCTGATACAGGTGTTTGAATATTAATTCACTAATTCAAAATAAGATATGAATAATCCCAAAAAACATCCAGCTTTAAATAAATAAATGAACATATACGTCATTATCAAATGGTGTAAAATCTTTAAATCAACCAATGGAATGTGAAATAATATTATTTTTTTATTTATTATTACTTAATTTAGAAAATATTAATTCAAAAAGTCAAAAATGTTTATGTTTTTTTTCATTAAAGCATTTTCCCCATTGACACTTGTGTTTAACCTCCCTTTTTATTTCATAATGTTTTAATGAAGCTCATTTTGAGGCTTGTAATGATTGAATAATTAACTCTTTATACTTTCTTGATAACTCATTTATTAATTCCATAATTTGCATAAATGGCCTCCAATGCTGCTACACCTGACTTGGCTCTGTGTTTGCAGGTTATGTGATCCTGGTACTGATCATCCTGGTGATCATCGCTCTGTGCGTCATCCTCTACATACTCCGTAGAGTCTCGAGGGTAATTTACTTCATAATACATATTTTACACCCTCTCACTGTGGTCAGCAGTTATTAGATGCTCTGATGCATTTTTTAAATATTTCTGGCTTTTGTTTTTTCCAGACGTACTCGTTCGACCTTCAGCGTCCGGTTCATGTCAACCATCTCGACGAACCCATCGGCACCTTTGAACCGGTGTACCTGGACGACCTTGGTGTGTGTTGGTTTGTGTGTGAATGGTTGAATTAAACATGACAGCATGTGCAAATCCTGACGCGTACCTCGGTTTGTGTTGTATCTCAGATCAACCGGCCCCTAAAGACGAAGTGTCCACCGAAGAAATTCCACCCGCTCCAGCAGCCAATGGCACGACAGTACAGTCCGAGGAAAACGGCTCCGCCGGAGAGAACGGTACAACTTTAAATCAAAGTAAGAAACTGTAACAGCTGTGAGTAACTATAACCAAACCACAGCTGTGCTGATATTCAGTATAACAGCACAGCTGTGCTGATATTCAGTATAACAGCACAGCTGTGCTGATATTCAGTATAACAGCACAGCTGTGCTGATATTCAGTATAACAGCACAGCTGTGCTGATATTCAGTATAACAGCACAGCTGTGCTGATATTCAGTATAACAGCACAGCTGTGCTGATATTCAGTATAACAGCACAGCCTTGACCGTGATATGGATTTATCAACAATATTTGATTTACACCTTACGATTCACTTTGTCCTTCCTTCAGTCGCTCCAGCTTCAGAGGACCAGCCGGATAACAAACGGGACAGTCTTCTCCAAAAGTTTGATTATCTATACGAAGACGAGCAGCAGAATGAAAACAACAACAACCCGTGTAAGATACTTCATTCATGCAAAACACAAACTAACAAAACACAAACTAAAGCAACATTGGAAAATGTTGTGATTTGTTGCCTCCAGTTTCAGAATGTAATCCCACAGCTGTACTCGAGTATTTGTTCTGATTACTTCTTAACAAAAACTAGCGAGTCGACAACTTTGCCAACAGCCAATCATCAACCAGGTCACACAGCAGCAGCTGATATCTCTGTACTAGTCCAGCAGCAGTCAGGCCAGCTCAGCGTCGTCTTTCAGCCTTTTATTTCACCAACCACTGAGAGTCAGTCCCACTTTTCGTCTTAGACGTTATCAGGTTATCAGAGGAAAGTTACATCATGATGAGAAACTGCAATCTGAACTTTTATAAATCCTCGTGTCTCTTTTTTCTTCAGCCGTTTGCTCCAGCGACCCTTTTGTTGAAATAAACCTTGATGACCCGGTGCGGTGCGATCAGCTCCTCACCTCTCCTGAAGCTCCTTCCTCTGTCCTCCCGTTCTCTCCTTTCTCCTTCTCCACCTCCTCCTCCACTTCATCTTAGCATCATTCATCGATGACCCACAGCACAACATGGAGGCAGCGACTGCTGCTCTTTAATTTCTTTTCAAATTCCTGTGGACGACATGTTCAAAATGAAACTAGAAGGCACGATTACTGTAAATATGTTTTCTATGATAACTTTCTTAAATGCTGTAAAACACATTCACGTTAAATCTGAATGAACTGAAACGCAGTAGAGCTGTTGTCGTTTGCAGTATTTGTTTCGACTGACAATTTTAACGGGTAGATTGTAGAAAATAGTTCAATGAATACATTTCACTGCTGTCTGAAATAAAAATACTGTTTTACCATTGGATTTTCATTTGGGTTTTTTTATTCAAGGACTGCATTAAATAACTTACAAAACTTACAGAGTACCCAGTAAGGGCGAGGGTCAAATGAAAAGACCCAAGATCAGAAAAACAAGAATCCAAAAAACAATAAAACAAAGCAACAGCAGGAAGTTACAGACACAAGGAGAAGGGAGAATTACAAAATAAAACAAGAAACACAAATTCATGACAGTACCACCCTTCAAATGACCGCTTCCCTATCGGCTGCCTCTGTGCAGTGTATTCAGAACTCATTGAATCGATGGCCTGCACTGCAGCGCCACCTATTGTTTGGTGTTGGAAATGACCACAGCAGTGGCAGAGCAGCACCTGAGCACAGTACGCTTTTAAAAAAAATGACTTTCGTGATCCATTTCTCTACTTATGTGGTGCAGAAAATGTTATTTAAACTAGAATAATGTTTCTTTACTACTTAGTGAAGCTCAGGAGACATCTGTGATTTGATTTCTTTATTTGAGCAGAACAGAAAACAGCTGATTTTATATTATCAGGTTACATGAAAACACTGAGAGACAATCAGACGCTTCTATTTGCAAAAACTGAAACTTTGAAATGTCGACTTCTATCAATTAAACTGTTCAGGATTGTTTTGATGAAGAATCTCCGTTAGAAAAATCTTTACAGCCTTTCCAGTAGGTTTTATTTGCAGCAAGGTATCAACATGTTACATGAATACTTTTTTCTAACAACCTCGTTTATCTGTAAATGAAGATAATGAAATATCAAATATATAGAAAAATATATGAACACATGACATGAGACATTTGAAATGTGAGTAACTGAAAAGGTGTAAAGGTGCATTTGGTCGTCATAGTGACTCAGTTCAGTACTTCAGCATTAAAAAGGTGCTCTGTGGGGGTGTGTGTAGCCACAGTGATGCTTCAGTTACACGCTAACATGTTCACAATGATAATACTTAAAGTATATACATAGATGACCTCATGTTTGAGCCTTCTTATGGAAGTTTATTCTAGAGTGCTGACTGATTGTTGAACCTCAGATCAACACGTGGTGGTAAAGGATTATGATCGTGTCCCACTGGAAGTTTGTGAGACACCAAGAGGAACAATGTGTTCGTATGTATGTATGATTACTCATCACATTACCTGACTGACAGCTCAGGGGGGCTGGATTGATCCATCATCTTCCTCTTCGTCTTCTTCTTCATCTTCCTTTTGGTCTTCTTGTTCGTCTTCCTCTTTCATGTTTATTGCTGCAAGTATGCAAAGTGACTCATATTAAAATCATTCAAAGAGCAAACATATATATATATATATATATAAAAAACTGGACTGAGGCTTCAGATGTTGTTCCCGGGATTTGCTGGATTTGCTGGATTATTTGTTCACTCATTCTGAGGTAGGCTGATATATCATGAGTAGGGATGTAACGACACACTCAACTCACGCCTCGATTCGAGTCACGATTTTTTGTTCACGATACGATTTTTTCACGTGTTTTTTTTTTAATCAAAATGAGCTACAGACAAATCGAAAATAGGAAAAAAAACTTTCTTTACAGAAACTCTCAAACAGTTTGTGTTCTCTTATAAAAAGTCAGAATTTCCACTAGCCACATTTTTCCCGTGCAAAAAAGACAGATGATGAGCACAGCTGAATTAATTTGATCATTTTATTAACTAGAGCTTAAAATGAATCTTACAGTGAAGTTGGGAACTTAAGTACAAACATTTCATTACTCATTAACCCTTACAAACTATTCAGGGTCTAATATGACCCATTTTTTGTACATAACAATAAAATAAAAACATTAAAACTTGCAGCAGCACGCGTCAATTTACACAGAGCACCTCGAGCGGGCGGAAGCCAGACACAGAAAAACCAAAGAGAATCCGGTGGATTTTCAAAATAAAATACCCCGTGCAAACTGCCGGTCGTAAAAACAGACAAAAGCGAAACTAACTAACTACGTAACATATTTACACATGTAGAAGCATGTTTAGAAGAACATACACCGGGAAAATGTCCAAATCTGAGCAGGTAAACAAAGTCTGGCGGGCTAAGCGCTCGCTCATGAAACTCTCCCGCAACGCGGCGGGAAGCCTGTTTGACCAGTGAGAGCACGCGCTGTGCGGGTTCCCATTCGCCAAGAATCAAGATTCATTTTTTCTGTCAACCGATGCGAGTCGTCACACATTTGTACCGATTTTTAATCGTGTCACGATGCATCGTTACATCCCTATCCAACAACGTTTTTTTTCTTTTTGACCTTTGTACCCAGATATAGGGAGGAGGAGTTCTCAGGTTTATTTCCTGCTTCCGCCAACTGAGGAGGAGGACAACGTGCTGAATGAAGCCTTTTGTCAAAGACGTAAGCTGATTTTTAACTTTAAAATATTGTTATTAATGTAACATGGGACGTTTGTCATAGTGGTGTAACAGTTAACTCTACTGTGCAGGTTTACACTCATGAATTTACTTAAAGAACAGATTTTACAGAGGAATAAAGGATACAGACGTGAAGCTGACCAAAGATATGAAGCTAAAGAAATATAAATACATTTGAAGTTACAGATGTTGTACTCAGGAACTGGAGCAAACAATGGACTGAAAGTAACAACAACTATGCAATGCAACAAAAGTCAAATATTAAGTACATGTTACTGCACGGTTTGTTTATGTCCTGCTCTAATACTAAAGGAACCAGAAACACTTTAAGAGTCATTCATTCATTAATTCATGATTTTAAACCTTACTGGATTCGTCAGAGCTATTTCTATCTTCACTCTGTGACGCAGTGTCAGGTTACACAAAAACGCCCAAGTTGAAGTGAAAGTACAGCGTTTACTGTAACTGCGTAGTTAGTGTTGTTAGTGGCGACATGTCCAAAACAGAAAATGAATGCAGTCATGACATTATTAATACTGTTACATAAATCTGATTACTTGCTTCACATTAAGTTTGTTAGTTTATTTATATTAAAACTATGTTCTATGTAATTTAAATGGATAAAATATTTTATTTTTTTTGTCTATTACTGAAAAAAACTTCTGCTTTTTACTTAATCACATTCTCTCTCTCTCTCTCTCTCTCTCTCTCTGTATCTATCTATCTATCTATCTATCTATCTATCTATCTATCTATCTATCTATCTATCTATATATGTATAATGTTTTTTTTCTCCTTTTCAACTCTTCTGACAGTTGTTTCAGCTGCAGCAGTAAAAATGGAACCGAGGAAGAGGGAGAGGGAGAGGAAGACGTCAGTCAGGTAATGTGATAAGTAATCAATCCTCACAAAGCTGCAAGCATGGCTGCAGACTCTTCGTTGTGTTATTCACCTTTCTATGTTGATCCATCTTTTTCTCTTAACAGTTCACCGATACATGAAGCTGAGTCCTCGAGTCCCAGCTGTGTCTCCATGAAGAGTGATAGATCCAAGTTTGAGCCACTGTGGTTTGATAAAGAAAAGACACAGAGGTGATTTAATTTAATGTATTCTGTAAATAAAAAGCAAAAAGTCAGTGCATCAAATATTCATAAAGAGGCTTTATATGATTTATAATTGTTGTGGAGAACTTTCTGAAGTCAAAGGTCAGGAGTTCAGAAAGTGTTCATGAGCCTCTGATGTCTGATGCTGTTTTATTTATTGAATCAGAGACACTGTCAAAGTTGATCAGAAGTGCCTGAGTCGGTCTCACATTCTGCCCAACTCATCCTGGTGGATCGACTTTAAACCCCAAGATAACAGCACAAATACTACACGCCCAGAATGAGTCACAGAGAATGTCTTTACCCATGGAGGTGTTACTGTCAGCATGTTCTAGTCTGGAGACACACATGTCTGTTTACGCAGATTGGACCGTCAACAACAAGCTAAATACACCCTCACAAAGCTGCAAGCATGGCTGCAGACTCTTCGTTGTGTTATTCATCTTTCTGAATTGATCCATCTTTTTGTCCTAATAGTTCACGGATACATGAAGCTGAGTCCTCGAGTCCCAGCTGTCTCTCCATGAAGAGTGATAGATCCAGGTTCTTGCCACCCAGCTTTAATAAAGAAAAGACACAGAGGTGATTTAATTTAATGTATTCTGTAAATAAAAAGCCTAATTAGTATGAGTCCTTCTCCAGGATTCTGGTTCCAGAACCAGTGCTATGTTTATGCTGTGTGTTGAGGTAACCCCAACTATATCTGAACTTAGTTTGTATCACTTCACGTCCTGCATTTGTTCCAGTCCTCTTCCTCCCAGAATGATGTCTGCACATATATGCTTTATATATTGTGAATATGTTAACTTGCTGATTTTTAGCATTTAACTCACTGTGGCTACACACACCATCACAGAGCTGCTGGCTGTAGACTCTTAGTTATGTTTAGTCGTTTCTAGACCTTTCTGAGTTGATCCATCTTTTTCTCTTAATAGTCCACGGATACGTGAAGCTGAGTCCTCGAGTTTCAGCTGTATCTCCATGAAGAGTGATAGATCCAGGTTCTTGCCACCCAGCTTTAATAAAGAAACGACACAGAGGTGATTAAATTTAATGTATTCTGTAAATAAAAAGCCTAATTAGTATAACCAGGGGCTTATGAATGTCCTCACACCCATTCAGCACCTCTCACAATGGGCATATATACCAAGTTCAGTCTGAACCAAAAGGCCTCTGCACAAATATTGTGAAGCAGTTAACGTTGTTCAACTGGACATTGGCTGAAGCTGCCTCAGTAAAATCAGACTTGTACCACTGTGGCCGCTGAAACATCTGGCAGAACTAATGTGTCATTTGTTAATGAACCTACAGCCAGCAGCCCGGGCCATCCAGTTGTTCAGTGTGTGAGGAAGTTTTGGAGGATCCGGTCCAGTTACCCTGTGGACACCGGTCATGTAAACAGTGTGTCAGCTCAGACAACAACTGCAAGAAGTGTGGAAAGAAATTCAGAAGAGATCCTGAATACCAGAGAGATGCCGAGGAAGACACCAGTAAGTTCAAATTCCTGTACTGCTGCTATTCATCATCAGTGTTGGGTACCACATATTAGTCTGTGAAAGTATGGATTACTACTTTTTAGGGCAAGTGAACAAACGAATGAAGCATCAAGTTGCTCTACCCAGTTCAAAGTATGGACCCCTTATACATTTTAGGGGTAAAATGATTGAAGACCAAGCATGCATTTGTTTGTTACAGGGATCAACTCATTTAAGAAGAATCTTAAAGAAGCAATGCAAAAGAAATTTGCTTTTATATCTGAAGGCAATGGTGACCAAGGGAGTCTCCTGACCAGCATCTACACAGACCTCTACATGACCACAGCAGAGAGTGCAGTTCCACATGAAGAACACGGCTTTAGACATGTCAAACATGAATTCTCTGAAAAATCAGTCGACCTCAGTGACATCTTCAAACCTTTGCCTGGCCGAAAGAAACATAGAACGGTCGTGACGAAGGGCGTCGCAGGCATTGGGAAATCATTCACTGTGCAGAAATTCATTCTTGACTGGGCCGAGGGGAGAGCAAACCAGGACATCGATTTCATTTTCAGCCTTGCTTTCCGAGAGGTGAATTTGATTACAGATGACAAAAGCTTGATCGACCTCCTGACTGAATTCCATCCTGCACTTCAGAGTTTTAAAGATTCAGGTGATTTTGTCGGGGCCAGAGTCACGGTGATCCTGGACGGACTGGATGAAAACCGACTTCAGCTGGACTTTAGGAACAAGCCAGTAACTTCTGTTAGTGAAGTAACGTCTGTGGGCAATCTTCTTACGAACCTCATCCAGGGTAACCTTCTCCCGGAAGCAAAACTCTGGATAACATCCCGTCCAGCAGCAGCTGATCAGATCCCCGGACGATATGTCGACGTTGTAACAGAGATAAGAGGGTTCAGTGACCCACAAAAAGAGGAGTACTTCAAAAGGAGATTTAGTCGTGACCCAGAACTCGGTGAAAGGATCATTTCCCACATTCGCTCTTCACAGAGTCTTGACATCATGTGCCAGATCCCGATCTTCTGCTGGATTTCTGCCATATTGTTTCAGGAGGTTTTTGGGGGAGACGAGAAAGCGGAAGTGCCTCAAACTCTGACTGAGATGATGGCGCATTTCCTGTCTGTCCAGACAAAACGAGGAAACAGAAAATATGAGAAGGCGGAGAAGAGCAAAGAGAAACTTCTGGCGAAACACCGAGATTTCCTTCTGAAACTCGGACAGCTCGCATTTGTTCAGCTGCTCAAGAACAACCTCATCTTCTACGATGAAGACTTCAAAGACTGTGGCATTGACATCACAGAAGCAACCATCTGCTCTGGATTTTTCACCACAGTTCTCCGGGAAGAAGATATATTTTCCCAGAAAAAGGTCTTCTTCTTTGTGCACCTGACCGTACAAGAGTTCTTTGCAGCTCTTTTTGTCTATGACTGTTTCACAAACAAGAATACAAAAGAGCTCGACAAGTTCCTCGATCTGGAAGACAAAGAACATACTTTACTCGATCTTCTGAAGATGACGGTTGAGAAAGTGCTGAAGGAGAACAATGGCCACCTGGACTTCTTCTTGCGATTCCTCCTTGGCCTTATGGTTGAGTCCAACCGAAGAGTCCTTCAGGGTCTGCTGATATCACCAGACCCGAGCCAAGATACCGACAAGAAAATCTTGACTCACCTCAAAGCCCTACGAAGGAAGACTCTCTCTCCGGACAGTAGCATCAACCTCTTCCAGACCATGGTCGAGATGAGAGATCACAAAGTCAAAGACGAGATTCAGGAATATCTCAAATTGTCAGATCGTTCAAAAACAGAGCTGACTCCCCTCCACTGCTCTGCGGCGGCTTACATGCTGCAGGTATCGAAGAATGATCTGGACGTGTTGGACCTGAAGACTTACAACACATCAGATGAAGGCAGAAGGAGGCTGTTACCAGCTGTGAGGAGCAGCAGAAAGGCTGTGTAAGTTCCTTCAGTGTAATTTGTACAACAAGGACAGTGGAAATCACATTCTTGGTTTGTATTTTGTGTATATCTTTAAATCCTCTTTCTTTGTCTTTCTTTGTATCAGCCTGGCAGACTGCAAAGTCACTAAAGAGTGGGTCCAGCACCTGGTCTTTGTGCTCAAGTTCCCCTACTCTCCCCTGAGAGACCTGGATCTCAGCGCCAATGACCTGAAAGATTCAGGAGTGAAACTGCTCTGTGATGGACTGTCGAGTCAATGCTGCAGACTGAAGACACTGAGGTATGTACTATCAAGTAACTCATGTAATGTGAAACCCCACAAGAGAAACTTTCATAACAAGCAATTTGGCCAACATTGGTTATTGTTGCGCCAAGTACCGAACCCATACGTCCTCCACCCAACCCTGTTCATGGGCTGCTCGTCATTTCAAGCCTACCTTGATGGTGCTCATGCTAATAAATCAAACTCTCACCTTCTCAGGTTGTCAGGCTGTCAGGTCACAGAGGAGGGATGTTCTTATCTGGCCTCGGCTCTTCGCTCCAACCCATCTCATCTGATAGAGCTGGACCTGAGCTACAACAATCCAGGAGAATCGGGAAAGAAAATCCTCACGGAGCTGAAGGACGATCCACAAATCAGCCTCAGAGAACTCAAGTAAGTATAGAAGTTACTTACTGAACTTTTATGGTTGCAATACAAACCATAAGACTAGATTGTATAATGACCACAATTAATTGTAGTTATTACCATTGTAATTAGGTTTAGTTGTAGTTAGTTTTCAGCAGTTGTTTGTCTCATTTTCATTTTCCTTCGTAGTTTTGACCATGGTGGAATTCACAGGATGAAACCAGGATTCAAGAAATGTAAGTATCTGACTGATTCATTCAATTTGATATTGCAACAATAGAGCCCCATAAATAAAACCATGATGTAATAAACCATGGAAGCTCTCGCCAACTACTAGAGGTCGCAGATTTACTCTTGTCGACTGGCTTCTTGCTCAATCGCCTTTTCTCTCCTTGGCTTCCTCATTCAACGTCGTCTTCAGTTTTTTTTCTAATGCTCCTGAATCTTACCTCCAGATGCCTGCGAGCTCACCCTGGACCCCAACACGGCACACAAGAACCTTCTTCTCTCTGAAGACAACAGAAAGGTGACCTGGATGGAGGAAGCAGTGTCGTATCCCGATCACAAAGACAGGTTCAGTCATTGCCAACAGGTTCTGTGTCAACAGGGTCTAGATAAGCGCAGTTACTGGGAGATGGAGGTGTTCGAACCCTTCGTTATTGGGGTAACATACAAAACCATTGGCAGGAAAGGGGGGGACGATGATTGCAAGCTGGGAAACAACAGCAACTCTTGGAGTTTCGGTTGCACTAACGATGGTTGTTATGTTAGGCACAACAACAAGAGTACCAATGTATCTTCCCTTTGTTCGCGCTCCAGTCGGGTGGGAGTGTATCTGGACTGGCCGGCTGGCACTCTGTCCTTCTACAGAGTTTCCTCGGACAGTCAGACGCGCCTCCATACCTTCAGAGATCTCGGAGAGTTCAATGAGCCCGTCTATCCTGCTGTGGAACTTCACAGTGCTTCCTCTGTGCTGTTCTGTCAGCCGACATAAAGAAACTTTCACTGCGTTCAAGTGTATATTTGCTTGTGGATGATCTTCATCCGTCTACACGTTGAACTGCTCCTGTTAGTTCAGCAGAGCTGCCAGGTTTGTCTCTGCAACAAACTTGGGGTATTCTTTCTAAAATCGATTAGTTTATGGATTCAGTGATTTTTAAATGGGTATGCATTGTCATACATAAACATATTTCCTATTTGTGAACCAATGTTGCATATACTTTATACTGTAGATGTATTGAGTATGACTGTAGGGACTAGGGATGGGCATTCGAAAAAATTTCTGATTTGATCGTTCATCTGGAAAATTAACGATTAATTATCGATTAATCGTTATATTTTTTTATATTAAAAGTGCAATAAAAATACAAATGTGTCATGTGTTGGCCAGCCTGGGGTGCACTGACGTTAACCAGGGTCGGATGTTCAAGTGGTATCATTGGAGTCGTGGACGTGTTGTACTTATACACGGCTTCGCAGTGTTTGCAGTGATCTTTGTTATTTTTTTTAATTCAAAATGGTCTGACGCCACACTTCGCCGCGACTTCTTCATGATTAATTTTGAAATCTACGGAAACTCGCAGGTAGCTGAGTACAGTGGTCCCTCGTTTTTATCGCGGGGGATAAACGATCGATTATCGATTAAAAAAATAAATAAACGTGATCGTCACGATTCTTAACGATCGATTATCGATTAATCGTGCCCATCCCTAGGAGGGACATAGAGCAGTCTCACATTAAAAGTCTGAATTCAGTCATGTTTCTACAGTCGTGAGCTTGTGGTATCATTAATATGTCAGAGTCTTGGACTTGTGTAGATTTGAGCACATATCTTTTAAATGTACAGGTTGGATATAGGTAAGGTTTTGTAAATGTTTCTGTGTGTTAAGTGCCACACTGAATTTTTAGATCGCACTAGCTTCTACTTCTCAAAGAGAAAACATGGAGCCTAATTTGCAATGCACGTACATAAATACATAAATACACACAATGTAGCTTGGACATATCTACCAGAATAAACCTGAATCAGAAATGGCTTTCTGCATTTCCCAAAACACGGGACTTGAACACAGCCAACACTTTCAAGCCGGATCACAATTATTCCGTGACCTTAAAGGTTTTTTTTTTTTTTTTTCGAACTTTAACCGTGGAGTCGACAGATCATGAAACGATGATATGAATTAATTTTGTTGAGATCAGATGACATCATTCCATTTTTAAAGGCAATGAGAAACGGTTATATTTAGTTTGTGGAGTTGCCACATGTATGTACATCTGTATAAATGTCTGACTGTCCTATATAATTTCCAGCAGTGTAATTCTGTCCATAACACGTCTCAGTTTAAATATAAGTAATGATCAGAGCTGATTTGTATCGAAAGCTTTAATTACAACTTTATCAATATTAGCGTCTGTGTCTGTTGAGCTGTGTTAGCGTTGACATCATGTATCGTGTTTAAATTGTGTTCATTGAAGTTGTTTTATCTTTTTGTAACCCACACTAGCAGCATGACTCCAGAGAAAGCCAATGTCGGTCCACCATTTAAAACCAAAGTGAAACGTTTCAACACGTAATTGTAGAAATTTAAAGTAACCATTAGCATCGTGTTAGCATTTAGCTCAAAGCACTGCTGCGTCCAACATGGCCGACTACATTAAAACACATGTAGTGTAAGAGAAAACAAAGCCACAATGCGTCGAGCACCTTTTTAATGCTGAAGTACTGAACTGAGTCACTATGACGACCAAATGCACCTTTACACCTTTTCAGTTACTCACGTTTCAAATGTTTCATGTCATGTGTTCATGTACAGTGGTTCCTTGTTTATCGCAGGGGATACGTTCTAAAAATAACCCGCAAGTAACAAAATCCGCTAAGTAAGTTTTACAATTATTCTACATGTTTTAAGACACATTTTGTACAGTACTACCTTAAACATGACGCAGAACACAATGCATGTCATACTGTACAGTACGCTGTAAAAAAAGCAAAATTACACTGAAAAAATCCGAAACAGCGAAAAGTGAACCGCGATATAGCGAGGGACGACTGTATATGTTTTTATATATTTGATATTTCATGTAACCTGATGTTTTCATGTAACCTGATAATATAAAACAAGCTGTTTTCTGTTCTGCTCAAATAAAACATTTAAATCACAGATTCAGTCTCCTGAGCTTCACCAAGTCAACACACAGCTGACGGAAACACTTCACTAACTCTTCTTGTCTCTTTTCATCACTTCACTGCGTCACAAGTGTCACTGAGCTGCTGGTCGTCTATGTTTCCAGTTAAGGTTCAAAGATGAAGAGATGAATCCTGGAAAGAAAGAAAAAGGATTTGTGTTAGATCTGCAAAAGGTTCGAGAAGCAAAGTTTGAGACAAACAACTACGACAAACTGTCAAGTCCTCTGTCTTGTTCTTTACCTGTTCCTGTGTCTGTACATGTTTGGTGTTTGTACTAAGAGAGCAAAGTGTAACCAGAGTCAAAGTCCTCGTGTGTGTTCACACACCGGGAGATTTAAAGTGATGACAGCATGTAAAATATCTTCAGCACCTTGAATTTAACTAAAACTAACTTTGTTATTTACAACTTTGCTTTGTCAAAATGTTTCCTGTAGCACAAGTTATCACCATGAACTGAAAATCAAAACATCTGCTGAAATAAGACACCATGCAGCTGCACATAAGCCAACAATAGGGATGTAACGAGACACTCAACTCACGCCTCGATTCGAGTCACGTTTTTTTGTTCACGATACGATTTTTTTCACGATTTTTGAAAATCAAAATGAGCTACAGACAAATTAAATTATGACCAAATAAAATTACCTTTTTATTTGAAGGAAAAAAATCTCACATTTATTTGAGAAATTATTATTTGAGATTATTATATATATATATATATATATATATATATATATATATATATATATATATATATATATATATATATATATATATATATATATATATATATAATCACATTTAGCTTCAAACAATGTTTGAAAAACTGGTGTAAATTTTTGAGCCACTTTTTTGCACATTTACAACAATATTTGTCAACTAACTTATAATTTAAATATTTAAATATAAATGTTAAATCTAAATGTTAAATCTCGTGCTCGAGGAGGTCAGAGCGTCTTTATAGTGGCAAATAACGAATAAAACCCATGTTATCCAGGGAAATGGATTCTTGGACTTGGGTTATTGTGCTAATAACTACCTAAAATAACAAACACGTTTGGAGAAACTTTATTTGAAGAATACTCTGAGTTTTTAGTGTCACTGTTATGAAGGGTGCAGGATTTATGACCTGTAGACACTATAGCCAGCCTTAATGATCCCACACTGAGAAATTCATAACAATATTTAGATTAGATTCAACTTTATTGTCATTACGCGTGTATAAATACAAGGCAACGAAATGCAGTTTAGCATCTAATCAGAAGTGCAAAATAGATAAGTATGATGATATTATATCATAATGTCATAATATACCAATAAACATATAAAAAACTAAATCATACACATTCATACAATAGCAGTATTAACTTTCCATAATTAAAGAATTTAAAAATAGAAACACCCTAGCGATATAATCACACAGTGACATAACCCCTTCAGCTTCAAACAAGACAACACGTTAACTTACGTTTCCAAAATATTGTCTGGACCTGAAGGAATGACCGTCTGTCTCTTTGTGATTTTAATTGGTGGACGTTCTTTTGCAGCATCATCTGTGTTACTACACTTTTTATCCACTAGGTGATACTAACGGTCCATTAAAATGAATCAGGCTGTACCATTGTTTGAATGGGTGGAGCTGTACTATCACTCAGTAACGGACACTTTCTGTTTCAACCTGTACAGATGGAAAGAGACTGAAATCAAATACAGATCATTGTTTCTCTTAACAGTCTTAAAGTGATTTTTTTTTAAGCAGCATTGTGTAGAAATTCATATTTGTTGTGATTTGTTGTCTCCTGTGTCAGAGTGTAATCCCTCTGTTCAGCTGTACTCGAGTATTTCTTCTGATTACATTACTGATGATCAAAAACTAGCGAGCAATAACAACCAAGCAAGGTCAACGACACACGACACCGCAGCCAGATAATATTTGCTGCTTCTATCTCTCTATGCTTGTATATATTTTACATTCTGTGTTTATTACTTGTTTGCAGGGAAACAATGTTTCAGTTCTCTGTGTGTCCTGTACATACATGCAGTGCAGTGTTGACAATAAAGATGACTTGACCTACTTGTCCAACAGCAAGAAGTCCAGCTTGGGGTCTCTTCAACCTTCAGACAGTAATTTAGAATCAGCATCACTTTAAATCTCCCGGTGTGTGAACACACACGAGGACTTTGACTCCGGTTACACTTTGCTCTCGTAGTACAAACACCAAACATGTACAGACACAGGAACAGTGAAACAACAAGACAGAGGACTTGACAGTTTGTCGCAGTTGTTTGTCTCAAACTGTGCTTCTCGAACCTTTCGCAGATCTGACACAAATCTTTTTTCTTTCTTTCCAGGATTCATCTCTTCATCTTTGAACTTTAACTGGAAACGAAGACGACTGACAGCTCAGTGACGCAGTGAAGTGATGAAAAGAGACAAGAAGGGTTAGTGAAGTGTTTCCGTCAGCTGTGTGTTGACTTAGTGAAGCTCAGGAGACTGAATCTGTGATTTGATTTCTTTATTTGAGCAGAACAGAAAACAGCTTGTTTTATATTATCAGGTTACATGAAAACACAGAGACAATCAACAGTTTACCATGTTACATGAATACTTTTTTTCTAACAACCTTGTTTATCTGCAAAGGAACATAATGAAATATCAAATATATAAAAAAATATACAGTCGTCCCTCGCTATATCGCGGTTCACTTTTCGCGGACTCGCTGTTTCAGATTTTTTCAGTGTAATTTTGCTTTTTTTACAGCGTACTGTACAGTATGACGTGCATTGTGTTCTGCGTCATGTTTAAGGTAGTACTGTACAAAATGTGTGTAAAAAGCTGTATAAAGTGTGTGTTAGGGGTTTTACGGCCTTAAAACATGTAGAATAATTGTAAAACTCACTTCACGGATTTCGTTTATTGTGTGTTATTTTTATAACGTATCCCCTGCGATAAACGAGGGACCACTGTACATGAACACATGACATGAAACATTTGAAACGTGAGTAACTGAAAAGGTGTAAAGGTGCATTTGGTCGTCATAGTGACTCAGTTCAGTACTTCAGCATTAAAAAGGTGCTCGACGCATTGTGGCTTTGTTTTCTCTTACACTACATGTGTTTTAATGTAGTCGGCCATGTTGGACGCAGCAGTGCTTTGAGCTAAATGCTAACACGATGCTAACGGTTACTTTAAATTTCTACAATTACGTGTTGAGACGTTTCACTTTGGTTTTAAATGGTGGACCGACATTGGCTTTCTCTGGAGTCATGCTGCTAGTGTGGGTTACAAAAAGATAAAACAACTTCAATGAACACAATTTAAACACGATACATGATGTCAAAGCTAACACAGCTCAACAGACACAGACGCTAATATTGATAAAGTTGTAATTAAAGCTGCCGATACAAATCAGCTCTGATCATCACTTATATTTAAACTGAGACGTGTTATGGACAGAATTACACTGTTGGAAAATATATAGGACAGTCAGACATTTATACAGATGTACATACATGTGGCAACTCCACAAACTAAATATAACCGTTTCTCATTGCCTTTAAAAATGAACTGATGTCATCTGATCTCAACAAAATTAATTCATATCATCGTTTCATGATCTGTCGACTCCACGGTTATATAAAAAAAAAACCTTTAAGGTCACGGAATAATTGTGATCCGGCTTGAAAGTGTTGGCTGTGTTCAAGTCCCGTGTTTTGGGAAATGTAGAAAGCCATTTCTGATTCAGGTTTATTCTGGTAGATATGTCCAAGCCACATTATGTGTATTTATGTATTTATGTACGTGCATTGCAAATTAGGCTCCATGTTTTCTCTTTGAGAAGTAGAAGCTAGTGCGATCTAAAAATTCAGTGTGGCACTTAACACATAGAAACATTTACAAAACCTTACCTATATCCAACCTGTACATTTAAAAGATATGTGCTCAAATCTACACAAGTCCAAGACTCTGAGATAGTAATGATACCAGAAGCTCACGACTGTAGAAACATGACTGAATTCAGACTTTTAATGTGAGACTGCTCTATGTGCCTCCTAGGGATGGGCACGATTAATCGATAATCGATCGTTAAGAATCGTGACGATCACGTTTTTTAAAAAATCGATAATCAATCGTTTATCCCCCGCGATAAACGAGGGACCACTGTACTCAGCTACCTGCGAGTTTCCGTAGATTTCAAAATTAATCATGAAGAAGTCGCGGCGAAGTGTGGCGTCGGACCATTTTGAATTAAAAAAATAACAAAGATCACTGCAAACACTGCGAAGCCGAGTATAAGTACAACACGTCCACGACTCCAATGATACCACTTGAACATCCGACCCTGGTTAACGTCAGTGCACCCCAGGCTGGCCAACACATGACACATTTGTATTTTTATTGCAGTTTTAATATAAAAAAAAATATAACGATTAATCGATAATTAATCGTTAATTTTCCAGATGATCGATCAAATCAGAAATTTTTTCGAATGCCCATCCCTAGTCCCTACATAGTCATACTCAATACATCTACAGTATAAGGTATATGCAACATTGGTTCACAAATAAGAAATATGTTTATGTATGACAATGCATACCCATTTAAAAATCACTGAATCCATAAACTAATCGATTTTAGAAAGAATACCCCAAGTTTGTTGCAGAGACAAACCTGGCAGCTCTGCTGAACTAACAGGAGCAGTTCAACGTGTAGATGGATAAAGACCATCTACAAGCAAATCTACACTTGAACGCAGTGAAAGTTTCTTTATGTCGGCTGACAGAACAGCACAGAGGAAGCACTGTGAAGTTCCACAGCAGGATAGACGGGCTCGGTGAACTTTCCGAGATCTCTGAAGGTATGGAGGCGCGTCCGACTGTCCGAGGAAACTCTGTAGAAGGACAGAGTGCCAGCCGGCCAGTCCAGATACACTCCCACCCGACTGGAGCGCGAACAAAGGGAAGATACATTGGTACTCTTGTTGTTGTGCCTAACATAACAACCATTGTTAGTGCAACCGAAACTCCAAGAGTTGCTGTTGTTTCCCAGCTTGCAATCATCGTCCCCCCCTTTCCTGCCAATGGTTTTGTATGTTACCCCAATAACGAAGGGTTCGAACACCTCCATCTCCCAGTAACTGCGCTTATCTAGACCCTGTTGACACAGAACCTGTTGGCAATGACTGAACCGGTCTTTGTGATCGGGATACGACATTGCTTCCTCCATCCAGGTCACCTTTCTGTTGTCTTCAGAGAGAAGAAGGTTCTTGTGTGCCGTGTTGGGGTCCAGGGTGAGCTCACAGGCATCTGGAGGTAAGATTCAGGAGCATTAGAAAAAAAACTGAAGACGACGTTGAATGAGGAAGCCAAGGAGAGAAAAGGCGATTGAGCAAGAAGCCGGTCGACAAGAGTAAATCTGCGACCTCTAGTAGTTGGCGAGAGCTTCCATGGTTTATTACATCATGGTTTTATTTATGGGGCTCTATTGTTGGAATATCGAATTGAATGAATCAGTCAGATACTTACATTTCTTGAATCCTGGTTTCATCCTGTGAATTCCACCATGGTCAAAACTACGAAGGAAAATGAAAATGAGACAAACAGCTGCTAAAACTAACTACAACTAAACCTAATTACAATGGTAATAACTACAGTTAATTGTGGTCATTATACAATCTAGTCTTATGGTTTGTATTGCAACCATAAAAGTTCAGTAAGTAACTTCTATAATTACTTGAGTTCTCTGAGGCTGATTTGTGGATCGTCCTTCAGCTCCGTGAGGATTTTCTTTCCCGATTCTCCTGGATTGTTGTAGCTCAGGTCCAGCTCTATCAGATGAGATGGGTTGGAGCGAAGAGCCGAGGCCAGATAAGAACAGCCCTCCTCTGTGACCTGACAGCCTGACAACCTGAGAAGGTGAGAGTTTGATTTATTAGCATGAGCACCATCAAGGTAGGCTTGAAATGACGAGCAGCCCATGAACAGGGTTGGGTGGAGGACGTAGGGGTTCGGTACTTGGCGCAACAATAACCAATGTTGGCCAAATTGCTTGTTATGAAAGTTTCTCTTGTGGGGTTTCACATTACATGAATTACTTGATAGTACATACCTCAGTGTCTTCAGTTTGCAGCATTGACTCGACAGTCCATCACAGAGCAGTTTTACTCCTGAATCTTTCAGGTCATTGGTGCTGAGATCCAGGTCTCTCAGGGGAGAGTAGGGGAACTTGAGCGCAAAGACCAGGTGCTGGACCCACTCTTTAGTGACTTTGCAGTCTGCCAGGCTAATACAAAGAAAGAGGATTTAAAGATATACACAAAATACAAACCAAGAATGTGATTTCCACTGTCCTTGTTGTACAAATTACACTGTAGGGAACTTACATGGCCTTTCTGCTGCTCCTCACAGCTGGTATCAGCCTCCTTCTGCCTTCATCTGATGTGTTGTAAGTCTTCAGGTCCAACACGTCCAGATCATTCTTCGATACCTGCAGCATGTAAGCCGCCGCAGAGCAGTGGAGGGGAGTCAGCTCTGTTTTTGAACGATCTGACAATTTGAGATATTCCTGAATCTCGTCTTTGACTTTGTGATCTCTCATCTCGACCATGGTCTGGAAGAGGTTGATGCTACTGTCCGGAGAGAGAGTCTTCCTTCGTAGGGCTTTGAGGTGAGTCAAGATTTTCTTGTCGGTATCTTGGCTCGGGTCTGGTGATATCAGCAGACCCTGAAGGACTCTTCGGTTGGACTCAACCATAAGGCCAAGGAGGAATCGCAAGAAGAAGTCCAGGTGGTCATTGTTCTCCTTCAGCACTTTCTCAACCGTCATCTTCAGAAGATCGAGTAAAGTATGTTCTTTGTCTTCCAGATCGAGGAACTTGTCGAGCTCTTTTGTATTCTTGTTTGTGAAACAGTCATAGACAAAGAGAGCTGCAAAGAACTCTTGTACGGTCAGGTGCACAAAGAAGAAGACCTTTTTCTGGGAAAATATATCTTCTTCCCGGAGAACTGTGGTGAAAAATCCAGAGCAGATGGTTGCTTCTGTGATGTCAATGCCACAGTCTTTGAAGTCTTCATCGTAGAAGATGAGGTTGTTTTTGAGCAGCTGAACAAATGCGAGCTGTCCGAGTTTCAGAAGGAAATCTCGGTGGTTCGCCAGAAGTTTCTCTTTGCTCTTCTCTGTCTTCTCATATTTTCTGTTTCCTCGTTTTGTCTGGACAGACAGGAAATGCGCCATCATCTCAGTCAGAGTTTGAGGGACTTCCGCTTTCTCGTCTCCCCCAAAAACCTCCTGAAACAATATGGCGGAAATCCAGCAGAAGATCGGGATCTGGCACATGATGTCAAGACTCTGTGAAGAGCGAATGTGGGAAATGATCCTTTCACCGAGTTCTGGGTCACGACTAAATCTCCTTTTGAAGTACTCCTCTTTTTGTGGGTCACTGAACCCTCTTATCTCTGTTACAACGTCGACATATCGTCCAGGGATCTGATCAGCTGCTGCTGGACGGGATGTTATCCAGAGTTTTGCTTCCGGGAGAAGTTTACCCTGGATGAGGTTCGTAAGAAGATTGCCGACAGACGTTACTTCACTAACAGAAGTTACTGGCTTGTTCTTAAAGTCCAGCTGAAGTCGGCTTTCATCCAGTCCGTCCAGGATCACCGTGACTCTGGCCCCGACAAAATCACCTGAATCTTTAAAACTCTGAAGTGCAGGATGAAATTCAGTCAGGAGGTCGATCAAGCTTTTGTCATCTGTAATCAAATTCACCTCTCGGAAAGCAAGGCTGAAAATGAAATCGATGTCCTGGTTTTCTCTCCCCTCGGCCCAGTCAAGAATGAATTTCTGCACAGTGAATGATTTCCCGATGCCTGCGACGCCCTTTGTCACGACCGTTCTATGTTTCTTTCGGCCAGGCAAAGGTTTGAAGATGTCACTGAGGTCGACTGATTCTTCAGAAGATTCATGTTTGACATGTCTAAAGCCGTGTTCTTCATGTGGAACTGCACTCTCTGCTGTGGTCATGTAGAGGTCTGTGTAGATGCTGGTCAGGAGACTCCCTTGGTCACCATTGCCTTCAGATATGAAAGCAAATTTCTTTTGCATTGCTTCTTTAAGATTCTTCTTAAATGAGTTGATCCCTGTAACAAACAAATGCATGCTTGGTCTTCAATCATTTTACCCCTAAAATGTATAAGGGGTCCATACTTTGAACTGGGTAGAGCAACTTGATGCTTCATTCGTTTGTTTACTTGCCCTAAAAAGTAGTAATCCATACTTTCACAGACTAATATGTGGTACCCAACACTGATGATGAATAGCAGCAGTACAGGTATTTGAACTTACCAGTGTCTTCCTCGGCATCTCTCTGGTATTCAGGATCTCTTCTGAATTTCTTTCCACACTTCTTGCAGTTGTTGTCTGAGCTGACACACTGTTTACATGACCGGTGTCCACAGGGTAACTGGACCGGATCCTCCAAAACTTCCTCACACACTGAACAACTGGATGGCCCGGGCTGCTGGCTGTAGGTTCATTAACAAATGACACATTAGTTCTGCCAGATGTTTCAGCGGCCACAGTGGTACAAGTCTGATTTTACTGAGGCAGCTTCAGCCAATGTCCAGTTGAACAACGTTAACTGCTTCACAATATTTGTGCAGAGGCCTTTCGGTTCAAACTGAACTTGGTATATATGCCCAGGGTGAGAGGTGCTGGATGGGTGTGAGGACAATCTGTCAGGCCGGGACTCAAGGAGGACTCAGATGCAGAGTAGAGCAGAGAGTTGTTTTATTCAGATCTTCACACACCCTTGAAAGAGTGAGGCTATGAAACAAGGCCTAAACTAGGTGAAACAAAAAAAATCACTCCAAGGAGGAAAAAACTCTGAACTATTCTTATCAAAGGTTAACAAAATCAAAATCACTGTCAATGAGGAAAAACAAAAGGCTATGAAACATTAACTTAAAGCGCTCCAATGAGGCTGAAAAACAAAGACAAAGAAACCAAAAGACTAGACTACGAAGTATAACAAAAAAATCTCCAAAACAAAGGACACAGGAGCAATAATGCTGTGACTGTGGGCTATGAAAAAAGGATTTAGTGAACGCTACCAGAGACGAAACACTTCGGCACGAGACAAAGGGAGACGCAGACAATATATACACAGGGTGATAGGGAACAGGTGGAAACAATCAGGGGAAGACAATCAGACCGATGACACATGAGGAAGGGCAAGTGACCTGAAACGAGAGGAGAGTTATCTTTCAAAATAAAACAGGAAATGACAAGACATAACAAAAACCCAGCTTGACCTCACCGCTGTGTGACACAATCATAAGCCGCCGGTTATACTAATTAGGCTTTTTATTTACAGAATACATTAAATTAAATCACCTCTGTGTCGTTTCTTTACCAAACCAGAGTGGCTCGTACTTGGATCTATCACTCTTCATGGAGACACAGCTGGGACTCGAGGACTCAGCTTCATGTATCGGTGAACTGTTAAGAGAAAAAGATGGATCAACTCAGAAAGGTCTAGAAATGACTAAACATAACTAAGAGTCTACAGCCAGCAGCTCTGTGATGGTGTGTATGTAGCCACAGTGATGTCTTGAGTTAAATGCTAAAATCAGCAAGTTAACATATTCACAATATATACAACATATAAAATATATGTGCAGACATTGTTCTGGGGGGAAGGGGACTGGAACAAATGCAGGACGTGAAGTGATACAAACTAAGTTCAGATATAGTTGGGGTTACCTCAACACACAGCATAAACATAGCACTGGATCTGGAACCAGAATCCTGGAGAAGGACTCTTACTTCCAGAGCTGCTCAGGGTGAGAGGTGCTGGATGGGTGTGAGGACAATCATAAGCCCCCGGTTATACTAATTAGGCTTTTTATTTACAGAATCCATAAAATTAAATCACCTCTGTGTCTTTTCTGTATTAAAGTTGAGTGGCTCGTACTTGGATCTATCACTCTTCAGAGAGACACAACTGGGACTCGAGGACTCAGCTTCTTGTATCGGTGAACTATTAGGACAAAAAGATGGATCAAATCAGAAAGATAAATAACACAACGAAGAGTCTGCAGCCATGCTAGCAGCTTTGTGAGGGTGTATTTAGCTTGTTGTTGACGGTCCAATCTGCGTAAACAGACATCTGTGTCTCCAGACTAGAACATGCTGACAGTAACACCTCCATGGGTAAAGACATTCTCTGTGACTCATTCTGGGCGTGTAGTATTTGTGCTGTTATCTTGGGGTTTAAAGTCGATCCACCAGGATGAGTTGGGCAGAATGTGAGACCGACTCAGGCACTTCTGATCAACTTTGACAGTGTCTCTAATTCAATAAATAAAACAGCATCAGACATCAGAGGCTCATGAACACTTTCTGAACTCCTGACCTTTGACTGCAGCAAGATCTCCACAACAATTATAAATCATATAAAGCCTCTTTATGAATATTTGATGCACTGACTTTTCGCTTTTTATCTACAAAATACATTAAATTAAATCACCTCTGTGTCGTTTCTTTATTAAAGTTGAGTGGCTCATACTTGGATCTATCACTCTTCAGAGAGACACAGCTGGGACTCGAGGACTCAGCTTCACGTATCCGTGGACTATTAAGAGAAAAAGATGGATCAAATCAGAAAGGTCTAGAAATGACTAAACATAACTAAGAGTCTACAGCCAGCAGCTCTGTGATGGTGTGTATGTAGCCACAGTGAGTTAAATGCTAAAATCAGCAAGTTAACATATTCACAACATATAAAATATATGTGCAGACATCATTCTGGGGGGGAACTGGAACAAATGCAGGACGTGGAGTGATATCAACTAAGTTCAGATATAGTTGGGGTTACCTCAACACACAGCATAAACATAGCACTGGATCTGAAACCAGAATCCTGGAGGCGGACTCTTACTTCCAGAGCTGCTCAGGGTGAGAGGTGCTGGATGGGTGTGAGGACAATCATAAGCCCCTGGTTATACTAATTAGGCTTTTTATCTAGAGAATACATTAAATTTAATCACCTCTGTGTCTTGTCTTTTTTAAACCAGAGTGGCTCGTACTTGGATCTATCACTCTTCAGAGAGACACAGCTGGGACTCGAGGACTCAGCTTCTTGTATCGGTGAACTGTTAAGAGAAAAAGATGGATCAACTCAGAAAGGTCTAGAAACGACTAAACATAACTAAGAGTATAGAGCCAGCAGCTCTGTGATGGTGTATGTAGCCACAGTGAGTTAAATGCTAAAATCAGCAAGTTAACATATTCACAATATATAAAATATATATGCAGACACGGTTCGGAGGGAGGGGGGGGTTGCTATGGAACCAGAATCCTGGAGGCGGACTCATACTAATTAGGCTTTTTATTTACAGAATACATTAAATTAAATCACCTCTGTGTCTTTTCTTTATCAAACCACAGTGGCTCAAACTTGGATCTATCACTCTTCATGGAGAGACAGCTGGGACTCGAGGACTCAGCTTCATGTATCGGTGAACTATTAAGAGAAAAAGATGGATCAAATCAGAAAGATGAATAACACAATAAAGAGTCTGCAGCCATGCTTGCAGCTTTGTGAGGATTGATTACTTATCACATTACCTGACTGACGTCTTCCTCTCCCTCTTCCTCTTCTTCGGTTCCATTTTTACTGCTGCAGCTGAAACAACTGTCAGAAGATGAAGACATTTTCAGTTTGTTGCTCTTGTTCAAAATCTTCCACCCATTAGTCAGTTCACTTCTCATTCATACATGAAACTCACCAAGAATATTTATTATTTTTTGTTTATTTTGTGTTGATAATTCATTATGTTTGCACTTTTCCAACTCTGTACTCCAACTGCTGCACAACATGCTGTTTCTACATTACATTCATTTGGTTTGTGTGCAGAGTGACTCATATTAAATATAAACAAATTTAAACAAATAGTTAAAAGCACATCCAGTGCAAAGTATATTTGTACAGTGCAGCACTCAGATGTTCCTGTCATGTGTTTTATGTAACATATAAGTTGCTGTAAAAAAAAAAAAAAGTCTTTTTCTAAAATGTGGAGAAGTAAAAAGCAGAAGTTTTTTTTTTAAGGAAGAGACAAACCTGAAAAAAATCTATGTTCATTTATGCATTTCAATTACATAGAACATAGTTTTAATATAAATAAACTAACAAACTTAATGTGAAGCACAGATTTATGTATCAGTGCTAATAAAGTCATGACTGCATTCATTTTCATTTTCTGTTTTGGGTTTGGACAAACAAACTTTATTAATACTGAATGCATGACCTGGTTACTTTATTAGTACCATTACATAAAGTTAAGTTTATTATTTACTTTACATTAAACCTATGTAATACAAATGGTTGGAAATCGTATATGTAATTGAAATGTACTGCAAAAAAAAAAAAAATTCTGAGTGGGAAATTCATAATATTATAATTTCATAATATACCAAAAGATATATAAAAACAAAATCATACACTTTCATACAAAAGCAGTATTAACTTTCCATAATTAAAGAATTTTATTGATACATTTTTTTAAAAATGCAAACACATTTAAAATAGTAAACAAACTCTGGAAACCCCCTAGTTGCGTAATCCCATAGTGAATGCGCATGCGCAGCTCTAATGTTTACAAACATTAGAAACAGTTTTACCTTCACATATTTTATCATTATAACGTTTAAACAATCATCTCACATTAACTTTGACCAAATCTGGCGCTTAAATCTGAGCTGACGGTATTTTTATTTTATTTTTTAACGCACTGCGCAGTTTAAAATGTCGCCATGGAGGAGGAACACCTAACAACACTAACTGCGCAGTTACAGTGAAGCGCAGCTGTCAGCGCCAAAACAAGACAACACGCAGTTTGAAACGCTGTCTTACGTTTGTCTCGGTAACGTTTGTCTCCTCGCTGATTTCTGAATCCAAAATATTGTCTGGATCTGAAGGTAAGATCGTCTGTTCATGGTAAAGATGTAAACACAGCTGTTTCACTTCTCCTCCCGCCCTTTCTGTAACCGCATAACAAACTTACACAGTAAGGTAGGAGTGTAGGAGGCGAACGATCCGGTTCTAAAAGCCGGCTCTTTGAAGTTAACGACTCCTCGTTGTGAGTCTATTTAAGGAGCCGTTTATTCCATTATTTTTGTTGATAAATTAAATACTTAGTAAGTTTTATTTATATAGCACGTTTTTACACCGCATGCAGTGACAAAAGTGCTTTACAATGTCAAAAATAAAATAAAATCTAGTAACATTTATCATTAATCAAAATATAAAATAATAATAATACAAAAATAATTAATAAAACCAATAAATAAAATGTAAGGAGCCGTTTGGGAGCCGAAAGAGCCGGCTCCTTATAGTATGCAGAGCCAAAAGAACCGGCTCTCCAAAAAAGAGCTGAAATTCCCATCACTATCACACTACAGTGAAGCTGTAGCAGAGCTCGCGAGATTTCCCGCGTTGTGTTAGGGGGTTATGACTATCTCGCGAGAGTTTGCAGCTGAGACTGACACATCTTAAACGAAGTTAATTTTCGGTCTAAAAACGTCATTTTTGTGTCGGATTGTTCAGAACACACGTGGTTTGTGATAAATGAGTCCCACATGAGTCTAAAGAGAAAGAATCTCTAATAATCTGAGCTCAGGTTCACTTCGACGAGAGGCACCTGGCTGCGCATAGACATATATATCTATTGTATCTATCACTGACCAAACAAACGTTTTCTATAAAAACAATATGTACAATAGACCGGGAATTAATACATTAATTCATTTGTAAGGAAAACGATTCAACCAGAAGTGCATTCACGAATTCACGATTTTATTTTGAAATATCCCTTGCATTTCCGGACAAGACTTTTGCACACAGAATATTTAAAAAGCTTCAAATATGATGTTTTCCTATATGCAACAGATGTGAAAATCTGCAGCAGTCTGCAGAATGACAATAATCATTTGCATTTGTTTTCATTTTCAAGTTCAAGATGAGTCCCATATTTAAAGACCTGCTGCTGGTCAATGTCCTCTTACACCACCCACACCTGTGTGCTCAGCCCTTGACAGCATCTATTGACACGCTGAAGTGAACCTGATTTCATATTAAATCATGTTTGACAGTTTGAACTAATACAAATAAATAAATATTTTATTTTTACAACAAAACATAAAATAAGAAATTTAAAGATTTTTGCACACAGAGTATGTAAAAAGCTTCAAATATGATGTTTTCTTATAAATGACATCATGCATCTGCAGCAGTCTGCAGAATGACAATAATCATTTTGCATGTTTTAATTTTTTAAAGAAGTTCAAAATGAGCTCCAACTCAACAACAATCCTGATTTTACATGAAAGCATGAGTCAGAATCATCAAATGGCGCCTTATATAATATATAATATAATAAAGTGTCATAGTTTTTTTGTGTTTCCTGTTTTATTTTGTAGTTCCACTGTCCGTCTTGTCTTCTACTTCCTAGTTTGTTTCCCTCCCTTTTTGATTTTGCACCTGTCTGATTGGTTCACCTGTGTCTGATTGGTCCTTTGTGTCCTTTGTTTCTTTGTCTCTCTGCCCATGTGCTTGTAGTACCTGTGAGTATCTGCCTGTTTCTTTGAGTCTTTTAATTTTTAATTATTATTTTATTATTTTTTAATTATTAAAATTACTTTTTGTTTTACTTTTTGACCTGCATTTTGGCCTTTCTCCTGTTCCTGCCCCTGTGATTAAAAAAAAGAGTCGCTGGAGACATTTCTACTTCGCTGAGCACTTTAATTTTTAATATTTTAAATACGTTTTCCTGATCACACTCATTCTTTTAAAGTAACATTCTCAGTGCATTGTAACAGAGTTTTTACAGTGTGGTTTTAGTAGATGTGACACATCCTCCCCCCACTCACTGTGGTGTTCATAACAAATATAAATAGACATTACTATGGTTAGCCACCACTTCTGCTGCTATTATTTTTGACATACGTCTTCCTGCCTTGAGCTGCAGCTGAACATGTTTCTCAAGATAAATATAATTTCATCTTACCTTCATCAACGACAAACAAAACTGGAAATGTATCTGCTTAGACGTGTTGACATTACTTTGGGCTAAATTTAGTTTTAAAGGGAACGTCTATCACAGGCTGTCCTCGTGGTGTCCTCACAGGCTGACACATGTAGATATGTACAACTGAAATCATGTGAGGAGTCATCAGTCATCAGTAAGGTGTCAAATCATGAATGAATGAATGAATTTTTTGTTGCATTGCATAGTTGTTGTTACTTTCTGTCCAGTTGATCTCTTCCTTAAATCATCATCAGTACAGTGTTTGCTCCAGTTCCTGAGTACAACATCTGTAACAACATCTTTGGTCAGCTTCACGTGTGTATCCTTTATTCCTCTGTAAAATCTGTTCTTTAAGTAAATTCATGAGTGTAAACCTGCACAGTAGAGTTAACTGTTACACCACTATGACAAACGTCCCATATTATATTAATAACAATATTTTAAAGTTAAAAATCAGCTTACGTCTTTGACAAAAGGCTTCATTCAGCACGTTGTCCTCCTCTGCACTTTGTGGAAACAGGAAATAAACCTGAAACCTCCCCCTCCTTTTATCTGGGCACGTTCTTGGCTCATGTCCAGCTGCATGGTGTCTTATTTCAGCAGATGTTTTGATTTTCAGTTTCATGGTGATAACTTGTGCAGCGGGAAACATTTTGACAAAGCACAGCTGTAAATAACAAAGTTAGTTTTAGGTAAATTCAACGTGCTGAAGATATTTTACATGCTTCTGCTGGATGCAGGTCATGTGTTACTACACTTTTTATCCACTAGGTGGCACTAACTGTCCATGAATCAGGCTGTGCCATTGTTTGAATGGGTGGAGCTGTACTATCACTTAGTAACGGACACTTTCTGTTTCAACCTCGTGTACAGATGAAAAGAGACTGGAATCAAATAAACATCTCATGTGCAGAGATGTATAAAGTACTGGAGTAAAGGAGTGGAGTAGAAGTACAAGTGCTATATCAAAAACTGACTTGAGTAGAAGTTTAAGTGTTCTTTAAACACCATACTTAAGTAAAAGTACAAAAATATTAAAAATGTTTTGTGTAGTCACCGAGTCCTGGAACCAAACCGTTCAGCAATAAATGCAGTTTGTTCAATATCGCCTCGTCATTCATCACGTGTCCGGCTGGACGCTACAATAGTAACGAGTAACGACTCAGCACGTGAAAAATGTATCCGAGTAAAAGTATTAAACTCATCAAAAATATGTAGTGCAGTAAAAGTGGAAGTTGGGGGAAAAAAATAATACTCCAAAAAAGTACAGATACTGCATTTTAGTACTTAAGTAGTTCCACTTCATTACTATACATCTCTGGGTATGTATTTGGTCTAATTGTATTAGTTGTAGAACTAGCGAGTCGACAACTTTGCTAACAGCCAAACATCAACCAGCAGCAGCTGATATCACCGACTAGTCCTACAGCAGTCAGCCCAGCTCGGCGTCTGTCTTTCAGCGTTGCTCTGCTCCCTGTCCTGAAAACTTCTTCTTCTTCTTCACGGTGGTCGAAAACACCTGTGGTACAAACACAGTTGGCAGCAGTTTCCTTTATTCTCCATCAGAGAGTTGAAGCTGGAGGTTGTTGCTGTGGTCTCACTAGACTTTGCTTGACTTACTGGAGGATGACCATTACAACAACACAGTTTCTGGTGATTAGATATGACATGGCCGTTTATTATGTATCAGAACAAACAGTTAAACCAACCCCCAAGGACACTTCAGCACCGTGCAAGTGTAAAACCAACAAGCCGCTCCATCTTTCGATGAAAACGCCAAATATCCTTTCGACAGTTCGAGACACGTTTATCAAAATGACATCACACATCAAAATACAGAACTTTTAAAACTTATTTTTAAAAATACGTTTCTCATTAAACATGGCTTTGACATCACAGAGTGCCGACCTCTCTTGATTTCTTCAATCCTGATAAAATCCTTCCATGAACTTACGTTTTTTTCACAAATTTGGACACAGGAGTCCACATTTACATTTTTATTCTCTGACAGTTTCTTTGTCCATATCCACGACGCACATCAAAACAAGTGAGGGTGGGGGGCGGGCAAAGGACGTACAGAAAGTTTTCCATCCCTGGCTATGTGTTTCCAGTGGTGTCACCTGCCTCGGGAGGCGTGTGGTCGCTGTCGTCGTCCCAGGACGAGGATGTGAACCCGGCGGGCGCAGAGATGGAGTGCGGGGCGTGAGTGTGGCCGAGGCCTTGGTAAAGACCGCTCGAGGACGGGGAGGAAGGCATAGATGCGGTTGCCGCGGCAACGGGGTCCTGGGAAGTCGCTGTGAGGAGGCCGGTGTGCTCGGTGTGTTCGGGTCGAGCTACCGCGCCGAAGTACATCTTGTTGGGACGACCCAGGAATGTACGGCCTGTTGAGAGTAAGAGGAGAGATATTTAACACGAGCAGAGTTTAAGTGGGCCAGAACCATCAGAATCATTCAATTAAAGGAACAATATGTAAGATATGTTGTCGTTTTGTTCAAAAGTTACTGTCACTGAACAGTAGGACCTCCTCGGCTCTTGCGGCCAGAGACGGAGGCTGTTTTTCCAAATGTACTAATGCCACATTCCTGCTGTGTGGGTTATCCAACGGTCAAAAACCACTGAAACGTTTAAGCAGCAAGTTTTTGTGAAGCAGGAAACAGATGTAGGAAGACTGTTTGCCCCCACCAACCGCTCCACCTCCTACACCAGATCTAATTTGAGACCTAATTCAGCTACAACCACAATCAGTCATCCGTTTAATCATGGCACCAAGATATGAGAATAAAATCTTAATTGGTAAAGTATAACAAAATGAAATGAAAATGTTTTATTACATGAAATGTCAAAGATTCAAGAGACCTGATTCCCGATCATTGGACAGTTTAACAGACTCATTAATGACTAATTTGGCTGAGACACTCACCAACATGGCGGACCTGCTCAGTGACATCAGCTCTGATGTCAGAGAAATCCCACATGGCCAGGAAACTATCGAAGCACGACCCCTCCTCTGCCTCCTGGATGAAGGAGTGGATGGAGAAAACAGATAGATGAAGAAAGATAGATAGATGGATAGATAGATAGATGGATAGATAGATAGATAGATAGATAGATAGATAGATAGATAGATAGATAGATAGATAGATAGATAGATAGATAGATAGATAGATAGATAGATAGATAGATAGATAGATAGATAGATAGATAGATAGATAGATAGATGTTTACCTGTACGTATGGTTTGTAGGTGAAGGTGTAGTGGTGAGCGATGGCAGCCAGGAACATCTCTATGCAGATGATGAAGTCCTGTATCCATGAAACAATCGGTTGAGGGCAGCGTTTCTCAAACATTACACCACACGTGACTGTGAGGGAATACTGTGGTTTAGTTGTTTAGAAATGATTGTACCTGCAGTCCAGTAGCCACGGCCTCCACACTGTCCCAGTCCCAGGTATGTTTGTCAGAGATCACACCGACCTTCACCAGGAACGCTATCAAAACCGCCTGCCTAAAGAGAAACAAAGAACAGCTGATTACACAACAGTCAAACGATGTCCCCAAACAATGAGAAGCTTCAACATGACCGCCTTACCAGAAGGAGACAAACACCACCAGTTTGACACAGAGAAACTTGCCCACAGGTCTGATGGGAGTCAGCTCTTCTTTGAGAGATCGGTACAGCAGCAGCAGACAGTACATGGCAAACTGGAGAGACGGAGATGTAGCACGTAAAACCAATGGCAACAGAACAAACTGTGTCTTAAATCATAACTAAGGCTACGTTTACACAGAGCCGGGTATGTTGAGAAACGAATATTTCCCTCCCTCCGTTTTCCAAAATAACATCGTGCACGTAGCATCCTGCATAAATACGCCATCGAGCGCCATCATAACTACGCCAAGCTTATGGGCGGCTGCTTCCATGATCATCGTCATAGCAAAAGGTAAACACTGGTCGCATAAACTCTGTTTATCTCAATTTACACGCAAACGCAAAACCGTAATTTTCCAGAATCTCCACTCCAGTTGGAGTTTTTAGAAAGATTTGTTTTCAGAGGCGAATTCACCGTTTGCGTGTAAAAGATACAAACTAAAGGAAATGTCTCTGTTTTTAAAAAATACCCGTGTACGTGTAAACAGAGCCTGAGAAACCCACAAAAGAAACTCCTGTCCAGAATCACAAGAAGGACAAATAACAAAAGAGGACGACACACAAAAATACTCTCAAGTACAGTAATAAAAGAAACACCAGCTGGCTGAGTTTAACTTTGACCTTCCACTTTAAAAGAGATTTGAGTTTGAAAGCTGCGTTATTTAGAACCAGGTTGAGGTTATACAGTATTTATGGGGTTCTGTGTGCGTGGTTTATGTTTACCAGTTGTGATATGTTGTTGATGATGACCAGGTAGGACCAGGCGTTTCTGAAGCTGAAGTTGGCTTCGTCGTAAACCCCACAGAGCTGACAGATCCTGCAGACGGAGAAGGAACCAGTAAAGTTGATGTTTCATGCTCACATTTGACCGACACTGTTCTCCTGGTGCCTTCAGTTTATTCAGGGCGCTGTGTAAACCTGGTCCTGAACTTTGACCCTCAAAACAAAGCATTCAACATGCTGGAAACTGTTGGTGAACAGGCCGTCACCATGGTTATGGTGCTATCACTATGGTTACAGTAGGAAAGTAGTACAGTGGTAACCACCATGGCTGTAGTCTCAATGGTGTCACCATGGTGAAACTTACAGTGCTATCACCGTGGTTACGGGTCTGACCACAGGTACTGGAGGACCCCAACTACACCTGAACAGCAGCACCCTGATAGAGAAACAGAGAGGAGAGACAGGAAACAAGCCATCCAGCATCCAGCCAGCCAGCCAGCCACAGCCAGCCAGCCAGCCAGCAGCCAGCGAAGCAGCCAGCCAGCCAGCGAGGCAGCCAGCCAGCCAGCCAGCCACCAGCCAGCCAGCGAGGCAGCCAGCCAGCGAGGCAGCCAGCGAGGCAGCCAGCGAGGCAGCAGCCAGCCAGGGAGACAGCCAGAGCAGCCAGCCAGCCAGCGAGAAGCCAGCAGCCAGCCAGCCTCCAAGTCATTCAGAGGCATCCAGCCACCCATCCATCCATCCATCAACATCCATCCATCTATTCATCCATCCATTCATCCATCCATCTATTCGTCCATCCATCCATTCATCCATCCAACTATTCATCCATCCATCTATTCATCCATCCATCCATCATCCATCCCATCTATTCATCCATCCATCATCCATCATCTATCATCCATCCATCTATTCATCCATCCATCTGCATCCACATCCATCCATCCATCGCATCAACACACCATCCATCCAGCCATCATTCATCATCTAGCCAATCCAGCCAGCCAGCATCCATCCATCATTCAGCATCCATCCATCTATCATCCATCCATCATCCATCCATCTATTCATTCATCCACTATCATCCATCCATCCATCCATCCATCCATCATCATTATCATTCATCCATCCATCCATCCATCCATCCATCTATTCATCCATCCATCTTTTCATCCATCCATCCATCTATTCATCCATCCACCCATCGCATAGTGACATGACGCCCGTCCTCTTACTCTCCCATGGGCCATGGTGGGCAGCAGAGCGGGGGCAGGTGTGGCTGCTGCTGCTGGACCTCCAGCATGAGCACCAGGCTCGGGTACTGGTTGCTGAGGAAGTTCAACAGGAACACCAGGAAGTTGTAGATGACGTAGGCCTCATAGCACTCCCTGCACGTGTCCACGTAGATGGCCAGATTGGGGTAGCGCAGAGCCAGCCACTGCAACATATGAAGTGGAAGGAATTGTTATTGTTGTTGTTGTTGTTGCTGTGCATCTTTGTCTTTCTGTCCACCATGACGATGGAGAGACGTGGATATGCTGGCATGGAGTATCATTGCATTAACTGTAATACAGCTCACTGCTGACAGTCTTGTGACACTGTCCCATTGCCTCCAATTAAAGTCTGTTGCCTTGGTGACATAATGTAATAGAGTGGACCGACCGGTGACGCTTCCTGTGCGTGTTGTTGTGACTCACGCTGTCCAGACTGTAGATGGGCACCATCCATAGAATCCTGGAGGGGAGAGACGGAGAAGAAGAAATCACAAACATCTCCTGAACTCTAGTGAGATAAAGAGTCCGTTGGCGGTTGCTTGGGTGGAAGTTTCAGTCCGTTTCTCGTCTTGACTCATTTCGATAAAAACAAACGCAGGAAACAACCCTGTCACGCAAACAGTCATACGGTGAATTATTTGACTGTGTCTGATCCGTCGAGCATCATTCCTACGCTGTGTTTTCTTCAATCCAAAAACATAAAGTTCGTACAGAAACATAAATTCTCGATGTGGTGGATTGTTCCTTTAACTTTAACTAGGTGCCCACCTGATAATCGGTCTCTGCAGCTCCGGCTGGGTGTAGTGGACTATGTGCTGCAGGATTCCCCACAGTGAAATTGGGATGGTCAGGAAGACGAACACACCGGCGATGAACCAGGCTTTACTGTGAGTCCCGACCTGGAGACACACACAGAAAAACCAGGAGGTGACGGACGAACATCAACCCAAACCCTGGGAGGTCTGAATGTGGTGAAAGGTGATAGAAATCAAAGTGTACCTTGTCCTTCTGCAGCTCCCAGATGCAGAGCGGCAGCACGGCCACCAGCAGGAGAGTGTATAGAACCAGAACCAGCGGGCGGATCCACCTCCGCCACTCTGCACAGGAACACGGCATGATGCTGCTTCACCCTCAGCGTCGAGGGCGAGTGTTAGGCTTACAGGCCTGTGGTGGAATGGAGTTGAGTGTCGTGCCAGATCGGGAGCAGCTGGGCGAGTGGGCAATGCAACTAAGCTCAGCAGTCAGAGTCAGTGTAAATCTGCGATTACACTCTGAAATTTCTGTGTCCTGTTGCTTTAAAAAGAATATTTACTTCCCACTGTCGGTGAGTGTTTGCTCATGGTTGGCATCGTTGGGTCTCTGTAAACATTATTATAAACAGTGCCATCTAGATCAGCTCTGTAAGTTTTAATTAGTGCATAATCAACTTTTAAAAAACACAGGTTAAACCGGCTGCCGTGTCACAGAGTGTGACTTTGAAAACAAACATTTTGCAGCGTCATGCACATTAAAAAATGACATAATTAGCACAGAGGTCGGTATAAACGAACCATCAGACAGCACAGAGCAGCATTACAGACTGTCAGTGTGTTTTTTTGTGATTATTTAGATTAAAATATCGAATATTTGTCGACCAAACAGAAAAAAACGAGCCTAACGTGTTAAATACTTCAGATATGATGAGATAAATGAAGAAACTGGACCTGAGGCTGGGGATGCTCCTTCAGGGTGACGGTTGGCCTGTTTTCCTCCTCAGTCCTGTTTCTGTTACCAGGCAACGCATCTCTCCTCCGCCCTGACCCCGCACACACACACGCACACACACACACACACACGCACACACACTGCAAACCGACGCTCAGCCCTCCGATCACACGGATCGATCACCGGCCGGATCGATCATTGAATCCGGTCCTCGGCTTCAGGGTGGTGGTGGAGGGTGGTGCACAGACGATCAGCTGTCCGTGTTTGTGTGCTCCTGTCTCCCGTGTTTACGCGGCCACGTCACGGGGAGGAAGCTCATCCATCATCAGTCACGTGTCTGAGACACAAGCAGCAAATTGTCAGTTTAATAAAATCTTAATTTGCAAATCCTTTAACCCCCTCCGTGCTCACAGTGATGATCATGTTTACTTATTTTATTTTATTATTTTTTATTTTTTTCAGCTTTTAAAGCAACACTTCAACAACACTGTGATTTACAGACTTTTCTGACGGACAGTGAAGTAAACTGTAGCTGCTGTTAGCTCACGTCAGCTCAGTCTGTTAGCCAGGGCTGCCCGGACTGTGAGCTCAGAGCGCTAGATTGCAAAAATACTGATTTCTATGCAAAGTCAAACTCTGAAAAGTGAAAATAATTCGGGAAAACAAGACTAGCCAGGCTGTCAGCCCTGCACCTATGCCTGCTTCGAGATAAATGCTAATATCATAACATTTTTTAGCTCGTTGCCATCTTCATTATCTCATTTTAGCATGTTTGCATGTTGATATCATCTCATTACAAATAAGCTAAGGCTGATTACAGCAGCTTCTATGGGCATAATGGCAGAGGAGAAGAAACCGAAGAGGACGTCGACAAAGGAAGCTCTAAAGAGACTTTATATAATTAGCATTAGTGCTAATTAGCTAAAAAAAAACAAACAAGTATGGTGAACCTGCTAAACAGTCTTACAGAGTAGAGAGTTTCAGCTGGATGCCATATGAGTGTCAGTGTGATTTTACAACAGCTCCTTCTTGTGGCCACCGCAGTGGAAAGTTAATAAAATCAGACCTCACATAGAAACACATTGAGAATATATCTTTATTGATAAATACAAACTGTGACGTCAGAGGATTATCTAAGAGTCTTGACAACTAAACTAACCAGATTTCAGTGAACTGTGCCGTGATAATCCTGAAGTTCCTTTAGCGCCACCATCAGGACAAAGCTTTAGTCGCATTATTTGTAATTGAAGCTCAATTTTCATATTGTGGGGTGTAGTGAAAGATTCAGCCTCTAGGGCCGCTAGTGCAGACTTAGACTTGTTTTACTTCTTTTACAGGAAGCGTTACAACAAAATATTTACATATAAAACATAATAACAAACACACTACATGGCCAAAAGTAAGCGGACACCCAAACATTAAATATAACTGTGGGAGTGTTATTATAGTGTCGGACCACCGGGAAGAAGAAGAGGTTTACTGAGGGTGAATGCTAACAGGGGAGCGGAGCCGGTGTTGTGTCAGAACAGGAGCTGGGGCAACAGCAATGTGTCCACATACTTTTGGCCATAGAGAATATCATATATTATCATACAACGGTGAGTCTGTAATAAAATATATACACATAATATATAGAACTGAATAAATACACACTAAACATTACAGGGTATATCTGCTGCTTCACACAGCGTGGCTGGTTGGATGTCTTTGGTCAGTCCATTTGAGTTGCAGAGTTGCTGGTTGCTGGTTGCTGGTTGCGTGTGAGGATAACAGGCTCTCTCTCTCTCAGTGGTCCGTGTGTTTGTACTGCAGGCTCGTCCCGTTGTGAAGAGGCAGCGTACTGTTGGAGAGAGAGCCAGAATAACACCAACAACACAGACAGGACTGGAGAGAGAGAGAGACAGAGAGAGAGACAGACGGTGAGTCTACAGCAGATTAACACTGACATTAAAGCCACATGATGCTCTGAGCTCACAGACTGAGCTAACAGCAGCTACAGTTGCAGAGATATCAGCTGGTTAACCAGTTAGACCCAAAGAGTAATAATGAGTCACTGTAGCGTTCAGGCAATCTCCAGTCCAACAAAAACAAGGTGGTTTTCTTGTCGGGTTTATCTCCAGGCATTGACCCGTCCACAACCCCCTCTCAGGGCTCTGCCATGTCTTCGTCGTCTCTACAGTCAGAGTCCAGGTTGTAGCTGCTGTACACCTCAGTACTGTATTTAATCACACTAGTCTTCGGTCTTAGTCCAGCAATGTTCGTCCGTTATCGGGTCGCGGGGGCAGCTGCTTCAGCAGAGAAGCCCAGACTTCCCCCTCCCCGGCCACTTCATCCAGCTCTACCAGGGGGACCCCAAGGAGTTCCCAGGTTAGCCGGGAGACATAGTCCCTCCAGCGTGTCCTGGGTCTTCCCCGGGGCCGGAACATCTCACCAGGGAGGCGTCCAGGAGGCATCCTCACGAGATGCCCGAGCCACCTCTGGTTCCTCTCGATGCGGAGGAGCAGCGGTTCTACTCTGAGCTCCTCGCGGATGGCCGAGCTTCTCACCCTATCTCTAAGGGAGAGCCCAGACACCCTGCGAAGGAAGCTCATTTCAGCCGCTTGTATTCGCGATCTCGTTCTTTCGGTCACTACCCAAAGCTCGTGACCAAAGGTGAGGGTAGGAACGTAGATCGACTGGTAAATCGAGAGCTTCGCCTTTCGCCTAGTCCAGCCATATTTACTGGAAACTGCTGAGCCCAATCAGGTTCTGGTTCTGATGCCTAACCCTCCAACCGTTGGTCCAAAAGTTTTGGGTTAGTGAGTTCCCCCTAATCCTTTAAGATGCAACCAACAGCATCGTCCGTTTTGTTTGACACTGTCTTGGTTCATGTCTCCAAGCCTAAGCTCGATAAATCTCCTCCAACAGTTTCACTCCTCATGACGACTGAGCTGACCTTCATGCGTGAAGTCGGCGGAGCGACCCTTTAAACAGACGTCGCTCGTCACTTCCCACAAGTCTTCCCTCAAAGGTCACGACCTTTCTATGTTTAGACATCCATCGCTCTCTATCCTCGATATCTGCGATCCCAAAACATCTGATAACGCCTTCTGTTACACGGATGTCTCACGGCCTCTGACCCTGCGACCTCACTGTGATGTCACGCCGACATCCACAGCTGCTGTTTGGACGATCACCAGCGCAGGCGCTCACACCATGAAAACGCAAAAAGGTTATTGTGTATTTTTACCTTGAAGCAGTTTTTAAACTTCTTGGAGACGAGGTAGAGGATTATGGGATTGATGCAGGAGTTGATGGTTGTCATGTTGATGCTAAAGTAGTCGAGCACCAACAGGAAACTGAAACCACAAAGGAATACCACATAATTAGTAAAAAGTACTAATACCACACTGTGAAATCCTGCATTCACAAGTAGTATCACCATTTATGTATGAAAAGTATCAAAGTAAAAGTACTCAGTGCAGTAAAGTGTTCCCTGTCAGATGTTTTTAGATTTATATGTTAATATATATGATATGTTATATAATATGTTTTAGATTATATGTTATTATATATGATATATGTTATATGTTATATGATATGTTTTTAGATTTATATGTTATTATATATGATATGTTATATGATATGTTTTAGATTTACATGTTAATATATATGATATATGTTATATGTTTTTAGATTTTATATGTAATATATATGATATTGTATATGATATGTTTTAGATTTATATGTTAATATATATGATATATGTTATATGATATGTTTTTAGATTTATATGTTAATATATATGATATATGTTATATGTTTTTAGATTTATATGTTAATATATATGATATATGTTATATGATATGTTTTTAGATTTATATGTTAATATATATGATATATGTTATATGATATGTTTTTAGATTTATATGTTAATATATATGATATATGTTATATAATATGTTTTTAGATTTATATGTTATTATATATGATATATGTTATATGATATGTTTTTAGATTTACATGTTAATATATATGATATATGTTATATGTTTTTAGATTTATATGTTAATATATATGATATATGTTATATGATATGTTTTTAGATTTATATAACGAGGTTGTCTGCCTCCTCTTTCCCTTTTAACCTTCCAGTTTCTAGTAAAAAACAATGCCATGTGTCCACAGGGTTTTTGGGCGGAGTAGTTCTCTGCATTTTGTAGACAGCACCGCCGTTTTGTGAACGTGTGTTTCTGCATTTACTTCAGCAGTTCGCAGCGCTGTACGTCGTGGGGTTTGTAGACCGTCCTCTTCAGGATGCGACTCAGATGAAGCGGGAACCAGCAGAGGGCAAAGATCAACACCAGGCAGAACACGGCTTTGGCTACTTCTCTGCGCTGTGGAGAGAAAACAAACTCAGACTCGTGCATCGTCGTTAAAACCGGCAGTTCTTGTATCGGATATTTCTGCGAGTAGCCGTGTAATAATCAGGACATACTGCATGAAATTACCTGTTTGAGGTGTTCGCTCCGTGCGATCCTCAGACTTCCTTTCTCGTGTCTGAGCATCTCACAGGTCATCAGGCAGTAGAACACAGCCGAACAGGTCAGAGGAACGCAGAAGTAGAAGCCAAACAACCACCAGTCCTTTGCATCCCGGTAGAACTGGAACATGAGACGGGAGAAATGCGTTTTTCAGAATGTTCTAGAGCCGCCAAACTACTGTATACTAGTGTGTATACTGTACAGTTATCTGTTTAGGTAGATGATTACATTCTAGAACAACCTTTAGCTACGGGATCATAACCTTTGTTTGGAGAAACTAGCTTCAACCGCCTCGTTACATCAAGATGGACTGAAACTGGAACATTGCGATAAGTATCTACCGACTGCAGTTAGAATGATTCGAAAGACCGAAGACTGATAGCCGGGTTCAGTTTTTGAGTGCTTGGGCAGACAGTGTTTAGTCCCGCTGATACAAACAGGAAATGGTGCTCTAAACTACCGACGTTGAAGAGCGACCTCGCCCTGAAACACAACACGACGAAGAGATGTTTATTTTCCCCACAGAGGCCATCCATCACACAGACGAGTCGGGATTATATCCCCTCGCTTTTACCCATGACCTATTCGATTACTCCTCGTCATCTTATGGGAATGAATTGTTTATCATCTTGCTATTAAACTTTCTGACCTAAAGATTTATAATATGCACCAACATAAACCAATGCTGGTTTCAAAAGGTCTACAGGGATCACAGTGTGAGAGTCTTTGAGAGTCCGATAAAGCTTTTTCAGAAGATATCAACACTCACGGTCATGAAGGGCGTCCTGGGTTGCAGCATGCAGGTCCGTATGATAGTGTTGTTGTACTCGAAGGTGACTATGTTGAAGCCGATGGCCTCCGGCACGGCCAGCACCATGGACAGCAGCCAGATCACCACGATCTCCACCGCCGTTACCGTGGGGACACCGGTGCCCTGTATACGCGACCAAGTCGCCACTGCACGATACCTGAGAACAAGGGAAACAAGGTTTAAACGGCATCGTCATCACGTGTGAACAACTTAAAGGGCCGGTGTTGTTGGATTCAGTGTCGTTGCTGATTGCAACCCCCTCTCCTCACCCTGATGTCTTCCGGTTTCTCCGCCTCAACTCTTTTACAGAGTTTCCTGATGGACAGACTGCCAACTGTAGCTGCTGTTAGCTAATAGTGTGTGTTTGTGCAACAGACCACCAGGAAGAAGAGGAGGTTTACAGGCCGGGCACATGTGGGGATGCTGGTGTCATGCCAGAACCGGAGCTGGGCAAGCGGGCAGTGTTATCAGGCTCAGCAGGTTTGGAAGAGTAAATCTGGGACTGACTTTTAGTGATTGGTGAGAGCTCGGTGTAACTATCTGGCTGCTTTGTCTTGTGTCGTTGACCCTGCTCGATGCCTTCGGTTAAACCTACGGTAGCTCAGCATAACAAGCGAGCGTTACCTGTCCACGCTCAGAACGCACAGGTTGAGGACGGTGATGCCGACCGAAGTCTTCTGCAGGAAGGGAAACAGCTTACAGAGGAACAGTCCGAACGGACCGTCGGCAAACGGCCACCGCATCGCCAGGAGCTACACACACACACACACACACCATTAGGTTACCATAACATCGCAGTATCTGTGTGTTATCAGTGTCGGTTGGGTATTTTAGTGCCGTTATCAGTGCAACACTCAACCTCCTGACTGAGACACACAACACACACTGCGACTACAGGAAGTTGTTTTACATCCCACAAGGTATTTCTGCTCTGCTTCCCAAGTGTATGTATTATTATCATCGTTGAATACCTTGTACACATTGATTGGTATGTCGATGGCGATGTATATCAGGTCTCCAAGGGCCAAGCTGGCTATCAGAGAGTTGGGTCCATTCCTCATGCTTTTATTTTGGTAGATAATCCTGAGCAGGGTGGCGTTTCCAACGATCCCCACAGCGAATATCACACAGGAGATCACTGTGTTGATGTACTTGAAGGCCGTTTTTATTGACATGGTGTCGTGACATTTAGGAGGCAACGCACGAACCACCACGGAGGAGTTGGAGGACGACAGGCGAGACGGAAAATTTCTTTCATGTTTGGGTGTCGGTTTGTCTCCGGCACGGGTCTGGGTCCGGTGATCCATCCCGGGTTGCAGAGGCGGGTCAGTGCCATAGAAGTCAGACATTACATCTGACGTCTGAGAAGATTCAGACGAGAAGTTTTTGTGGCAAGAAACCGGGTCGACAAACAGCAGACAGCAGGTGACCAGCAGCACGGTGAACATCTCGGGCATGGAGGCCCCCGATCTGAACCCGGCTTTGACTCGAGAACTTTTGGCTGAATCCACTCTAGAAACCATCCTGGAGACTGCTGCGTCACTTAAACCCATTCCCAGAAGGTGTTTTGGCGATTTAGAGCGCTGAAAGAAGAAGACGAACAGTTAGATAGCACAAGTTTACAGAAAGATGCTTCCTGAAACGTTCCTGAGATGGTTCAGGAGTCTGACAACAAAAGAAGTGAGGGAACTTGAAGACAATGTGTGGAGGTGGTGGTGTAAGAAACATGAAATCAAACTGCTATGACTGCACACACACTATAAAAACTGTGTGGCTTCCTAACTCCCTGCAGCTGTTCACCTGTGGCTCCCCTATGAACAGGCGCGCAGATAGGTTTGAGAAACTGGGGGGGACGAAGCTGCCCCCCCCCCGGTACGGAGATTTTGTCGTGCGCCCCTGGATGCGCCGTGCGCCCTGATCAGTCTGTCCGGCTCCCCCTCTACCTCGTCAACCCACGGGGGCGCCCGCTCCGCTGTCTTAATGAGCGGTATTGAAAACCGCTACTGGCACACACCTCAGTAAACCAAATATTATGTTAATTCATATTTTGTGATGCTTGAATCAGAAGATTTGAAGAAGACAAAGTTTAAAAAAAAAACACAAAAAAAACAAAACGTTAAGCTACATAAAAGTGGGTGGGACGGATCTACGGTCATTCAAAAGTGGGTGTGTCATGACACACCTGACACCCACTATCTGCGCCCCTGCCTATGAATGCTCTGTGGCTATGTGGTCAGGTGCGCAGGTGACATAGCAACAACAATATTTACCCAACTTTCCAAACACACAAACACATTTCCTGAAATATATTTGTTAGAAATAAAGTTTTAAAAGCAAAAATCTTTCTACCATATTCCGTAAATGTGAAACTCGTTTTTGTTGTTTTAGTTTGAAATGTTCTAGTTCCACTTTTATTATTTCCGTATCACCCCAAACAAAAACTTTGTCACAGCATCTGTCCGACTCTTTAACACCAGCGTGACTTCATGCTGTTTAATTATATTTACTGTTACATACAGATATATGTATATGTGTGCGTGTTGGAAATGATCCAACATGCAAGACGTATGCTTGAAAACACATGTACAACACTACAAAGACAGATAACACAACAGACTCTCTGATTGCAATCCCCTCGCCTCAACCTCTAACTAAAGGTAAAGTAATGTTACTAAAATGTTCAACACCAGACCTTTATTGTTCTTTTTTTTAAAAACAAACAAAAAAACTCACCTGTTTGTTTCTGTTTTTAAAGTTAAATCCTCCCAAAGACCAGAGAAGAAGAAGAAGAAGAAGAAGAAGAAGTGTGAGCTCTCTCTCTCTCTCTCTGATGAAGTCTGAGCTCCGTCTTTACTCTCTCTCTCTCTCTGACAGCTGTAAACGCTCGCACGCCCACCTCCTTCCTCTATCTTCTTTGTCTTTCAGTAGCCGCCTCTTCACACTTTCCTCCTCCTCCTCCTCGAGTGGAACATCTCATAAATACTCTAACATGAATCCACTCTGAACTTTTTCCCGCTCGAGAGTTTGTTCATAAAACAAAACAGCGCCGTGGAAATGGAGGCAGTAAAATTTATTGCTGCGTTTAAGCAACAAATTCGACTTTATTGGAGTGTTTGAACACGAGTGACTGCGGACCGCACTTCACTGAAGCCATCGTCCTTTATTCCTCTTTCAACATTTCCGACGTTTATTTCAATCTCATCTGAGCCATTTGTTTAAATACGTTGCAGAAAGGTTCCCAGAATGTTTTGATTAGGTTCTGTACATGTTTTGTCAGGTGGCTGAATGCAGTCAACACACTTCTGCCACAGGTCTGAGCAGTAGATTTCACATTCATAACCTCTGACTTTATTTGTTGTTATCGTTAAAGTAGCTGTCAAAACACGTGTTTGTCTCCATAACATGAATGTGAGTCTATACTAACTCTGCTTGTAGCTCCATTTTTGGTCTCCACCAACCCCCTAAAGTGAAATCTCTAAATGCTCCAAAGCTCGATGCTACGTTCACCACCTGGTTGCTAACTGCCATTTGAAACAAGTGAGTCGTCTCACAGTGACGAAAAAAACAGCGAGAGTGAAACAAAACCATAAAGTACACGAAGCTCTCAGACTGTCTCCATTAAAAACTTTGACCCCGCTCAGCTAAATTTAATATTCCAGTGTCTTTGGCGACGTGTGTGTGTGTGTGTGTGTGTGTGTGTGTGTGTGTGTGTGTGTGTGTGTGTGTGTGTGTGTGTGTGTGTGTGTGTGTTGTTTGTTTGTTACAGTAAATGCAGAGATAAACAGATGAAAGGGCTACGTGACTTCAACCATGCAGGCAGTTACTGCAGGCATACACACAACATGACACACAACGTGACACACAACGTGACACACAACGTGACACACAACATTACACACAACATGACACACAACATTACACACAGCCTCAGATGAGCCATGAGTTCATTTCAGTGAATTTGAATCTAAAATTCAGGAAAACATTTAAACTTTTCGAGAAGTTAAATTGTTTAATCTGTATTTTGTCCAGAGAAGGTGACTGCAGTTCCTCTAACGTCCACTTGAGGCTGGCTCCAGAAGTGAGTCAGTCTCCATAAGTCCCCATGTTTCACAGCAGAAATAAACATGTTTACAGCCTGGTAAAAAAACAGTTTTGGTCTCTGTAGCTAATTTCCCCGTTCATGACAACTGTACTGTACTTCTCTAAGCTAAAACAAGCTAATAACAGGCTAAAACAAGCTAAAATAAGCTAAAACAAGCTAACAACATGCTAAAACAAGCTAAAATAAGCTAAAACAAGCTAAAACAAGCTAACAACACGCTAAAACAAGCTAACAACATGCTAAAACAAGCTAAAATAAGCTAATAACAAGCTAACAACAAGCTAAAACAAGCTAACAACAAGCTAAAATAAGCTAATAACAGGCTAACTACAGGCTAAAACAAGCTAACAACAAGCTAAAACAAGCTAAAAACAAGCTAACTGCAGTTCCTCAACGTCCACCTGAGCCAGTCTCCATGTCCAAATGTCCAACTTCACAGCAGAAATAAACATGTTTACAGGCTGGTACAAAAAACAGTTTTGGTCTCTGTGGCTAATTTCCCCGTTCATGACAACTGTACTGAGGGTGAATTTATATACAACTCACCTGTTCACATTATATTAAGGCTTAAAGTTATGCAGGATTGAACTGCAGCTTAAAATAAAAGCTGTTATTATTATAACACCATTGTTCCTCCGTCCATAGTGTTGTTTCACCATGCTTCCATTGTACATTTAAACACCAGTATTAAGTATTTATGCTTTTTATTGCACCGTTTCCTGAGTTTATTGCAGAGATAAAACAGAGATATATTGAACTTGTAAAGTTTTTAACTTGAAGCACAACTTCTACAGTCAGACCACCGACTATCTATCCACTCCTATCGTGTTTAATCCTCACTGTGCTGGTTAACGGACAAATTACACCCGAAGCCAATTAGACTCGAGAACAACAAACAAAGTCAAAGAGTCGTCGCCTGAAATCAAAGCCAGACACTCTGAACACAGGAACCAGCCTCTCGTGTCAGCTGCTGCTGATTTCCACCCTGAACATGAAACTTTATTAGGAACTCTTTGAAGAAAAAGAAATGCCACAAAACAGAGTTTCCATCCCAGCTGTGGAGAGACGGAAACAAACGACCTCCAACGTCTGAAAGAAAAGAAGAAACGCTGCTCGAACATCGTCCTCCTTATGACAGTCGATGTGAAAGAACAAATCTGTATTTACTTGTGTCTTTCCTTTACATGATACTTTCTGATTACAACTTTAGTTTCTTTAAAAACAAGATTTTTCCACTCAGAACGTCTGAAGAGAAAATTAAACACAACAGAACAGCTGACGACAAACAGTGAACGCAGTTTTCCTTTGAATAATTCTGTTGTTCTGATATTTTGAAGGGATTGAAGCTTGTGTCCAGGTTCACACCTCAAAACAAACTAATCCAAAACATTTCATGGCTCCAACTTCAGAAAGATTTCCTGCTTTTGCTTATTTTAATTATCTTAGATACTGGACTTGAATGACTTGACTCACATTACTTCCATAACAACCTTTATTATTTATGTTTTCTATCCTTTTACACAATTGTAGGAATATATAAAAACACTTTTCCTGTTTGATTATATATGACAAATACATTTAATTCAGCTGCAGTGTTCAGGTAAATTATGTGGAAAACCCCCAATAAAGGTCATTAGATATCAGCTGTTATTTCAGCCTCTGTGTACCTGAATGGAACCAGCCTGCTGTGGATGTTCGTGTTGGAACGCGGCCTCTTCTGACGCGTTGCCACGGCGACGTCGTAACAACCGCGACTTTGTAAAGTTTCTGAAGCTGTTTTGAAGTTTGTGTCGGAGTCTGCTCGTGTGAGGTTTGTAAAGTCACAGATGTAAAGTTTACAAAGTTTGGTAACTTTGAACTTTTCTTACTTTCTTTTACAGATTGAACATCTTCAGCTCGCCTGTCTCTGTTTAACCGGAACAATTCAACATAACGATTACCTGCTCAGGTGAGGCTCTTCAACTGAATTTAAATGATTCATGATTCATAAATGAGCTTTACTCTGTGTTAGTTTATTCTAAGTTAAACACGGAGATAACAAATCAAAGTCTGACTGTTTTCATGTCACATTCAAGTTTGATACATAAAATATGAAGCTCCAGGTGATTAATAAATCATTTAATAAATATAAATAAATATATAAATAAATATATAAATAAATATATAAATAAATATTTAAATAAATATATAAATAAATCATTTCCCCCTGGGATTATTAGAGGATTTCTGATTCTGACTCTGACTGTTGTTGTTGTTGTTGTCGTTGCTGTTGTTGTTGTTGTCGTTGCTGTTGTTGCTGTTGTTGTTGTTATCGTTGTCGGCATTGTTGTTACTGTTGTTGTTGTTGCTGCTGCTGTTGTTGTTGTCATTGTCGTTGTTGTTGTCGTTATTGTTGTCGTTGTTGTTGTCGTTGTTGTTGTCGTTGTTGTTGTCGTTGTTGTTGTCGTTGTTGCTGTTGTTGTTGTTGTCGTTATTGTTGTCATTGTCATTGTTGCTGTCGTCATTGTTGTTGTTGCTGCTGCTGTTGCTGTTATTGTTGTTGTTGTCGTTGTTGTCATTTTTGTTGTTGTTTTGTTGTCGTTGTTGTTGTTGTCATTGTTGTCGTTGTTGTCATTTTTGTTGTTGTCATTTTTGTTGTTGTCGTTGTCATTGTTGTTGTGTTGCTGTTGTTGTCGTTGTTGTTGTTGTCGTTGTTGTGTTGTTGTCTTGTCTTCAGTTTGACTGACAGCTGAAGACGATGAACGTGCCGCTGAAGAAGCTCGGCGGCTCTTTCCTGCCGGACATCAGACAGAGCAGCACTCAGCACAGGTGAGAGCAGACTGCAGAGAGACAGGTGGAGGAGGAGGATGACACACTGAGTGTGTGTGTGTGTGTGTGTGTGTGTGTGTGTGTGTGGTGTGTGGTGTGTGTGTGTGTGAGCAGGATGAAGCAGCAGATGGAGACGCCTCAGATTCTCTCCAAGGAAGAAGAAACTGCACGGTGAGTTCACACCAGGAGCAACATGAGAACATGCTGATCATTGTCTCAGGTCTGATGTCTGTCTGTCTGTCTGTCTGTCTGTCTGTCTGTCTGTCTGTCTGTCTGTCTGTCTGTCTGTCTGTCTGTCTGTCTGTCTGTCTGTCTGTCTGTCTGTCTGTCTCTCTGTCATCATCCTGTCTGTCTGTCTGTCTGTCTGTCTGTCTGTCTGTCTGTCTGTCTGTCTGTCTGTCTGTCTGTCCGTGTCCTCTGTCGTCTCCAGCATCACCGGCAGCCTGAAGCAGAACGTCTGCGTGGAGATGCTGCAGGAAGGTTTCCACAGGTGAACATCACACACACACACACACACACACACACACACACACACACACACACACACACACACACACACACCACACACACACACACACAGACACATCTTCAGTTCAGACGAGCTCTGAGCGACTGATTCATGAAGAAATGATGAAAATAATAATTAATGAACTCCGAGGTTTGAATGAAAGGTTCATTTATTCATTTCACCACCAGAGGGCCCTGTCTCACTGTAATCTGACTGATCTGTCTGTCTCTCCTCCTGTCTGTCTCCTCCTGTCTGTCTGTCTCTCCTCCTGTCTGTCTCTCTCTCTCCTCCTGTCTGTCTGTCTGTCTCTCCTTCTGTCTCTCCTCCTGTCTCTCTCCTCCTGTCTGTCTGTCTGTCTGTCTGTCTGTCTGTCTGTCTGTCTGTCTCTCCTCCTGTCTATCTCTCTCTCCTCCTGTCTGTCTGTCTGTCTCTCCTCCTGTCTGTCTGTCTGTCTCTCCTCCTGTCTGTCTGTCTCTCTCTCCTCCTGTCTGTCTGTCTGTCTCTCCTCCTGTGTCTGTCTCTCTCCTCCTGTCTGTCTGTCTGTCTGTCTCTCCTCCTGTCTGTCTGTCTCTCTTTCCTCCTGTCTGTATCTCTCTCCTGTCTGTCTGTCTCTCTCCTCCTGTCTGTCTGTCTGTCTGTCTTCTGTCTGTCTCTCCTCCTGTCTGTCTGTCTGTCTCTCCTCCTGTCTGTCTGTCTATCTCTCCTCCTGTCTGTCTGTCTCTCTTCCTCCTGTCTGTATCTCTCCTGTCTGTCTGTATCTCTCCTGTCTGTCTGTCTCTTCTCCTCCTGTCTGTCTGTCTGTCTCTCTCTCCTCTGTCTGTCTGTCTGTCTCTCCTCCTGTCTGTCTGTCTCTCTTTCCTCCTGTCTGTATCTCTCTCCTGTCTGTCTGTCTCTCCTCCTGTCTGTCTCTCTCTCTCCTCCTGTCTGTCTCTCTCTTCCTCCTGTCTGTCTGTCTCTCTTTCCTCCTGTCTGTCTCTCTCTCCTCCTGTCTGTCTCTCTCTCTCTCCTCCTGTCTGTCTGTCTCTCTTTCCTCTGTCTGTCTCTCTCTCTCTCCTCCTGTCTGTCTCTCTTTCCTCCTGTCTGTCTCTCTCTCTCCTCTGTCTGTCTCTCTCTCCTCCTGTCTGTCTCTCTCTCTCCTCCTGTCTGTCTCTCTCTCCTCCTGTCTGTCTCTCTCCTCCTGTCTGTCTCTCTCTCCTCTGTCTCTCTCTCTCCTCCTGTCTGTCTCTCTTTCCTCCTGTCTGTCTCTCTCTCTCTCCTGTCTGTCTCTCTTTCCTCCTGTCTGTCTCTCTCTCTCCTCCCTGTCTGTCTCTCTCTCCTCCTGTCTGTCTCTCTCTCCTCCTGTCTGTCTCTCTCTCCTCCTGTCTGTCTCTCTTTCCTCCTGTCTGTCTCTTCTCCTCCTGTCTGTCTCTCTCTCTCCTCCTGTCTGTCTGTCTCTCTTTCCTCCTGTCTGTCTCTCTCTCTCCTCCTGTCTGTCTCTCTTTCCTCCTGTCTGTCTCTCTCTCTCCTCCTGTCTCTCTCTCCTGTCTGTCTCTCTCTCTCCTCCTGTCTGTCTCTCTCTCTCCTCCTGTCTGTCTCTCTTTCCTCCTGTCTGTCTCTCTCTCCTACTGTCTGTCTCTCTTTCCTCCTGTCTGTCTCTCTCTCTCCTCCTGTCTGTCTCTCTCTCTCCTCCTGTCTGTCTCTCTTTCCTCCTGTCTGTCTCTCTTTCCTCCTGTCTGTCTCTCTCTCCTCCTGTCTGTCTCTCTCTCCTCCTGTCTGTCTCTCTTTCCTCCTGTCTGTCTGTCTCTCTTTCCTCCTGTCTGTCTCTCTCTCCTCCTGTCTGTCTGTCTCTCCTCCTGTCTGTCTCTCTCTCTCCCTGTCTGTCTCTCAGGTCGTACTCGGAGCTCTTCTTCCTGCTGCTCTCTGATCAGTCTCGTCGTTCGGCTGATCTCAGTTTAGCGGCTCAGCTTCAGACTCCTCTGGACCAGCACCAGGACAACTGGAGACCATCAGACGCCACCTGAGCTCAGCCGAGCAGGCGGAGAGGAGCGGTGTGCACACACACACACACACACACACACACACACACACACACACACCACACACACAGACACACACTTGAACTGAAGTGTGTGTGTGTGTGCAGGTTACTGGTTGGAGGTGTGTAAGCAGCGCATGTTTCTGGGTCGGTTCTTCTCGGCTCCGGAGGATCGGTGGCTCAGTCTGCACTTCTACCACAGCTGTGCTGACATCAAGCAAGGCAGCCGGCTGACGGTGGAGGCCCGAGCCTGCCTGGCTGAGATCTACCTGCAGCAAGGTGGACACACACACACACACACACACACACACACACACACACACATGATGGCCCTGCTCTGTGGTCCACAGGTGAGTTGGAGCAGGCGAAGCAGCAGGCGGAGCTCTGCATCAAGCAGGCGGACGGGTGGATGGACTCGGACGGTCAGTCTCTGAAGCTCCGAGCTCTCCGAGCGCTGAGCATCATCTACACCCGGCTGGCCGCCGCGTCGCTGGCCGCCGCGGACTACGACGAGGGCCTGAAGCTGCTCCACCAGAGCTGCAGCATCGCTACCGAGTGTAGGCGAGAACTCATCCACTGCTCAGCTCCTGTTCTGGCACAACACCTCCTCTTCCCATTGGTCTGAAGCGACTGTGGCACAAACACTAACACTCTGTTTGTTTCAGCTGGAGACAAACACAGCGAAGCTGAAGCCTCGTATCAGCTCGGGCTCGGCTATCAGAGGGCAGGAGACCACACCGCAGCCAAACAGGTGACACACATCATCAGAAATGGTTTTAAACACATCAGGAGGTTTGTTGCTTTTGGGTCTTTACATCATTACTCAGTACAATCACGGTCGTGTGTCCAGTTCTTCAACAGGTCCATGCAGATCTGCGGCACGCTGCAGGACACAGACGGACTTGGAAGATGCTACAAGGCGATGGCCAAGTCTCTGCATAGGTTAATTTAACATGATTGATAAGAGACAGACTTTTATTCCAGCACATCACATCGGTTTGGATGAATCTTCTTGTGTTCGTGTCAGTGAGGGGAACGACGCCGAGGCCATCCGGTTTCTGGAGAAGTTGGTCGACATCTGCGGGATGATGCCGCGTCAGCTGGCGGAGGCCTTCCTGTCTCTGGGACACGTCTACTTCACCCAGGTACATATATACATGTATATACGGACATATTAAAGACATCTGAAATCGTTTTTTAACGAGCCGTCTCCGTGCAGGGACAGTACGAGAGAGCGTCTGAGTTCTTCCTGAAGACTTATGAACTGTCCTGTGACCTCGGTGATGTGGCTCTGCTGCAGGAAGCTCAGGTTAACTCTCTTTTTTATTAATGAACATGTAACAGAGATGATCCAACGTCTACTACAGCTGTCTGTCTGTCTGTCTGTCTGTCTGCCTGCCTGTCTGTCTGTCTGTGGCTCGCCCAGGTGTGGGAGGGCAGTGCTCGCGCTCACGCCACGCGTGGACGTGGAAAGAGGAGCTCGGGAACTGAGTAGAGACCCGACAGATGAAATGTCAGCACAAGATTTCAACTCTCAACATCCGTCTGATCTGAGTGCGACCAGAGCGCCTGTTTAATATTCTGTGCAGCTCACAAACATTGTTTATATTCACTGATTATTTACTGTTAATAAAAATGTTTAAGAATGAAATATATAATCTGTCCTTTTATTATTGATTCAATATAAAAAGTGTAAATATAGATTAGAACAATAACTAATAATTTAATAATTTAGTAACTGTGTTTTTTATATACTCACGGTGTTTGTTAGAGTGGATATTTTGCATGTTGTTGATTTTTTTTTAAACAATTTCTGTGAGTTTTTTAAATAATATTTTTGTTAAAATATTTTAATAAATTAAATTATGGCTATAATGGCTAAAAAAAATTAAATAGATTTTTATTTATTTTATTTTATTTATTGTGATATTATTAAAAATACATATAATATATTAGAAATTAGTTAGTTATCGTTACTAATTAATGAAACTAATTACATCATATATATATATATATATATATATATATATAATATATATATATTTATATATATTTCATTATATATTAATGTATTAAATGTTGCTTTTACATGTATTACGGTAATAAAATAAAAAGCTGCTGCGCCTTTGCTCCAGTGTTTACGGCCCGCCGTGGCCCACGTGTCCGGACGTGGCTCTGTTTGGTGACAGAACCTCCGGAGCCCGGACACCGAGGAGTCGTCGAACTTCAGTCCGCCTGGTGTGACGGGACCGGCGGGCTGTTCTGCACCGAGCCCCGGGCCTGAGCGATGGGCCTCCTGGCGAGGATCCGGAAGGAATGGTTCATCATCGGGATCGTGGTGGTCATCTTATCCGCCAAACTGCAGCCGAGCGTCGGCGTGAGAGGAGGTGAGGACTGTTCAGGAGTGTGCGTGACTGTGCGTGAGTTGAAGTTTGATCATTTTAAACAACATGAAACAGCGCGGAGGAGTTTTTCCACCGACCCGCAGGAGGCTGCGCCAGACTCCCGCAGAGTTTCTCCTCTTTAACTCCACGCGCTGATTTCCCGCACAAATAATCACGCAGAGACACAAATAAGATAAAAAATTAAAACTTTAGGACTCAACGACAAAATCGGCTCATGAATGTTTCACCGTCCGACTTTTATCTTCAGTAAAGCGGAAACTTTCAGAGTTTGATCAACTCTTTTCAGCCGGCTGCTCGCACGGAGCTCGTTGAAAAACACAGGAGGACCGGGTGCAACATGTTGGATCTGTGCTTTAATCCGGATTTTCCACGTACGGGATGTAAGCCGAATTAAAGATGAAGCCTTCCTGATTGTAGGGATGTATAAATCATTTTAATATTTAATAGTAATAATGGGGGAAAAGGACGAAGATGGTAAAAATCATGATTTTCTGAATGGAGTTTGGTTCACATGGGGTGACAGTGACTCCTGTGTGTGTGTGTGTGTGTGTGTGTGTGTGTGTGTGTGTGTGTGTGTGTGTGTGTGTGTGTGTGTGTGTGTGTGTGTGTGTGTTACCTGGCACTGTAATGACACGTTGCATTCAGCTGCACACACAACACACACACACACACACACACACACACACTCTCATCGGTTGGATGTAAACACGCGCTCCCGTGTGCGCGTGCCTTCACTATCAGCTGATCAGTTATTGTTTATTGTCGATATGAAACATGTTTGTCTGTGACACCTTCAGGTGCAGATCAGATAAACTGCTGCTACTGTCTTGGTGCTGCCTTCAGGTGCAGCTCGTAAAACTCCACTATCAGACAAGAGAGTTCATAATAATGTTACAAACTTTCCCGAGATAAAAAGACTTAATTAATTAATTATCAAAACATAAAACAGAACAAATGTTTTATCGAGATGTTGAAATAATAAAATGATCCGATAACAAAAAAAACTGCTCGCTCATGAGTGTTGTTGAAGTTTTTATTTCCAAATAAACAAACACATATTTGTCTCAGAGCTCATGCACGAGCTGTTATTTATTTATTTTTATGTTAAGAACAAACAAACAAATAATTCAGTCATACTAGTTCACATTGTAAAACAGTAACATGATGATATAACAAGGATGAAAACAGGAAAAGCAGAAATAAAACTTTGTAATCTTGCATATAAATAAAGTTATAACTGTTGAGACAGGTTACTGGTTCAAAATGTCTACATGGATATTCATTAAATAATTTCTTATTAGTAATTAACTTAAAATAATCAACTTCAGTCAAAAATATCTTAAGTGATCTTGAAATTTCCCTAATAAAATATAAAGGTTGACAATAAGTTTCTTTTCTTTGTATTCAAAATAAGTAATAATGTTTTTTGTTTTGTTTCACACAGTTTAAAGTTCTCAAGTTCTTTCAGAGATTTAAGGGAGGCGTGACGGCATCGTCAACCAATGCCAAAGCTACCTGTAACGTACACGCTCACTGATTGGCTGGAGCAAGTCACGTGATTACCATATATGGTTGTTGATCGTGTATCGTTTTCTACGGAGTCCCTGAGCGGTCACACATTTTATCTCCCCGAGTTATTTATGTCGTTATCTTGAAATAACAAACGTCGTCGCCCCGAGAAAATGTCAACAACACAACTATCCTTTTTTTTTTATCGCGATCTTGAATTAATTATGTTGTTATGTCGGGAAAACAAAGTGCAGTTATTTCAAGATGACGACAAGAAACGGGAAACAGGTTGTCTTGTCGAGATAAAAACAAAGACATGTGGAGAAAGGACGGTCGTGTCGTTATCTCGAGATTTCAATAATTATCTCCTTTGTTTGTTTGTTTGTTTTTAGATAACGACGCATAACTAAAGAAAACAAAATGAACAAACTCATTATCCTGAGATTTCAAGAATTATCTTGTTTGTTTGTTTGTTTTTAGATAACGACGCATAACTAAAGAAAACAAAATAAACGAACTCGTTATCTCGAGTAAACGAGTTCACATTGTTCATCATCTTTCTGTTGGTGTGTGTGTGTGTGTGCTCTGCATGACTGTTGCCATGGTTACAGATGTCTCTCTCTCTGTCAGGTCCGTTGAAGCCAGAGGTCACGATCGCGTACGTCGCCGTCTCGCTCATCTTCTTCAACAGCGGCCTGTCTCTGAAGACCGAGGTGAGCTCACGCTGACCATGGAGGCGATTAAAGGTGGTTACAGTGTAACGATGGCGTTAATCACAGCCTGTCTGTCTGTCTGTCTGTCTGTCTGTCTGTCTGTCTGTCTGTCTGTCTGTCTGTCTGCAGGAGCTGACCAGCGCGCTGCTCCACGTCCGCCTCCACCTCTTCGTTCAGTCCTTCACGCTCGTCTTCTTCCCGCTCGCCGTCTGGCTGCTGCTCAGAGTGCTCGCCCTGACCGCCATCGACCAATGGCTGCTCAGAGGGTGGGCTGTGTGTGTGTGTCTGGTGTGTCTCTGTGTGTGTCTCTGTGTGGTGTGTGTGTGTGTGTGTGTGTGTGTGTGTGAATGCAGTCCTTTATGGAAGCTGCACACTGACTGACTGTACCTGAAGGAGAAGAAGTTATGTGCAGACTCAAAGAGCTTCATTCATGCTAATACAGACAGAGCTGTGTGTGTGTGTGTGTGTGTGTGTGTCTGTGTGTGTGTCTGTGTGTGTCTTGTCATGACTCTCCACGCCACACGGGGGCGCCCTGAAATCAAAGATAAACCAGCTCATTCATCCCAAACTTCACCGTCAGAGTGAGAAGTTCAAACGTTTGGAGAAGTTTTGTTTCTGCAGTTCCTCTAACGTCCACTTGAGGCTGGCTCCAGAAGTGAGTCAGTCTCCATAAGTCCCCATGTTTCACAGCAGAAATAAACATGTTTACAGCTGATTCTCATTGGGGGAAAAAGGAAAACAAACAGTTTGATCAGCTTCCACCTCACAAAACTAACAGCGAGGTCAGCGGAGTCCACAGCCTGGTTAACAGTAACGATGTGTAACTACCTTCTATAGTAACCACAGAGGTCAGAGGTCACAGTCTGGCTGCTGAACTGTGTCAAAAACACGACGTTCATTTAAAAATATCACATGCTGTGTGCACAAATGTTTCTGCATGTTGGTCGTGTTCCCTCCCGACGCTGTTATCTCCATGTCGCAATGATTGCAAGTCGCCTTGTTGCCAAACTTTGGAGTGTTTGAACCGAGCGGTGACATTGTTACTACTGATGCACGTGAGAAACTTGTAATCATTCGTAAAATGATTCCACTGAGGGTGAATTTATATACAACTCACCTGTTCACGTTATATTAAGGCTGAAAGTTATGCAGGATTAAGAGCGTGGACGCTTTGATTGACAGGTGGGTTGTTACGACGATCCGCATCTTTGCTGATATTTAGATTAACCGGGCGGCATCACTCGTTGTTTACGCTGTCATTGATGGAGCCGGCCTCAGGTGGACGAGAAGAAGAAGAAGAAGAACTCGTGGAGTTCACGGACGCGGCTTTGAAATGTTTGAATTCCTCCGACCTCTGACCTCAGCTCTCACCGCCTCCTCTCTCTTTGTCTCACCGCCTCCTCCTCCTCATCCTCATCCTCTTCATCCTCCTCTTCATCCTGTTGCCGTGGTTGCCTAGGTTACAGACGGTGAGCTGCATGCCCCCCCCGGTCTCCTCTGCTGTTATTCTCACCAAGGCTGTCGGAGGCAACGAGGTAACACACACACACACACACACACACACACACACACACACACACACACACACACACACACACACACACACACACACACACTGTTAGCAGGTCATTATCCATCACTGCTGGACAAATGGTGTGATGTCGAAAAGTAATAAGTGTGTTGGCATGTTGTCATAGTGACGGTGTGTGTGTGTGTGTGTGTGTCTCCAGGCTGCTGCCATCTTCAACTCGGCGTTCGGAAGCTTCCTGGTAAGATCTCGTCCGTCTGCAGCTTTCTTCTTAATGAAACGCGGCCGCGAGCTTTAATCGTGTCTTTGTGTCCTGCAGGGAATCATCGTGACTCCGGTGCTGCTGCTGCTGTTTGTGAGTCCACACACACACACACACCTGACGAACACACACACACCTGACGAACACACACACACCTCATTATTATTTACATTACAGCGACGTGACGTAGAAATCTGTGTTTGTTGTGACACAAAAACAACACGAGGCGTCGTGTTTTCTCTCTTTTAGCTCCATGTTTGGTCTCCACCAGATCAATAATTTGAACAACAAACTGAAGCTTCACTCTCTCATTTCAAACTCTCTATGTAAATAATGTGACATAACTGTTTGTTGACTCGTCTCCTCGTCCAGCTCGGCTCGTCGTCCTCCGTCCCCTTCTCCTCCATCTTCTCTCAGCTCTTCATGACGGTGGTGGTTCCTCTGATCCTGGGTCAGGTAGGAGAGTCTTTGTGTCCGTGTGTGAATGTTTGAACATGTTGCACATGTTAAATCTTCTGTGTGTGTGGTGTGTGGTGTGTGTGTGTGTGTGTGTGTGTGTGTGTGTGTGTGTGTGTGTGTGTGTGTGTGTGTGTGTGGGTGTGTGTGCAGGTGTGTCGTAGTTTCCTCAGGGAGTGTCTGGAGCGACGTAAACCTCCGTTCGGCGCCGTCAGCAGCGCCGTCCTCCTCATGATCATCTACACCACCTTCTGTGACACCTTCAGTAACCCCAACATCGAGCTGGACCCCACCAGCCTGCTGCTGGTCGTCCTCATCAGTCAGTACACTGACTTTGTGTTTGTGTGTGTGTGTGTGTGTGTGTGTGTGTGCGTGTGCGTGTGCGTGTGCGTGTGCGTGTGCGTGTGCGTGTGTGTGTGTGTAGAGGCTGCTGAGTCCGGTTACATCGCCCGGCTCCTGTTCTGGCACGACACCGGGGCCTCTAAACCTCCTCTTTTTCTTCCCGGTGGTTTGAAACAAACACTAACCCTCCCCCGGTGCTCTGAGCTAACAGCAGCTACAGTTGTCAGCAGTTTACTTCACTGTCCATCAGGAAACTCTGTGAAACTCGTTTGCGAAGCTGAACATTGAAGTGAAACGTGTCTCTCTTGTCAGTTTTCTCTCTCCAGGTGAGCTTCATGCTGCTCACGTTCGCCTTTTCTACCAGGTGAGGCTCCGCCCTCTTTTACTCTACCCTCCTCTTCCTGTTCACAAACCTTTAAAGTTTATGTACAGACGCGTTGCTGTAACTAATCCGCTACAAACACTGAGCGAAGCGATAAGAATGAACAGGAAGGAGTTTGAACTTCCTGTCCGTCTGTCTGTCTGCAGGTCGGGTTCAGGATTCAGCCCGGCGGACACGGTCGCCATCGTGTTCTGCTCCACACACAAGTCTCTAACTCTGGGTAGGTACACACACACAGACACACACCCATGCGATTTACATGTCACTGCTGAGCTGCAATAATGCAAAGCGCATGAAAGCAAATGAACGATATCTTCAGCACGGAAAACTCAACGGCTCGATCACACGACACGACCAGAAGAATTCACGTTATTTTTAGAAAATAAAGAAGAATTAAAGCTGCAAGCAGCGATGGTCGGGTGCTCGCACACGTGCGCACGTCGAAATGTGCGTAACATAACCTTAATAACCGCAAGAAGTTTCAGACGCTCTGAGAAGATTACTTCTTTCAATTTTTTTATGGAGCGCCACGCCCACACCGTTTCCCCAAAATTCATCATTTTGATAACTTTTACTCAGGAAGTCTGTGTGAACACTCCTACCAAGTTTGAAGTGAATTGGATGAAATCCCTAGGAGGAGTTCGTTCAAACATGACCCCTTGTCAACCAGCCCACAACAGCAAAAATGGCGATTTGCATTTTGAAATATCTTGCTTCCTGTTCATTGTAGCCCATTGTTCCAAGAGACTTTTTTGTAGGTCCTGCCATGTTATAAAACCCGGCTGAGTTTCATAATTCTGTGTCCAAAACTGTGGCGGGGCTGTTCCAAAGAATAATTCCAGGGGGCGCTATAGAGTGCTTTTGACCCGCCCCCCTCATTAATTATGCAGCCGAATTGTGCATAATATTACTCTTAACAACTCCAACAAGTCTCAGACAGCTCTGACAAAGTATATGATAGCCGCACAGTTTTGCCCGAAAATCAGCAAAAAAGTAAATGGAGTCTGGGATTTTCGGCAGCGTCGACTTTGACGCGTCGTCACGGCCACGCCCTCTGATGAAAAGTTGTGATTTTGATAACTTTTCATTGTCGAGGTCTTGAGAACACACACGGCAAGTTTCAAGCACATCGGATGAAATCCCTAGGAGGAGTTCGTTCAAATACGACCCCTGGAAATGACCGAAAAACCCGAAAAGTCCAAATTTGACTAAAATTGGACGCCGTACGCTTCACTGTAGCCCGGCGCTGTGGAGGCTTATGGGTACGTCCATGTGCGAGACCCCAAAATACAATACCAAAATTTTACACCTGACATGGGGGGGTAGGCAAATTTTTGTGAGTTTTCAGGGGATATGGGCCGTCGAAAATGCGATTTATTTATAGGAAGATGAAGCAAAAAAAAATAATAAACATACGCACCGCATGCTCGGGCCCCAAAAATAAATGTGTGAATGAGTGAAAAGTTCTTAAGGGGGTGGAGCAGTGATCACATCCTGATGAGGTTAAAAACAGTTAGTAAAACTTAAAGTAATGAAATATGAGACATCGTGACAGGTCTGCGTTGGTCTGAGGTGTGAACAGGTTTTTCGCTCCGCAGGGATCCCCATGTTAAAAATCGTGTTCGAGGGCTACGAACATCTCTCTCTGATCTCGGTCCCTCTGCTGATCTACCATCCGGCTCAGATCCTGCTCGGCTCCATACTCGTACCGACCATCCGGAGCTGGATGACCAGCCGGCAGAAGGTGCGCACACACACACACACACACACACACACACGCACACACACGCTGCTATGCTTCGAGGTCCAGGGTCTCCATCATTGTCCACTGGATAGTCGGGCTGCATTCCAACACTAACCTCTCCACCCTTTCTCCTCCCCTACAGTCTAGTCTGTTGTTGAGATAGGGCCGCATCCCAACACTTCTGTGCCGAGTGAGTAGAGAACCGACTTCAAAACAACTTAATCGGGTGATTTAATTGAAGAGAAATTCTTCTTGAATCCGATGCTGTTGAGATCTCGTGACGGTGCGTCCAGCAGGTTCACTTCTATATTCGATATAACAATCTCCTGCTGGACTCGCTGCCACTAACTCACCAGCTTCAGTCCGTTGTGTTCTGGTTCTGGTTCTGGTTCAGTGGTGGCGGGGAACAATCAAACATGTGGACTTTATGTTGTGTGTGACCGAGAGGCGACTGGATTTTTGTTTTGTTTCAAAAACTTTATAAAGACGCTTCCTACGTCAGCTCTTACTGAGTATTTTTGATAAAGATATTTAAAGAGACAGACTTTTTAGATAAACGTGGTGGACATGGAGTCATGGACTGAAGGTGCGGTCCATGTTCCTTCTTTCACAGATGATTTGTCTGGTGTTGGTGATGGATTCGTTCACCAAACTGCCTCGTCCTCGTGTTTTCGCACCTCCGTGTCCCTCGCTTCCTCTCTGCTGTCTCTGTTCGATCTGAAACTCTCTCGCTCTCTGACACTCTCTCTCTCTTTCTGTTCAGGCGGTGAAGCTGTCGACTCTTCAGCCCGTCTGACGAAGAAGATGCTGGACCGCAGCGGAGTGATACAGTGCCTTATTTACAACCGATCAACAGAGACCTCAGCCCGACGGAGGCGCGCCTCGATATTCTCTATTTCTGCGACAACGGAGAAACTGTTTCATATTTCCATCATAGATATATTCTTTTATATTTAAAAGAATCAGAAGTAAGTTTTATTTTTATATGAAGAATTCCTGCAAAAAGAGGACGGCTGTTTTGTTTTTTAACAGAGGGAGTGTTTGTTTTGATGAGCAGCGCCTCCCTGCAGGAACAGTAAGGGTGGAGTTACTGGGACCATTCCTTTGGTATTTTTCTATCTTTCTCTGAGCTGTCACTGCCAGAAAGTTATGGACTGTTACATTTATGTTCTTGATAGAAACACGCAAATGCTGGATTATGTGACATTTAATATACAGTATGATGATGATGAGTTGTTTTCATAGTGTTGACGTGATGACGGATGATTGAGGAAGTCAAATTCAGCAGGAAAAATCATCTCGCATTCATTTAAATGCCCGCGTCATTTAGCGTACAACTTCGATTCTGACCAAGTTTGTTTTCTACAACAACATTTTTTTAAGTTGGACCAATAAGGAGGCAGGATTGAAGAAGTTACCCGACAAAGTAAGGAGCAGAAAAAAGTTTAAAAATACCTAAAACTGCACACAGTATATTTAAAAATGATCATATACATATACGCACATATGTAGACGACACCGTATTCTATATCTGAGTGATATGATTCAGACATTTCACTCAAAACCACCATTGTCAAACTCATGGTGGCGCTGATGGAAAACTCTGAAGGATTCATTGTTTCAATGTCGGTACAAAAAGAGAAACTTCGACTCACTTGTTGAAAAATCAAGGAATCGCCAAAGTACTTGGTAGTCTCCATCATCTGGGCACCATGAACATCTGGAACCAAATGTCATGACTAAACATCCAGTAGTTGTTGAGGTATTTAAATTTGGAACTGACGTTGGCAACAATTAAGAAATCCGATTCAGAGAGATGACCGTGAATGTATCATCACTGCAACCATCATTTGTTGTGCTTACGGACCAAATAGAACATCTGCAATACGAGGGCTCGACTCTGCTCAGGGGCACTTTGACAGTATTTCTTTAAGTCGTTTGCAGGTAGCCTTTAGTGTTTCAGGTCAATTCTGATTCCCTCTGTTTGTGTAAACACATCTTAAAGCATCACATTAGAATATATTGAGAGAAATGGCGCCATCTTGGAGAATTGTCGCTCTTATATTTGGATGGAAAGCCAGCTACCGACACCTTTTAAGGCCTTTTATCTGACGAACCCAACAACCACCAGCAAACATGTTGGAGGGTCTCAGCTCTGTCAACACCTGATTGTGTTTCTATTTCAGTAGTACTGAACAGCAGCACCGGTCCAACCATTGGGAGTTGTGAATGTAGTAACAAGGACATGATCCCTGACCGGCTGCCCGTCTACATACACTGCTAGTTGTTTGTAAAATACATCTGGTGCCCGGTTACTCTGGGTAAAATGATCAAATTGGACTTTTAGTGCCAATGTTGTAGCCAAATAGATTATAAGGGTGGGTCATAATCAACGTTTTCAACCCCTTACAGTCATTCTCCTAACTAAAAACTGCAAAAACAGTCGCCTATTCACAAATCTAGCAGTTACAGAGCAGCATCATCAGTCCTTTGGATTCTTGTTTGTGTCACATGATAAATGCAAGTCTCATATTTACTCCCCTATAGGTCTGTTTTTGGTCTCTACAAAGTCCTGAGGGTTATAACCAGCTCTTTAGCTGCTGAATGTTGCACTTTTCATATTGCTGCCTGTTTGTCTGGAGCTATGAGAGACTTTCAACAGCCTTGGAGATACTTTAATCACAGTTATCTGTAGATTCCCAACATGAGATGTTGACCTCAATCTTCCAGTAACCATCTTGGTGCATGGGAAACCCATTTCCTGAATAGGAAGGAAACATTATCAAAGTGTTACTGAATTGATCAAACAGCTTCAGCTCTGTGTTTTCAGCCTGACTGGTAATAAATCTAATAAACTGGAGCCAGCCACTGTTACTATGACGGTTATCAAAGCCTCTACAGCACAAATGCCACTCCGTTGGTCGTCCAGTCGAGTTTACAGTCAGGCTTTGTCGGTTTATAGTGTGATTGTTTTGCCAGAAGTATATTTCAAGGGGGGGGGAAAGAGATTCAACAAAGTTTGTATGGGTCTGTTCTGTTACATGTTTACATAAAAAAGTATGAGGAAATAAACCTACCAACTTTCAAACAAATTGTTTTGTTCTGCATCACACTACCACCTGAGGTCTGTACATGTATATTATGTTGTGTGTTGTGTGTGTATATATATAATATTATAATATAATTATATATATATATATATTATATATATATATATCTCAATCAGTGTTCCCCCTTCTGTATTGTTGTCTG
>CM014101.1:22566109-22676852 GCA_004119915.2 Collichthys lucidus | reverse complement strand
CGTACGTAGAGGAGTCCGAGTTCCAGGACGACGTTCTGGTCTACGATCTCGTCGCCCAGAAAGACACGAAGGCGGCCATTTTGGAGCGAATCATGGCTGCGAATCGGCGGGCGAGGGGAAGCATCTCGAACGGCCAACGAGTGTCGACACGATGACAGCGATGTTGGCGACAACAGGGAGGACGGTCATAGAAACGGTTAACAGCATAATGTCGACGAGGAGGATGAGCGAGGATGGAGGGAAGGAGGAGAGGAGATGGAGTGAGGATTATGGGAAGAAGGTGAGAAGAGGAGTGAGGACTGTGGAAAGGAGGAAGATGAGATAAAGAGGATGGATGTACACGGAGAGCCAAAGAGACGTCCGTTTTTCACCAATGGTTTCAATGCCAAGAATCACATCGTCCACAAATGTGATGATGACAACACCTTACACAAAACTGCGAACTGAGTGACCTCACAACTACTATCACTAATCACATGCACACACGCCACAATCCCACGCCATGTTTAGAGGCTTTACCCAACGGCTATTCAGAACCTGAACCACACGACTCTTTGGCCGAGTCTCCGAGTCCTCCAGGTGGCAAAGCCACCAACACTGACGACTTCCTGTCTCGATACCGCAAGCTCATGCTGTCTTTGGGCGTGCAGCCAGACTGTGACGACATCGCGGATGACATCGGCACATTCAGGAAGCGGGTCCAAGCGCTGAGGCGAACGCTGGAGGAAGAGGAGGAAGAACTCGGCGGAGAATTTGTTTTGGCGCCTTGTGGGATGACAGCGAGGAGGAAGATGAAGAGGAAGGAGAGGAGATGATGAGCAGCTGTAAGAAAAGCAGCAGAGGGCACGGAGTTCCCTTCACAGGTCTGTGCCTCCAAGCACGAGTGAACTAGACGTTGAAGCTTTCTGGAGCAGAAAACATCCATTAGATAAATTGAAAGAGGCTTTATGGTTGAGTAACCCGCGTCCTACCAGCAGACTGCGTCTTCATCATCATGGAAGAACATTAGAAAACTGCATTAGTTTAATGTAATGTAGAAATATGACAGCCTGTTTGGAAAACAAGAGGTCTAATCAGAAATTCACGTCTAGTCCGAGCAATCACCCTCGATTGCAAAAGCTTTAGATCGGAGTCAATGTAAATGGGAGTAAATGGTTCATGCTGAATACCTTCTTGAAACAAACTGGTTTGCAGGATGTGTTGTGTTCACAGAGACACTAACCCGCAGTCTCCCATGATGCCCCAGGTCCATTCATCAGCGTCCTGTTGTCCCGGCTGGAGAACCTTCTGGAAAACTCCATCGCCGTGAACCTGCTGGTGACGGGCATCCTGGCACAGCTGGTGTCGTACCCGCAACCTCTGCTGAGATCCTTCCTGCTCAGCACGGACGACCACAAGCAGCCCAACGTACGGACGCTATACCAGGTAACACCACACACACACACACACGCCCGATGTTTCTGATTTTATTCATTGTTTGAGTCATTGTTTGACTTCTAATGTAGGTGCTGGTGTCTGCGTGCTCAGATAGAGCGCTTCATGGCGGCCAGACCTGACTATTCTGCCCTCGTCACTCAGGCCTGGAGGTTCTTGTTAGTGAAAGACCAAGACAGCAAGTTCAGAGGTGAGGTAACACACATCGCAAACAAACATGAATGAAACCCCACGCAGCTGGAGGTTTTAGTGCCTGAAGCTAGTCCAGCCCAGCTCTCACCAACCACTAAGAGTCAGTCCCACATTTACTTTGTCCGGCAGCTTCAGATCTGTTGTCAGAGGGAAGTTTGAAGCATGTACACCTTCATGATCACAGTATAACATTTCCTCCATGTGTCTCAGAGTGCCTCCAGTCTCAGGACGGCGACCTCATCCTGGACCCGTCTCTTCCGAATGGATCCGTGAAGAACGCCCTGGCTCTGCCTCCTCTTGGCGTCCTGCCGCCCTGCCCTCCCATCCCCCCGCAAGCCAAGAGCCGAGTGTTCGCCATCGTGCTGTACGCCGAGTTCCTGAAGGAGCTGGCCGCCATCGCCCAGGAGCACAGCATCGCACCGGACTGCCCTGACGAGGAGTGACGGGAGTAATGTGTGAACGAGGAGCTGCTTAGTGGCCACCAGCAGAAGACCGAAGGCACAAAATATGCACACTGAGAGGTAATGCAACATATATGATATATATTGTTTCATGCATAGTTTTGTATGTATGTTGATATTCCTGGCAGCACTTGAATATTTTGACCTTGTCCCATGTGAATGTGGATATTTACCATGTATGTAGATGGAAACGATTTGAAGGTAAATCCATGTTTGATATATTTGTGCAAACATTGTTTTCTGACATTTTTGCACAACTAATTAATGTGAAAAAAATAAAACCAGATCATAGCTGTGTCTCAATTTGAAAACTTTAGTTAATACACTTCTATGTAGAACTCTGCGTACTGTATTTCCTGCTATAGTGTGAATTTTTTTAAGAATTTGAGTACCGGAAATGACGTTCAGGACATTTTACAGCTGCTCTTCTTGCCAAATAGCAACCTAAAAAAGACATTTGATGCCAAATTATGAATATAAAACACATGCACAACTTAATTTCTAGTTACCGCAACCAACTCCAGCTCCGGCAGCTTCCTCTGCCACAATGCCAGCGGCTGTTCCTCTTCGACTACGTAGCCAAAAAGTGAGAGAATTGAGACACGGCTTTATTGTCGGCAAACTTCCTGCTAAAAATCACATTCCTTCAAACTCAGGATGGAAAACTTGCATCATAAATACAAATAAATAAATAATAAAAACATTCATCAACACAAAAAAACAAGTTACCCGATCAATGTAATTCATTTTTTTGTTTTCTCAAAAATCTTTCCTGCTTTGTTATTTCGTAGAAATGATGGAGCCTGGTTCCACATGTCCACTGACTGTGTTCACTTGTTTAATCATCGTGTTATTTAAATTTTAAATTGGTGATCGGTGATCAGTCGTGTCTTCCTGTTTTTCCTGATGTGTCTTTATATGCGCAGAATATTGACGAAGCCTTATTCCAGAGATTTTAGTGTAAGAACCCGAGACGCAAAAAGATTTTTTAATGTCTTATAAGATCAAATATCGGATCTGGATCTGATTTGCACTTCTCTCATGGTGTGTTTCATCGCTTTCAGTGTTCAGTGTTTGCTTTTCTTATAAATTAATTTAATTTTTGTCCTGTTGAAGTTTTTTTTTTTTTTCTGTCATGCTTCGAGTCAACAACACAAACCTGAACTCTAAAAGGCGTCTTCATCGTTAAACTGTGTCACCATGGAGACGTTACAAGATGCTGGACACTGCCACCTGTTGGTGAACCACAGCTGGGACATGTTTCCATTTTTTTTTTTTTTACCGTCTCTTGTCTCCTTTTTGCCAAAATGAACGTGAAATGAATAAACTGGTTTTGACAATCTGATTTTCAGAAAGTCTGTCATGCAGATTTCATCATTTCTTTGCTTATTCATATAATGCAGTACAACCGAGGGAACACGTCAGGATAGAACATGCCCCGTCTATTTTGAAGCATTAGTTTATATTTTGGGAAATAAACATTATTCTTACTTAAAATCATATCTGCTCTTAGTTAATTATCTTTGATCAGCACCTGCTGCATCTGCTCCTTGTAAAAGGTGGAAAAATCCTCGATCAGCAGCTCTAAAGTTCATAAATCATCATGTTGTGTTGTTTGTGGAGGCTGAAGCTGATTCACGGTGGTTTTATTAAGCAGCTGCCAGGTAACCAGCGGAGACTCCAGGAAGAAACTGGTGTCACGACATGAAATAGTCCGAAACAAGACGCACACACACACAATGGGGATTGACCTTTTTTAATTTAGGTTTACCCTGGATTAAACTCTAATGCTGGGAAAGCCTGGAACATACACTCTGTTTTCATCACCTGAAAATAAAAAGCTTTATGTTTGTTACCTCAGAGTCAGATGTTTACATCTACACAGGCCACAACTGGCTCTAGATAGAGTTACTCTTGCATGCTTGTAAGGAGATGGTGAGGTGAGGGGTATTCAGACCAGCTCGGGCAGGGTTGTGTGGCGTGTGTGTGCAGTATTCTAAATAAAATGTGTGTTTAGGTAACTCACCTTTTGTCTCTTCTCTCCAGGGTAGCCGAGCACTATTTAAATGTTGACGTACCATGTGCTGATCGGTGTGTATGTTTGGCACAGTTGAAGCATGTAGACTAACTCATAGTGTAAATGTATTGACGGGTTGTTGTGTTGGGTTGTAATGGAGGACCACAGACTGCGTCAGGGTCTAGGTTGGTATCAGCAGTAGGGTATACAAGGACCGCTTTCTTGGTAGTTTTAAGTCTGTATGTGAAATGGTTCAATGTTGGTGAAATAAAACACCTTGTTTGACCGTCGTACCAACCGGCCTTGGAATAAAATCCTGCGTCCTTTTTGTCCGAGACAAGACCGAGTAAAAGTGCAGACGATTCAAAAAGTGGTCATGAGACATGACCGATCTTGGACTTCCCCTGGGAGGAGCTGGAACGCCGTGACAACCCGCTGCCACCGTGACCCGACCCCAGATGAGCTGATCTGTTGATCGATACCCAATCTGACACCATACAGGAGAGTAAGTGCAGTCTGTGGGATAGAGCAGTACTCAATGCGGTTGGTACGTTAAAGCAAAGTAGAGTCAAGTAAACCAATCAGGGTCCGTCTGTGGTTTGCTGGTTCCTGTTTGACTTCAGAGACAGTTCCTGAGAGACAACATTTTCTACTTTGGTGTTTTTCACGTTTGACTGATTGGAATAAGAAGACAGGAGGTGTTGACGATGGCAGTGATGAAGATTTTCCTGATGGCGTCAGCTGCTGGTAAGCACGCGCCGCTTCAGTGTCGCCTCGATGACGCGGTGAGATCAGTTTCAGTTGTGTCGTGTCGTACTGAACAGAAACTCAAATCAATCCATGTCAAGAAACTCACTGATGAACACATTAATGGAAACGGGTCGTACTTTTACTTTTGTTAGTGTGTTTTGATGCTAAAATATTTCTATATGTTTGTGTTTGTTTCCATGACAACCTGTATATTAACTTCTCTCTGTTTCTGTCTCAGTTCTGGCGATTTCTTCTCTCTCCAGTGGACAAACTACTGAAGAACCATACGAGTATGATTATGGTATGTGGTAGGAAGATGCAGTGACAACAGACTCGATCAACAAGTTTACCGTGATCACAGTGTGTTGTGTTCCAAACCAGGTTAAATTAGCAATAACGCCCGATTACAAGAGTTTCCTGATGGACAGTGAAGTAAACTGTAGCTGCTGTTAGCTCAGTTTGGGGGGGGGGGTTTGTGTTTGGACCACAGGAGTTTTGGACCGCCTGGAAGAAGAAGAGGTTCACAGGTCCGGGTTGTGGAGTCGGTATGGTAAGAGGACGTTGACGGAGGAAGCTAAGACGAGAGTCTAGAGGCCGAGTTGGGCTGACTGCTGCTGGACTAGTCGGTGATATCAGCCGCTGCTGGGTCTGATGTAATGTTGCTTTAACTTCCAGTAATAATTCACATACGGAAAACATCTTAAAAGAGATCTGATACTGTTAATAACAGGCTACGGAACAATGAGAACACAACAAATGTCATGTCCACTTCCCTTTTCTCTCTCTTCTTCTGCTTACTGTCGCGAACCTCACCCCAGTTTTTTGTGAGGTTCTCACATTGTTCTCACTTCCTCATGTTGTGGTCAGCTCCCTGTCCGAACCGTCCGACTGTGGTCGCCAAAACAGTTTTCAAGAAGCGACGCGGACACCGTCGCCTTCTGTAGAGCCTGTCTGCATTATTTAAAGAGCGTCAGGAAAAGTCCTGCAGTGGTGGCCCTAACACGGGAACGTTTTTGTAACTTTTATGCTTTTTTCTGTGCTTGATTTTTCTGAAGATGATTATGGAGATTTTCCACCAGTTCTAGTACACATACCTAAAGATGTGGGTGTTGAACGACCGTGGTCAGATGAAGAGAATCCCTCCTCAGGTAAACTCGTGTTCACTCATGTCTTCTTCATGTTAGCACGGTGTTAGTCACAGGCCGCCGTGTCTGATTGTTTCTGATTGGGCTTTGAAACTTTCTTTGAATGGTTCAAACTATTGATTTAATTTGTGCTATCAGTTTTCTGATAACATGTTTATTTTAATGTACAGTTATCTGTCGTCTCTCCTTCAGACGTTCCACTGATGGACGCTCATGAAAACTCCACTGCACAATCGTCCTCCACAGCGAATCTCAGCCCGCTCCGCTTGGTCTACGCTCTCGTAGCTTTGTTCATGTTAGCATATTAAATAAAGCACATTTTATTCCATCATGTGATTTTGGCTACAGACGGGTGTGACGTTTTACAGTAAATACACTGTAAAAAAAAAACTTGTTTTATATTTTATTGTTAGCTGGAATCACTGGTGCGTCTGTTTGCAGATGACGCCATCACTTATCTCTGCTTAGACTCTCTCTTTTTTGATTTATGAGCAATGATTGATCAATAAAATTCAGATTTATGCATGTAAAGATGTCAGGTGGTATTTCTATATATATATATATTTAGCTTTTTATGCCTTTATTGATAGTAAAGCTGAAGACAGACAGGAAGCAGAGAGAGGGGGAGTGACACGCAGTAAATTAGCCGTCCGATGCAGGATTCGAACCAGCACCAGCTGCAGCAGGACTATACCCTCCACACACGGGGCGGCCGCTTAACCCACTACGCTATATCTTACCATTTGTTTACTTTTGTTTGTTGCTTTGCAGATTACATTTTTTATTTTTTTTATGTGATATAAAATCTTAAATCTTCTGTAAAGTAAAAAATCTTGTTTTAGTGTCGACCTTTCACAAACTTGGCTACACCTGCAACCTGATATATCTAATCAGCCAATCACATGGCAGCAACACGGTGCATTTAGACACATTATGTGCTTGCACATTAAAGCATTTTACTTCTAGTACTCACATATAGTACACATGCATATGTTATGTAGTACTGCTGCTTAAAGTGGAGGATGCGAGCACTTTCTCCACCACAGACACCGACAAACTCATTTTTTTTTTACTTGAGCTTTAAGCTGGAAACTCGTGCACAGTCACATCACAAAAGCTGTTTTTAAATAACTTTTGCTCTGGAGCACAAAGTCGCGGCGGCTTCATGCTGTTGAGAATTAGTGCTAAGCAGGTTGCATGTGTTAAAGACAGAGCGAGCATCCTGTGTCGATGTAGCGCTGTGGTCGATGACTCAGTTCCTGAATACTGAGCGACAGATAGACACAGGGAGAGAGAGAGAGAGAGAGGGTTGACATGTTGAGAAATAGAGGAGCGCGGGGAGGAAAAGGTTAATGTAGACAACAATAAGACAAAGAGAAGGATGTAGGCGGAAAGAAAAAGTACCAGAGACAAAAAAGGCACGAGGAGACGTGATGAAGAAGGATAACGGGAAGTAGATGCACGCTACATAAAAGTTACTACCAGAAGTTTGTATGAATAAACATCACACCCGTGTGATTTCAAAATCATTAATCTGATATAACAGCCTCCACTCCACTGCCACACCTGTATCACACAGCACTCATACAGGATAAAGTTTAAATGGACGTTAATTGAAACACCTCGATTTTTGCAGCATTCATACCATATGATGGTAAAAACCTGTATTTAAATGACAAATATAGAATAAAACACCAACCTTAAACATGAAATCAACAAAGTTTTACTTTTTATTTTATATATTACGGTAAAATTCTGGCAAGAGTTCCAACAAGCCGCCCAGTTCATCTCAAAAGGTCCAAGAAAACAGTTTCTTCTTGGACCTTGATGGACTTTGACTTTCCATCGTGTGAAACAGGAAAGAAGTGCAACAATTCAAAGATGGATGTTTCTCAACATGAATCTGTGGATTACATCGTCTACAGTTCATGATTTATTTATTTATTTTATTTTCCGTTCTTTATTCAGGGAAACCTTGACTGAGCAAATAGCTCTTTTACCGCAATGCCCTAATCACAACAAACACAAACAATATACAATAAATAGCCCAAATGGTTGACAGTTAAAACAAGATCAAGTTAAAACCAGTTAAAACAAGATCAGTTAAAATTAAATAAGTTAAAGCAAGAACACTGTATATTTCCCATACCATGTATTAAAACTTTAAAACGGTTTACGGACACAAGTTTGTCTAATTTCAGTGTCTCTTGCGGATGAAGAAGAAAAATCTCTGCAGCCGTCCAACATCTGCACTGAAAAAAAACAACAGAGTTTAACCGTAATGCATAAAACAAGCTGCAACTTTTTCTAATATTATCACAACACTGTAGATTCCATGTTTAAGGTTGGTGTTTTATACGATAACTCACCATCTAAAGAAACTGAAAGCTTTGCCATTAAAAAAATAAAACGACAATAGCCGTCTAAAATCTAAAATCAGGTGTTACATGCAGAGAAAAGGAAGCAGCAGATAAAGTGAGAGCTGCAGAGATAGGAAGAGAGAGAGAGAGAGAGAAGAGAGCACAAGGCGGAAAGCTCGCAGAGAAGAAGTGAGAGTCGAGTTTGAGGACGACGGTCGTGGAAAAAGGAACAAATTAAAGAAACTACAAAGGAAACAAAGCTGCCGATGACCATCCACCATCCGTCAGAAGATATTTTTAGACAGAAATAAACTGGTCACCACGATGGAGCTGCTGAGTCGCCTCTGCTTCCTCGGTGAGTTCAACTCAAACACCAACCTGCTTCCAAACTCTTGTTGACGTGTCACTGAACGCTCATGAAAAACTTTGTTTAAAGTCAGAGAGAGAAAAAAAAACAGAAGAGAAAATCCACGTTTGTTCGCTTTGCATGTCAAACTCAACGTCAGCTTGTTTTCACGCCCGTCGACTCAACCTCGTGGTTTGGCTCTCTCACTAAGTCAAAACTTTTAAGGCCTTGATTTTAATGTTAAAATCTACACTTGAATGTCCTTGAATGACTTTAAATAAAATAAAAAAAAGGGTTCATTCAAGGACTCAAGGAACTCCTGGGGCATGCAGGAAGCATCACGGGGCAAACTTGATTAATCAGGATTCGAATTAGAAAAACAAAAAGTTTTTACTGTCACTTCAAGGACCTTTCGCATCAGCACAGCCTCATTTATAAATAACTTTTAGGGACGTCAAGCCTCATTCGATCTGTTAATTTCTACCTGATTTGTTAAAGAATGTTTAAAACATAAAGTGTTCAGCTTGTTCCAAATATCAGACGTGGAACGTTAGTTTGAAAAGATCCGATAACGTTAAGAGACGATCAACAAGTGAGCGGCAGTGCTGGAGGTCAAAGGTCGGAAGAAGAATAAAGTGTAAATATGTCACGACTCCGGCGGGAGCTTCCGTTCTACATTTCTTTCTTCTACGTGCCGGCTCGTGTTTTCACATCAGAGTTTCACACGTTTGAAAACTTGTTGCAGCAGCGGTCTGTCATCACGAAGCTGCACAGCAGAGTCAACGAAAGTAACTTCATACATTTACTCAAGCTAAAGCTTCAGGTACCTGTACTCGAGTATTTCAGTTATCTAATCTTTATGGGTCTTCAAGATCAGTCACAGTCACTAAACGTGACTTTACAAAGACACTAAATTCGAGACAGTCTAAAGTCTGATACTACTGTTACTGTCTGGTCTTGGTCTGGACTCCTCAGAGACTGGTACCAGTCTTGATACACTCTGGTCTTGGTCTAGACCCCTCAAAGACTGGTTCCAGTCTTGATACACTCTGGTCTTGGTCTGGACCCTCAAAGACTGGTTCCAGTCTTGATACACTCTGATCTTGGTCTGGACCCCTCAAAGACTGGTTCCAGTCTTGATACACTCTGGTCTTGGTCTGGACCCCTCAAAGACTGGTTCCAGTCTTGATACACTCTGGTCTTGGTCTGGACCCCTCAAAGACTGGTTCCAGTCTTGATACACTCTGATCTTGGTCTGGACCCCTCAAAGACTGGTTCCAGTCTTGATACACTCTGGTCTTGGTCTAGACCCCTCAAAGACTGGTTCCAGTCTTGATACACTCTGGTCTTGGTCTGGACCCCTCAAAGACTGGTTCCAGTCTTGATACACTCTGGTCTTGGTCTGGACCCCTTAGAGACTGGTCCCAGTCTTGATACACTCTGGTCTTGGTCTGGACCCCTCAAAAACTGGTTCCAGTCTTGATACACTCTGGTCTTGGTCTGGACCCCTCAGAGACTGGTTCCAGTCTTGATACACTCTGGTCTTGGTCAGGACCCCTCAAAGACTGGTTCCAGTCTTGATACACTCTGGTCTTGGTCTGGACCCTTCAGAGACTGGTTCCAGTCTTGATACACTCTGGTCTTGGTCTGGACCCCTCAAAGACTGGTTCCAGTCTTGATACACTCTGATCTTGGTCTGGACCCCTCAAAGACTGGTTCCAGTCTTGATACACTCTGGTCTTGGTCTGGACCCCTTAGAGACTGGTCCCAGTCTTGATACACTCTGGTCTTGGTCTGGACCACTTAAAGACTGGTTCCAGTCTTGATACACTCTGGTCTTGGTCTGGACCACTTAAAGACTGGTTCCAGTCTTGATACACTCTGATCTTGGTCTGGACCCCTCAAAGACTGGTTCCAGTCTTGATACACTCTGGTCTTGGTCTGGACCCCTCAAAGACTGGTTCCAGTCTTGATACACTCTGGTCTTGGTCTGGACCCTTCAGAGACTGGTTCCAGTCTTGATACACTCTGGTCTTGGTCTGGACCCCTCAAAGACTGGTTCCAGTCTTGATACACTCTGATCTTGGTCTGGACCCCTCAAAGACTGGTTCCAGTCTTGATACACTCTGGTCTTGGTCTGGACCCCTCAAAGACTGGTTCCAGTCTTGATACACTCTGGTCTTGGTTTGGATCCCTCAGAGACTGGTTCCAGTCTTGATACACTCTGGTCTTGGTCTGGACCCCTCAAAGACTGGTTCCAGTCTTGATACACTCTGGTCTTGGTCTGGACCCCTCAGAGACTGGTTCCAGTCTTGATACACTCTGGTCTTGGTCTGGACCCCTCAAAGACCGGTTCCAGTCTTGATACACACTCTGATCTTGGTCTGGACCCCTTTAAAGACTGGTTCCAGTCTTGATACACTCTGGTCTTGGTCTGGACCACTCCGAGACTGGTTCCAGTCTTGATACACTCTGGTCTTGGTCTGGACCACTCAAAGACTGGTTCCAGTCTTGATACACTCTGGTCTTGGTCTGGACCCCTCAGAGACTGGTTCCAGTCTTGATACACTCTGGTCTTGGTCTGGACCCCTCAAAGACTGGTTCCAGTCTTGATACACTCTGGTCTTGGTCTGGACCCCTCAAAGACTGGTTCCAGTCTTGATACACTCTGGTCTTGGTCTGGACCCCTCAGAGACTGGTTTCTTGATACACTCCGGTCTTGGTCTGGACCCTTCAGAGACTGGTTCCAGTCTTGATACACTCTGGTCTTGGTCTGGACCCCTCAAAGACTGGTTCCAGTCTTGATACACTCTGGTCTTGGTTTGGACCCCTCAGAGACTGGTTCCAGTCTTGATACACTCTGGTCTTAGTCTGGACCCCTCAGAGACTGGTTCCAGTCTTGATACACTCTAGTCTTGGTCTTGGTTTAGGTGGTCTTGACCACAACACTGATGAACACTTCAATGTAAATGGGTCATACTTTTACTCGTGGTACTTTAAGTTTGTTTTAATAGATTTCTACATGTTTTATTTACATCTGGACAAAAGGGTTTGAATTGTAATTGATTTACACCGTTCCATGACAACCCGTCACTCTTATTAGGAGTTTGGTGACCTTGTATAGTAACTTCTCTCTGTTTGTCTCAGTTCTAGTGATTTCTTCTGTCTCCAGAGGAGAAAATGACCCCACTGATGCACCAGAGCGAACTAATGAAGGTACGGTGACAACAGACCTGATTAACAGGCCGTTCATTGTGATCACAGTGTGTTGTGTTCTTCATGCACTAAACTAAAGTGGTTCCCAAACCCGGCGATGTCAAAGTGTTTAGACGGCACGCTGATTTCGAGGTGGTTTCCTGATGGTTTGTTAGCCTGTGACAGGTGGACCACCAGGAAGAGGTGGTTTTTCAGAGCTGGTGTCGTGCCAGAACAGGAGCTGGTCGGTGTAACCGGACCTCAGCAGCTTCTATGGACATTATGGCAGAGGAGAAGAGAGCGAAGAGGACGCTGATGGAGAGAGTGAGCGAGCATAAGGCCAAGAGTAAATGTGGGACTGACTTTTAGTGGTTGACAGGGAGCAGAGCTGGTGTCGTGCCAGAACAGGAGCTGGGTGTAAGCAGGCTCGGCAGCCTAAAATAAAACTTCTTTGGGAACCACTGCTGTACTTTACTGTCCTAAACTGTCTTTTAACTTTACTGAACTTTTCCTGTAGTGCAGGGATCTTCTTCTGTATATGACAGACATATATATCATAGATATTCTGCCTCCTCATCTGAGCTGTACTGTGCTTAATGTATGTGTCATGTCAAGTCCGATAATGTGTCCACCCTGAATCTATTTGGTGTTATTACCAGTGACAGTGCCCACGTCCTGCATTTGCCTGCGGTTTCGGTCAAAGTGTTTGGACGGCACGGCTAATTCATGTTTGTTTCCTCCATGTCTGACGTAGACTCAACCCCAGCCCCATTTACAGACAATGAACCTAAAGATGACGATATTAACTCCACGGCGACCCCCTCATCTCCTCAGAGTCATACAACAGTGAATGCAACGGATTCACCTCTACAAGACTCACCGGTAACAGCTGCCGTCCATTACATTGTACAAGAGTTTTGTAGGAAAACCGAAGTATTTCTAATGCTGGGTAACAAACAGCAGTCAAGTTTTAAGATTAACTGAGACAAAGCAGATTAATGTTGGGCTCAAACTGTCTTTCACAGCGTCAAACGTTCACACCCAGAGCTGACCAGAAAGACGATGTTACCGTTAACCCAACAACAAAGGAAGTCGAAGCCAACGCAACAGCAGAGACGATAGCCCCGACTAGTGTGCCAAAGAGCGGGAAAGGCGGTGAAAGCGTTGACGTGACGACTACGGTTTCTACAGCAACGGACAGTAGCTCATCAAAGCCAGGTAGCTCACCAGTGCAAATGTGCAAAGAGTCTGCGAGCCGCGTTCTTCGAGTTTGTCTTCCTGTGTGGCAAACCACAACCAGCACATGTTGTGTTCTCTGTAACTGCCTGCCAGCCGCCACGCTAACACACACACACACACACACACACACACACACACACACACACACACACACACACACACACACACACACACACATGTGTTATGTTTTTGCTTCTGTTTTTGCTTCTGTTCTCCAACAGGTGGTGGAATAGTACCATCATGAACTGTTTATGTTTGAATTAAACGTTGACTCTCTCTCTGTCTGTTGTAGTAACGATTGAAGCCAGTGATCATTCGTCCTGGGGTAAGGATGTTTTGTTATTATTTGTTGTATTATTCATGAGTCAGCATGTTCCGTTCTACTTTATACAGACTGAGTAATCTGATTGGACCAGAGTCGTCACATGAGTGCTGATATAGAGAATAACAGCACAGAGACTTTTGACATTATAACAATGTTTGTAGCACAAAGTTAAACTTTTATCTTTAAAATAACTGTTGTATAAAAGAAATATCACACTCAAGGTCATGCTGTTATTCTGAATATCAGCATGGCAGTTATCCACTATAACAGCATGACCTTTCATAAGATTGACTTATTATAATTTTACATGTTCTTAAGGTGTAAAACACACTTAAGTGCCCAGTTTCTTAGATAATTTCAATAGAAATATATAGAATTTAAAAAAAATGTACATGACTGATATATGTGAAATATCTGATACAGGTGTTTGAATATTAATTCACTAATTCAAAATAAGATATGAATAATCGCAAAAAACATCCAGTACGTCCAGCTTTAAATAAATAAATGAACATATACATCATTATAAAATGTAAATGGTGTAAAATGTTTAAATCAACCAATAGGTTGTGAAATAATATTATTTTTATTTATTTATTATTACTTAATTAAAAAAATATTGATTCAAAAAGTCAAAAATTTTGATGTTTTTTTTCATTAAAGCATTTTCCCCATTGACACTTGTGTTTAACCTCCCTTTTTATTTCATAATGTTTTAATGAAGCTCATTTTGAGGCTTGTAATGATTGAATAATTAACTCTTTATACTTTCTTGATAACTCATTTATTAATTCCATAATTTGCATAAATGGCCTCCAATGCTGCTAAAACTGACTTGGCTCTGTGTTTGCAGGTTATGTGATCCTGGTACTGATCATCCTGGTGATCATCGCTCTGTGCGTCATCCTCTACATACTCCGGAGAGTCTCGAGGGTAATTTACTTCATAATACATATTTTACACCCTCTCACTGTAGTCAGCAGTTATTAGATGCTCTGATGCATTTTTTAAATATTTCTGGCTTTTGTTTTTTCCAGACGTACTCATTCGACCTTCAGCGTCCGGTTCATGTCAACCATCTCGACGAACCCATCGGCACCTTTGAACCGGTGTACCTGGACGACCTTGGTGTGTGTTGGTTTGTGTGTGAATGGTTGAATTGAACATGACAGCATGTGCAAATCCTGACGCGTACCTCGGTTTGTGTTGTATCTCAGATCAACCGGCCCCTAAAGACGAAGTGTCCACCGAAGAAATTCCACCCGCTCCAGCAGCCAATGGCACGACAGTACAGTCCGAGGAAAACGGCTCCGCCGGAGAGAACGGTACAACTTTAAATCAAAGTAAGAAACTGTAACAGCTGTGAGTAACTATAACCAAACCACAGCTGTGCTGATATTCAGTATAACAGCACAGCTGTGCTGATATTCAGTATAACAGCACCAGCTGTGCTGATATTCAGTATAACAGCACAGCTGTGCTGATATTCAGTATAACAGCACAGCTGTGCTGATATTCAGTATAACAGCACAGCTGTGCTGATATTCAGTATAACAGCACAGCTGTGCTGATATTCAGTATAACAGCAACAGCTGTGCGATATTCAGTATAAAACAGCACAGCTGTGCTGATATTCAGTATAACAGCACAGCCTGATGTATACAGCACAGCTGAGTGGATTTATCAACAATAATTGATTTACACCTTACGATTCACTTTGTCCTTCCTTCAGTCGCTCCAGCTTCAGAGGACCAGCCGGATAACAAACGGACAGTCTTCTCCAAAAGTTTGATTATCTATACGAAGACGAGCAGCAGAATGAAAACAACACAACCCGTGTAAGATACTTCATTCATGCAAAACACAAACTAACAAAACACAAACTAAAGCAACATTGGAAAATGTTGTGATTTGTTGCCTCCAGTTTCAGAATGTAATCCCACAGCTGTACTCGAGTATTTGTTCTGATTACTTCTTAACAAAACTAGCGAGTCGACAACTTTGCCAACAGCCAATCATCAACCAGGTCACACAGCAGCAGCTGATATCTCTGTACTAGTCCAGCAGCAGTCAGGCCAGCTCAGCGTCGTCTTTCAGCCTTTTATTTCACCAACCACTGAGAGTCAGTCCCACTTTTCGTCTTAGACGTTATCAGGTTATCAGAGGAAAGTTACATCATGATGAGAAACTGCAATCTGAACTTTTATAAATCCTCGTGTCTCTTTTTCTTCTCAGCCGTTTGCTCCAGCGACCCTTTTGTTGAAATAAACCTCGATGACCCGGTGCGGTGCGATCAGCTCCTCACCTCTCCTGAAGCTCCTTCCTCTGTCCTCCCGTTTCTCTCCTTTCTCCTTCTCCACCTCCTCCTCCACTTCATCTTAGCATCATTCATCGATGACCCACAGCACAACATGGAGGCAGCGACTGCTGCTCTTTAATATCTTTTTCAAATTCCTGTGGACGACGTGTTCAAATGAAACTAGAAGGCACGATTCCTGTAAATATGTTTTCTATGATAACTTTCTTAAATGCTGTAAAACACATTCACGTTAAATCTGAATGAACTGAAACGCAGTAGAGCTGTTGTCGTTTGCAGTATTTGTTTCGACTGACAATTTTAACGGGTAGATTGTAGAAAATAGTTCAATGAATACATTTCACACTGCTGTCTGAAATAAAAATACTGTTTTACAATTTGATTTTCATTTGAGTTTTTTTATTCAGTGACTTTATGAAATAACTTTAGGTACATTACTTGGTGTATTTGGTTACTGTGAGATAACTTAACAGGAAAGGCCTAAACGGAGGAGACAAAGGTTTGTACAGTCCAAAACTTACAGAGTGCCCAGTGAGGGCGAGGGTCAAATGAAAAGACCCAAGATCAGAAAAACAAGAATCCAAAAAACATAAAACAAAGCAACAACAGGAAGTTACAGACACAAGGAGAAGGGAGAATTACAAAATAAAACAAGAAACACAAATTCACGACAGTACCACCCTTCAAATGACCGCTTTCCCTATTGGCTGAAGACAAAAACTGGCTGGACAAGACCAGAGGAAGAGACCTCAGTTTTCTGCCCTTTGTGGAGTGCATTTACTCATTGAATCGATAGCCTGCACTGCAGCGCCACCTATTGTTTCCTGGTGTAAATGACCACAGCAGTGGCAGAGCAGCGCCTGAGTTTTCTCTACATGTTGTCATATAGGGGACTGGGGACAGAGCACAGTTCGCTTTTTTTAAAAAATAACTTTTGTGACCCGTTCCTCTACTCATGTGGTGCAGAAAAAGTTAAAGTTATTTAACCCTTGTGCTCCGCTCAAAAAATTTTGTGCGAGTGACCGTTCGATACAAAAAATATTTTTCTGTAAAAAAATTTTTTATAAAAATATTATACGTAAAAAATTTTATATGAACCCACATGATAAAAAACACAAAATATGAAATATTTTCTATACACTAGGTGCTAACTGTAATTTTTTAGGGAAGGTTATTACACCATGGGATATGTCAGTTTTAAAATTAGTGTGCGAATCACCCTTCAATACAAACGTTTTTTTTCTAAAAAAATGCTCTAAAAATATTATATGTAAATATTTTTTTTCACTTTCACGACATTAAATCTTTTGACCACCTTCAGTCCTAATCATAACTATCAAATTTTTATGTATTTCTTAAATAATTTTAAATTAAAATATTGTTTGGGTTTTTTTTTTTTTTTTTAAAGTAGGATTCTCTTTCTTGGTGATATGTCTTTGCCTCTTCCACCCAGCTTCAGAGAGAAGAAGGTTCTTGTGTGCTGTGTTGGGGTCCAGGGTGAGCTCGCAGGCATCTGTAGGTAAGAAAACACTTTTTATTCAGGAGCATCAGGCGAAGACGACGTTTAATGGGGAAGCCAAGAAGAGAAAAGGCGATTGAGCAAGAAGCCGGTTGGTGAGAGCTTCCATGGTTTATTACGTCATGGTTTTATTACATGGCTCTAGTGTTGTATTATATAATTTAATTTATCATTAAGTTCAGACAATTCTGGGAGCTGGATTCAACAACCAAGAAACATATAAACATACATATATACACACACACATATATACATATATATATATATATATATATATATATACACACACACACACACACACACACACACACACACACACATATATATATGTGTGTGTGGTGTGTGTGTGTGTGTGTGTATATATATATATTGTGTGTTGTGTGTGTGTCTGTATGTATGTATGTGTATATATATATATATATATATATATATATATATATATATATATACATACCACACACACACATATACATATATATATATATTTATTTATTTATTTATTTATTTATTTATTAATAGTGCACAAATTTGGGATTACCCTTTTACCTTTTATTGCTAAAGTTGTATGGTGGTTCCTTGGATCTATCCCTCTTCACAGAGACACGGCTGGGATTCAGAGACTCAGCTTCACTCTTCTGTGAACTATTAAGAGAAAAGATGGATGAATTAAGAAAGGTCTAGAAACGACTAAACATCACTAAGTCTGCAGCCATGCTAGCAGCTCTGTGGGGGTGTGTGTAGCCACAGTGATGCTTCAGTTACACGCTAACATGTTCACAATGATAATACTTAAAGTATATACATAGATGACCTCATGTTTGAGCCTTCTTATGGAAGTTTATTCTAGAGTGCTGACTGATTGTTGAACCTCAGATCAACACGTGGTGGAAAAGGATTATGATCGTGTCCCACTGGAAGTTTGTGAGACACCAAGAGAACAATGTGTTCGTATGTATGTATGATTACTCATCACATTACCTGACTGACAGCTCAGGGGGGCTGGATTGATCCATCATCTTCCTCTTCGTCTCCTTCTTCATCTTCCTCTTCGTCTTCTTGTTCGTCTTCCCTTTCATGTTTATTGCTGCAGCTGAAACAACTGTCAGAAAATGAAGGAAAAAAAATCAGCATTTTATCAGTTTGTTGCTTTTGTTCAAAAATCTTCCACCTATTTGTCATATGTCACGTCACCTCTCATTCATACCTGTATAAAACTCACCAAGAATATTGGTTTGATATTTTGCACTTTTCCAACTCTGCACTGTATATATATATATAATATATTATATATATATATATATATATATATATATATATATATAAATATATATATATAATATATATACATACACCACACACCCACACACATACATACAATGTTTATGTTAAATCTAAATGTTTCGGTGAAACAAAATATTTAGCTAACACAAAATTCAAGTGCCAAACTAAAAGCTTGAGGAGGTCAGAGCATGTTTATAGTGGCAAATACGAATAAAACCCATCTTATCCAGGGAAAAGGACTCTTGGACATGGATTATTGTGCTAATAACACGGAGAAACTTTATATGAAGAGTACTCTGAGTTAGGGCTGCACGATATGGCCTGTAACCAATATCTCGATATTTTTAAGCTATATCGCGATACACGATATATATCTCGATATTTTTGTTGTTGTTGTTTTGTATTGTTTATTTCTAATAAATAATGTCATTATTACCTTGATAGCATTGTAATTGCTCAGAATCAATGTAGAACAGTAGATTTACACTTGCTGTGAGACACACCTCTTTTATAGCATTTTAACAATTTTTTATGAATTTTTAATACATTTCATAATGTATATGAAAATATTGGAGCAGCTGACGTGACCACGCGAAAACGAGAGACGTGACCGCAGCTGTTTTTCTTCGGAACCAAGTCGTCCGTCTTCATCTTTGATTAACTCGCTCTTCACTTCTCTCCTCACTTGATACAGAAAGTACGCATGCGCGCAGAGGATGTTTCTGGGTCGGCGGGCAGTGTGCTGCGTGCTGAGAACTGCAGGAGGTAGTGACGCAAGAGAAAGCACTCCGATCTAGTCATTTCATACATCTCATAATAATAATAATAATAATAATAATAATAATAATAATAATAATAATAATAATAATAATATATAATAATAAGTTTAATGTATAATGCACTTTACATTTGAATGAAATCTCAAAGTGCTACAATACACGTATATACAATACACAAGTATATGCACACAAGCCACAGAAACAAATCAATCACAGCAAGAGAAATCACGTTAAATACGATGTGGAAAAAATGAAAGTTTTAAGCCCTTTTTTTTAAACTTTTTTAAAAGAGTCTGTGGTGATCTGATCAGGGAGCGAGTTCCAGAGGCGGTATTAACTTTCCATAATTAAAGAATTTAAAAGAAAGAAAGAATTTAAAATAGGAACACATAATCATACAGTGACATAACCCCCCCCCCCCCCCCCCCCCCCCCCTGTGTTTTTACATTAAAGCTTTACCTTTAGTGAACGCAGCTGTCAGCTTCAAACAAGACGACACGTGAAATGTCTTTGACAAAACGCTGTCTTACGTTTCCAAAATATTGTCTGGACCTGAAGGAATGGCCGAAAGAACCGGCTCTCCAAAAAAATGCGCATGCGCAGCTCTAATGTTTACAAACATTAGAAACAGCTTTACCTTCACATATTTTATTATTATAACGTTACCGAGACAAACCTCGCTGATTTCTGAATCCAAAATATTGTCTGGATCTGAAGGTAAGATCGTCTGTTCATGGTAAAGATGTAAACACAGCTGTTTCACTTCTCCCCCCGCCCTTTCTGAAACCGCATAACAAACTTACACAGTAAGGTAGGAGTGTAGGAGGCGAACGATCCGGTTCTAAGAGCCGGCTCTTTAAAGTGAACGACTCCTCGTTGTGAGTCGATTTAAGGAGCCGTTTATTCCATTATTTTGGTTGATGAATTAATTAAATAGTTAGTAAGTTTTATTTATATAGCACCTTTTTACACCGAATAAAAACATTATAAATAAAATGTGAGGGAGGCGTTTGGGAGCCGAAAGAGCCGGCTCCCTATAGTATGCAGAGCCAAAAGAACCGGCTCTCCAAAAAAGAGCTTAAATTCCCATCACTGACACACAGTGAAGCTGTAAGCAGAGCCTGTTTCCTACCCCTTTCAGGCACCTGTGTCTGATTCGTCCTGCCCTTTGTTCCTTTTGTCTCTCTGCTCTGGTGTATCTGTGAGTATGTGTCCGTTTCTGTTTGTCATGCTTCTGTTTATCTGCCTGTTTCTTTGAGTTTCTTGTTTGCCTGGTTTTGACTGAAGTAAACCTGATTTCATATTAATTCATGTTTGACAGTTTGAACTAATACAAATAAATAAATATTTTATTTTTACAACAAAACATAAAATAACAACTTTAAAGACTTTTGCACACAGAATATTTAAAAAGCTTCAAATGTGATGTTTTCCTATATGCAACAGATGTGAAAATCTGCACCAGTCTGCAGAATGACAATAATCATTTTGCATGTTTTAATTTTTAAAGAAGTTCAAAATGAGTCCCATATTTATTTAATTGAGTCTAAAGAGAAAAAATCTCTTATAATCTGAGCTCAGGTTCACTTCGACTAAAGACCTGTGTTACACTACCCACACCTATGTTTTTTTTTTTTTTTTACTTTTTTACAAACAAAACACACAGAGTATGTAAAAAGCTTTAAATATGATGTTTTCTTATAAATGACATCATGCATCTGCAGCAGTCTGCAGAATGACAATAATCATTTTGCATGTTTTAATTTTTAAAGAAGTTCAAAATGAGCTCCAACTCAACAACAATCCTGATTTTACATGAAGCATGAGTCAGAATCATTAAATGACGCCTTATAAAATATATAATATATTAAAGTGTCACAGTTTTGTTTGTGTTTCCTGTTTTATTTTGTAGTTCCACTGTCTGTCTTGTCTTCTACTTCCTGGTTTGTTTCCCTCCCTTTTTGATTTTGCACCTGTGTCTGATTGGTTCACCTGTGTCTGATTGGTCCTTTGTTCCCTTTGTTTCTTTGTCTCTCTGCCCATGTGCTTGTAGTACCTGTGAGTATCTGTCTGTTTCTTTGAGTCTTTTGTTTGCCTGGTTTTGGCTGAAGTGAACCTGATTTCATATTAAATCATGTTTGACAGTTTGAACTAATACAAATAAATAAATATTTTATTTTTGCAACAAAACATAAAATAACAACTTTTAAAGATTTTTGCACACAGAGTATGTAAAAAGCTTCAAGATTCAAGATGCTTTATTGTCAAAACTGCAAATGTACAAGACATACACAGAATTGAAATTTCGTTTCTCTCTGTCCAACGTAAAGATGTAAACATATGTAAAATAAAATAAATAAAATATGAAATAAAAATATATAAAAAATAAAATAAAAATATATACATGCAATATATACAAGCAGTCTTTTTGACACTGTAAAGCTTCAAATATGATGTTTTCTTGTGAATGACATCATGCAACAGATGTAAAAATCTGTTGTACTTTGGTCAGCTTCACGTCTGTATCTTCTATTCCTTTTAAAATCTGTTCTTTAAGTATATTCATGCACAGTAGAGTTCACATGTTATCTAAATATGACAAACGTCCCATATTACATTAATAACAATATTTTAAAAGTTAAAAATCAGCTTACTACACTTTTTATCCACTAGATGGGACTAACGGTCCATTAAAATGAATCAGGCTGTACCATTGTTTGAATGGGTGGAGCTGTACTATCACTCAGTAACGGACACTTTCTGTTTCAACCTGTACAGATGGAAAGAGACTGAAATCAAATACAGATCATTGTTTCTCTTAACAGTCTTAAAGTGATTTTTTTTTAAGCAGCATTGTGTAGAAATTCATATTAGTTGTGTTTTGTTGTCTCCTGTGTCAGAGTGTAATCCCTCTGTTCAGCTGTACTCGAGTATTTCTTCTGATTACATTACTGATGATCAAAAACTAGCGAGCAATAACAATCAAACAAGGTCAACGACACACGACACCGCAGCCAGATAATATTTGCTGCTTCTATCTCTCTATGCTTGTATATATTTTACATTCTGTGTGAATTACTTGTTTGCAGGGAAACAATGTTTCAGTTCTCTGTGTGTCCTGTACATACATGCAGTGCAGTGTTGACAATAAAGATGACTTGACTTACTTGTCCAACAGCAAGAAGTCTCGAACCGTTTGCAGATCTGACACAAATCCTTTTTCTTTCTTTCCAGGATTCATCTCTTCATCTTTGAACTTTAACTGGAAACGAAGACGACCGACAGCTCAGTGACGCAGTGAAGTGATGAAAAGAGACAAGAAGGGTTAGTGAAGTGTTTCCGTCAGCTGTGTGTTGACTTAGTGAAGCTCAGGAGACATCTGTGATTTGATTTCTTTATTTGAGCAGAACAGAAAACAGCTTGTTTTATATTATCAGGTTACTTGAAAACACAGAGACAATCAACAGTTTACCATGTTGCATGAATACTTTTTTTCTAACAACCTCGTTTATCTGCAAAGGAACATAATAAAATATCAAATATATAAAAACATATACAGTCGTCCCTCGCTACATCGCGGTTCACTTTTCGCGGACTCGCTGTTTCTGATTTTTTCAGTGTAATTTTGCTTTTTTTACAGCGTACTGTACAGTATGACGTGCATTGTGTTCTGCGTCCTGTTTAAGGTAGTACTGTACAAAACGTGTGTAAAAAGGTATATAAAGTGTGTGGTTAGGGGTTTTACGGCCTTAAAACATGTAGAATAATTGTAAAACTCACTTCACGGATTTCGTTTATTGTGTGTTATTTTTATAACGTATCCCCTGCGATAAACAAGGAACCACTGTATATGAACACATGACATGAAACATTTGAAACGTGAGTAACTGAAAAGGTGTAAAGGTGCATTTGGTCGTCATAGTGACTCAGTTCAGTACTTCAGCATTAAAAAGGTGCTCGACGCATTGTGGCTTTGTTTTCTCTTACACTACATGTGTTTTAATGTAGTCGGCCATGTTGGACGCAGCAGTGCTTTGAGCTGAATGCTAACGCGATGCTAACGGTTACTTTAAATTTCTACAATTACGTGTTGAGACGTTTCACTTTGGTTTTAAATGGTGGACCGACATTGGCTTTCTCTGGAGTCATGCTGCTAGTGTGGGTTACAAAAAGATAAAACAACGTCAATGAAAACAATTTAAACACGATACATGATGTCAAAGCTAACACAGCTCAACAGACACAGACGCTAATATTAATAAAGTTGTAATTAAAGCTGCCGATACAAATCAGCTCTGATCATCACTTATATTTAAACTGAGACGTGTTATGGACAGAATTACACTGTTGGAAAATATATAGGACAGTCAGACATTTATACAGATGTACATACATGTGGCAACTCCTCAAACTAAATATAACCGTTGTTTCTCGTTGCCTTTAAAAATGAAATGATGTCATCTCAACAAAATTAATTCATATCATCGTTTCATGATCTGTCGACTCCACGGTTATATAAAAAAAAAACCTTTAAGGTCACGGAATAATTGTGATCCGGCTTGAAAGTGTTGGCTGTGTTCAAGTCCCGTGTTTTGGGAAATGTAGAAAGCCATTTCTGATTCAGGTTTATTCTGGTAGATATGTCCAAGCCACATTGTGTGTATTTATGTATTTATGTACGTGCATTGCAAATTAGGCTCCATGTTTTCTCTTTGAGAAGTAGAAGCTAGAGCGATCTAAAAATTCAGTGTGGCACTTAAAACATAGAAACATTTACAAAACCTTACCTATATCCAACCTGTACATTTAAAAGATATGTGCTCAAATCTACACAAGTCCAAGACTCTGACATAGTAATGATACCAGAAGCTCACGACTGTAGAAACATGACTGAATTCAGACTTTTAATGTGAGACTGCTCTATGTCCCTCCTAGGGATGGGCACGATTAATCGATAATCGTTCGTTAAGAATCGTGACGATCACGTTTTTTTTTAAAATCGATAATCGATCGTTTATCCCCCGCGATAAACGAGGGACCACTGTACTCAGCTACCTGCGAGTTTCCGTAGATTTCAAAATTAATCATGAAGAAGTCGCGGCGAAGTGTGGCGTCGGACCATTTTGAATTAAAAAAAATAACAAAGTTTACTGCAAACACTGCGAAGCCGTGTATAAGTACGACACGTCCACGACTCCAATGATACCACTTGAACATCCGACCCTGGTTAACGTCAGTGCACCCCAGGCTGGCCAACACATGACACATTTGTATTTTTATTGCAATTTTAATATAAAAAATATAACGATTAATCGATAATTAATCGTTTTCCAGATGATCGATCAAATCGAAATTTTTTCGAATGCCCATCCCTAGTCCCTACATAGTCATACTCAATACATCTACAGTATAAGGTATATGCAACATTGGTTCACAAATAGGAAGTTATGAATCCATAAACTAATCGATTTTAGAAAGAATACCACAAGTTTGTTGCAGAGACAAACCTGGCAGCTCTGCTGAACGGACAGGAGCAGTTCAACGTGTAGACGGATGAAGATCATCTACAAGCAAATCTACACTTGAACGCAGTGAAAGTTTCTTTATGTTGGCTGACAGAACAGCACAGAGGAAGCACTGTGAAGTTCCACAGCAGGATAGACGGGCTCATTGAACTCTCCGAGATCTCTGAAGGTATGGAGGCGCGTCCGACTGTCCGAGGAAACTCTGTAGAAGGACAGAGTGCCAGCCGGCCAGTCCAGATACACTCCCACCCGACTGGAGCGCGAACAAAGGGAAGATACATTGGTACTCTTGTTGTTGTGCCTAACATAACAACCATCATTGGTGCAACCGAAACTCCAAGAGTTGCTGTTGTTTCCCAGCTTGCAATCATCGTCCCCCCCTTTCCTGCCAATGGTTTTGTATGTTACCCCAATAACGAAAGGTTCGAACACCTCCATCTCCCAGTAACTGCGCTTATCTAGACCCTGTTGACACAGAACCTGTTGGCAATGACTGAACCTGTCTTTGTGATCGGGATATGACATTGCTTCCTCCATCCAGGTCACCTTTCTGTTGTCTTCAGAGAGAAGAAGGTTCTTGTGTGTCGTGTTGGGGTCCAGGGTGAGCTCACAGGCATCTGGAGGTAAGAAACTTTTTATTCAGGGGCATTAAGAGAAAAAACTGAAGACGACGTTGAATGAGGAAGCCAAGGAGAAAAAAGGCGATTGAGCAAGAAGCCGGTCGACAAGAGTAAATCTGCGACCTCTAGTAGTTGGCGAGAGCTTCCATGGTTTATTACATCATGGTTTTATTTATGGGGCTCTATTGTTGGAATATCGAATTGAATGAATCAGTTAGATACTTACATTTCTTGAATCCTGGTTTCATCCTGTGAATTCCACCATGGTCAAAACTACGAAGGAAAATGAAAATGAGACAAACAACTGCTGAAAACTAACTACAACTAAACCTAATTACAATGGTAATAACTACAATTAATTGTGGTCATTATACAATCTAGTCTTATGGTTTGTATTGCAACCATAAAAGTTCAGTAAGTAACTTCTATACTTACTTGAGTTCTCTGAGGCTGATTTGTGGATCGTCCTTCAGCTCCGTGAGGATTTTCTTTCCCGATTCTCCTGGATTGTTGTAGCTCAGGTCCAGCTCTATCAGATGAGATGGGTTGGAGCGAAGAGCCGAGGCCAGATAAGAACATCCCTCCTCTGTGACCTGACAGCCTGACAACCTGAGAAGGTGAGAGTTTGATTTATTAGCATGAGCACCATCAAGGTAGGCTTGAAATGACGAGCAGCCCATGAACAGGGTTGGGTGGAGGTAGGGGTTCGGTACTTGGCGCAACAATAACCAATGTTGGCCAAATTGCTTGTTATGAAAGTTTCTCTTGTGGGGTTTCACATTACATGAGTTACTTGATAGTACATACCTCAGTGTCTTCAGTTTGCAGCATTGACTCGACAGTCCATCACAGAGCAGTTTCACTCCTGAATCCTTCAGGTCATTGGTGCTGAGATCCAGGTCTCTCAGGGGAGAGTAGGGGAACTTAAGCGCAAAGACCAGGTGCTGGACCCACTCTTTAGTGACTTTGCAGTCTGCCAGGCTAATACAAAGAAAGACAAAGAAAGAGGATTTAAAGATATACACAAAATACAAACCAAGAATGTGATTTCCACTGTCCTTGTTGTACAAATTACACTGAAGGTGAACTTACATGGCCTTTCTGCTGCTCCTCACAGCTGGTATCAGCCTCCTTCTGCCTTCATCTGATGTGTTGTAAGTCTTCAGGTCCAACACGTCCAGATCATTCTTCGATACCTGCAGCATGTAAGCCGCCGCAGAGCAGTGGAGGGGAGTCAGCTCTGTTTTTGAACGATCTGACAATTTGAGATATTCCTGAATCTCGTCTTTGACTTTGTGATCTCTCATCTCGACCATGGTCTGGAAGAGGTTGATGCTACTGTCCGGGGAGAGGGTCTTCCTTCGTAGGGCTTTGAGGTGAGTCAAGATTTTCTTGTCGGTATCTTGGCTCGGGTCTGGTGATATCAGCAGACCCTGAAGGACTCTTCGGTTGGACTCAACCATAAGGCCAAGGAGGAATCGCAAGAAGAAGTCCAGGTGGCCATTGTTCTCCTTCAGCACTTTCTCAACCGTCGTCTTCAGAAGATCAAGTAAAGTATGTTCTTTGTCTTCCAGATCGAGGAACTTGTCGAGCTCTTTTGTATTCTTGTTTGTGAAACAGTCATAGACAAAGAGAGCTGCAAAGAACTCTTGTACGGTCAGGTGCACAAAGAAGAAGACCTTTTTCTGGGAAAATATATCTTCTTCCCGGAGAACTGTGGTGAAAAATCCAGAGCAGATGGTTGCTTCTTTGATGTCAATGCCACAGTCTTGGAAGTCTTCATCGTAGAAGATGAGGTTGTTCTTGAGCAGCTGAACAAATGCGAGCTGTCCAAGTTTCAGAAGAAATTCTCGATGTGTCGCCAGAAGTTTCTCTTTGCTCTTCTCTGTCTTCTTCTCATATTTTCTGTTTCCTCGTTTTGTCTGGACAGACAGGAAATGCGCCATCATCTCAGTCAGAGTTTGAGGGACTTCCGCTTTCTCGTCTCCCCCAAAAACCTCCTGAAACAATATGGCAGAAATCCAGCAGAAGATCGGGATCTGGCACATGATGTCAAGACTCTGTGAAGAGCGAATGTGAGAAATGATCCTTTCACCGAGTTCTGGGTCACGACTAAATCTCCTTTTGAAGTACTCCTCTTTTTGTGGGTCACTGAACCCTCTTATCTCTGTTACAACGTCGACATATCGTCCGGGGATCTGATCAGCTGCTGCTGGACGGGAGGTTATCCAGAGTTTTGCTTCCGGGAGAAGTTTACCCTGGATGAGGTTCGTAAGGAGATTGCCCACAGACGTAACTTCACTAACAGAAGTTACTGGCTTGTTCTTAAAGTCCAGCTGAAGTCGGCTTTCGTCCAGTCCGTCCAGGATCACCGTGACTCTGGCCCTGACAAAATCACCTGAATCTTTTAAACTCTGAAGTGCAGGATGAAATTCAGTCAGGAGGTCGATCAAGCTTTTGTCATCTGTAATCAAATTCACCTCTCGGAAAGCAAGGCTGAAAATGAAATCGATGTCCTGGTTTTCTCTCCCCTCCGCCCAGTCAAGAATAAATTTCTGCACAGTGAATGATTTCCCGATGCCTGCGACGCCCTTCGTCACGACCGTTCTATGTTTCTTTCGGCCAGGCAAAGGTTTGAAGATGTCACTGAGGTCGACTGATTTTTCAGAGAATTCATGTTTGACATGTCTAAAGCCGTGTTCTTCATGTGGAACTGCACTCTCTGCTGAGGTCATGTAGAGGTCTGTGTAGATGCTGGTCAGGAGACTCCCTTCGTCACCATTGCCTTCAGATATGAAAGCAAATTTCTTTTGCATTGCTTCTTTAAGATTCTTCTTAGTTGAGTTGATCCCTGTAACAAACAAATGCATGCTTGGTCTTCAATCATTTTACCCCTAAAATGTATAAGGGGTCCATACTTTGAACTGGGTAGAGCAACTTGATGCTTCATTCGTTTGTTTACTTGCCCTAAAAAGTAGTAATCCATACTTTCACAGACTAATATGTGGTACCCAACACTGATGATGAATAGCAGCAGTACAGGTATTTGAACTTACCAGTGTCTTCCTCGGCATCTCTCTGGTATTCAGGATCTCTTCTGAATTTCTTTCTACACTTCTTGCAGTTGTTGTCTGAGCTGACACACTGTTTACATGACCGGTGTCCACAGGGTAACTGGACCGGATCCTCCAAAACTTCCTCACACACTGAACAACTGGATGGCCCGGGCTGCTGGCTGTAGGTTCATTAACAAATGACACATTAGTTCTGCCAGATGTTTCAGCGGCCACAGTGGTACAAGTCTGATTTTACTGAGGCAGCTTCAGCCAATGTCCAGTTGAACAACGTTAACTGCTTCACAATATTTGTGCAGAGGCCTTTTGGTTCAGACTGAACTTATATATATATGTATATATGCCCATGGTGAGAGGTGCTGGATGGGTGTGAGGACAATCATAAGCCCCTGGTTATACTAATTAGGCTTTTTATTTACAGAATCCATAAAATTAAATCACCTCTGTGTCTTTTCTGTATTAAAGTTGAGTGGCTCGTACTTGGATCTATCACTCTTCAGAGAGACACAACTGGGACTCGAGGACTCAGCTTCATGTATCGGTGAACTATTAGGACAAAAAGATGGATCAAATCAGAAAGATAAATAACACAACGAAGAGTCTGCAGCCATGCTAGCAGCATTGTGAGGGTGTATTTAGCTTGTTGTTGACGGTCCAATCTGCGTAAACAGACATCTGTGTCTCCAGACTAGAACATGCTGACAGTAACACCTCCATGGGTAAAGACATTCTCTGTGACTCATTCTGGGCGTGTAGTATTTGTGCTGTTATCTTGGGGTTTAAAGTCGATCCACCAGGATGAGTTGGGCAGAATGTGAGACCGACTCAGGCACTTCTGATCAACTTTGACAGTGTCTCTAATTCAATAAATAAAACAGCATCAGACATCAGAGGCTCATGAACACTTTCTGAACTCCTGACCTTTGACTGCAGCAAGATCTCCACAACAATTATAAATCATATAAAGCCTCTTTATGAATATTTGATGCACTGACTTTTCGCTTTTTATCTACAAAATACATTAAATTAAATCACCTCTGTGTCGTTTCTTTATTAAAGTTGAGTGGCTCATACTTGGATCTATCACTCTTCAGAGAGACACAGCTGGGACTCGAGGACTCAGCTTCACGTATCCGTGGACTATTAAGAGAAAAAGATGGATCAAATCAGAAAGGTCTAGAAACGACTAAACATAACTAAGAGTCTACAGCCAGCAGCTCTGTGATGGTGTGTATGTAGCCACAGTGAGTTAAATGCTAAAATCAGCAAGTTAACATATTCACAACATATAAAATATATGTGCAGACATCATTCTGGGGGGGAACTGGAACAAATGCAGGACGTGGAGTGATATCAACTAAGTTCAGATATAGTTGGGGTTACCTCAACACACAGCATAAACATAGCACTGGATCTGGAACCAGAATCCTGGAGAAGGACTCTTACTTCCAGAGCTGCTCAGGGTGAGAGGTGCTGGATGGGTGTGAGGACAATCATAAGCCCCTGGTTATACTAATTAGGCTTTTTATCTAGAGAATACATTAAATTTAATCACCTCTGTGTCTTGTCTTTTTTAAACCAGAGTGGCTCGTACTTGGATCTATCACTCTTCAGAGAGACACAGCTGGGACTCGAGGACTCAGCTTCTTGTATCGGTGAACTATTAAGAGAAAAAGATGGATCAACTCAGAAAGGTCTAGAAATGACTAAACATAACTAAGAGTATACAGCCAGCAGCTCTGTGATGGTGTGTGTAGCCACAGTGAGTTAAATGCTAAAATCAGCAAGTTAACATATTCACAATATATAAAATATATATGCAGACACGGTTCGGAGGGAGGGGGGGGTTGCTATGGAACCAGAATCCTGGAGAAGGACTCATACTAATTAGGCTTTTTATCTACAGAATACATTAAATTAAATCACCTCTGTGTCTTTTCTTTATCAAACCACAGTGGCTCAAACTTGGATCTATCACTCTTCATGGAGACACAGCTGGGACTCGAGGACTCAGCTTCATGTATCGGTGAACTATTAAGAGAAAAAGATGGATCAAATCAGAAAGATGAATAACACAACGAAGAGTCTGCAGCCATGCTTGCAGCTTTGTGAGGATTAATTACTTATCACATTACCTGACTGACGTCTTCCTCTCCCTCTTCCTCTTCTTCGGTTCCATTTTTACTGCTGCAGCTGAAACAACTGTCAGAAGATGAAGACATTTTCAGTTTGTTGCTTTTGTTCAAAAAATCTTCCACCCATTAGTCAGTTCACTTCTCATTCATACATGAAACTCACTAAGAATATTTATTATTTTTTGTTTACTTTGGGTTGATAATTTATTATGTTTGCACTTTTCCAACTCTGTACTCCAACTGCTGCACAACATGTTGTTTCTACATTACATTCATTTGGTTTGTGTGCAGAGTGACTCATTAAATATAAACAAATTTAAACAAATAGTTAAAAGCACATCCAGTGCAAAGTATATTTGTACAGTGCAGCACTCAGATGTTCCTGTCATGTGTTTTATGTAACATATGAGTTGCTGTAAAAAGTATCTTCCTCTAAAATGTGGAGAAGTAAAAAGCAGAAGTTTTTTTTTAAGGAAGAGACAAACTTAAAAAAAAATCTATGTTCATTTATGCATTTCAATTACATAGAACATAGTTTTAATATAAACAAACTAACAAACTTAATGTGAAGCACATAATCAGATTTATGTATCAGTGCTAATAAAGTCATGACTGCATTCATTTTCTGTTTTGGGTTTGGACAAACAAACTTTATTAATACTGAATGCATGAACCTGGTTAGTTTATTAGTACCATTACATAAAGTTAAGTTTATTATTTACTTTACATTAAACCTATGTAATACAAATGGTTGGAAATCGTATATGTAATTGAAATGTACTGCAAAAAAAAAAAAATTCTGAGTGGGAAATTCATAATAGTATAATTTCATAATATACCAAAAGATATATAAAAACAAAATCATACACTTTCATACAAAAGCAGTATTAACTTTCCATAATTAAAGAATTTTATTGATACATTTTTTAAAAAATGCAAACACATTTAAAATAGTAAACAAACTCTGGAAACCCCCTAGTTGCATAATCCCAGAATGCGCATGCGCAGCTCTGATGTTTACAAACATTACCATCCCGTTAAATTACAGTTTTACCTTCACATATTTTATCATTATAATGTTTAAACAATCATCTCACATTAACTTTGACCAAATCTGGCGCTTAAATCTGAGCTGACGGTATTTTTATTTTATTTTTTAACGCACTGCGCAGTTTAAAATGTCGCCATGGAGGAGGAACACCTAACAACACTAACTGCGCAGTTACAGTGAAGCGCAGCTGTCAGCGCCAAAACAAGACAACACGCAGTTTGAAACGCTGTCTTACGTTTGTCTCGGTAACGTTTGTCTCCTCGCTGATTTCTGAATCCAAAATATTGTCTGGATCTGAAGGTAAGAGCGTCTGTTCATGGTAAAGATGTAAACACAGCTGTTTCACTTCTCCTCCCGCCCTTTCTGTAACCTCATAACAAACTTACACAGTAAGGTAGGAGTGTAGGAGGCGAACGATCCGGTTCTAAGAGCCGGCTCTTTAAAGTGAACGGCTCCTCGTTGTGAACCGATTTAGGGAGCCGTTTATTCCATTATTTTTGTTGATAAATTAAATACTTAGTAAGTTTTGTTTATATAGCACGTTTTTACACCGCATGCAGTGACAAAAGTGCTTTAAAATGTCAAAAATAAAATAAAATCTAGTAACATTTATTATTAATTAAAATATAAAATAATAATAATAATAGCAATAATAATACAAAAATAATTAATAAAACCAATAAATAAAATGTAAGGAGCCGTTTGGGAACCGAAAGAGCCGGCTCCTTATAGTATGCAGAGCCAAAAGAACCGGCTCTCCAAAAAAGAGCTGAAATTCCCATCACTATCACACTACAGTGAAGCTGTAAGCAGAGCTCGCGAGATTTCCCGTGTTGTGTTAGGGGGTTATGGCTATCTCGCGAGAGTTTGCAGCTGAGACTGACACATCTTATACAAAGTCAATTTTCGGTCTAAAAACGTAATTTTGGTGTCGGATTGTTCAGAACACACGTGGTTTGTGATAAATGAGTCCCACATGAGTCTAAAGAGAAAGAATCTCTAATAATCTGAGCTCAGGTTCACTTCGACGAGAGGCACCTGGCTGCACATAGACATATATATATCTATTTTATCTATCACTGACCAAACAAACGTTTTCTATAAAAACAATATGTACAATAGACCGGGAATTGAAAGATTTTATGTCATCGTTTACTAATTAAAATTCATTTGTAAGGAAAACGATTCAACCAGAAGTGCATTCACGAATTCACGATTTTATTTTGAAATATCCAAATATGATGTTTTTCTATATGCAACAGATGTGAAAATCTGCAGCAGTCTGCAGAATGACAATAATCATTTGCATTTGTTTTAATTTTTAAAGAAGTTCAAAATGAGTCCCATATTTATTTAACTGAGTCTAAAGAGAAAGAATCTCTAATAATCTCAGCTCAGGTTCACTTCGACTAAAGACCTGCTGCTGCTGCTGCTGGTCCTCACCTGTATTTAACCCTTGACAGCATCTATTGACACGCTGAAGTGAACCTGATTTCATATTAAATCATGTTTGACAGTTTGAACTAATACAAATAAATAAATATTTTATATTTACAACAAAACATAAAATAAGAAATTTAAAGATTTTTGCACACAGAGTATGTAAAAAGCTTTAAATATGATGTTTTCTTATAAATGACATCATGCATCTGCAGCAGTCTGCAGAATGACAATAATCATTTTGCATGTTTTAATTTTTTAAAGAAGTTCAAAATGAGCTCCAACTCAACAACAATCCTGATTTTACATGAAAGCATGAGTCAGAATCATCAAATGGCGCCTTATATAATATATAATATAATAAAGTGTCATAGTTTTTTGTGTTTCCTGTTTTATTTTGTAGTTCCACTGTCTGTCTTGTCTTCTACTTCCTGGTTTGTTTCCGTCCCTTTTTGATTTTGCACCTGTGTCTGATTGGTTCACCTGTGTCTGATTAGTCCTTTGTTCCCTTTGTTTCTTTGTCTCTCTGCCCATGTGCTTGTAGTACCTGTGAGTATCTGCCTGTTTCTTTGAGTCTTTTAATTTTTAATTATTATTTTATTATTTTTTAATTATTAAAATTACTTTTTGTTTTATTTTTTGATCTGCATTTCGGCCTTTCTCCTGTTCCTGCCCCTGTGATTAAAAAAAAGAGTCGCTGGAGACATTTCTACTTCGCTGAGCACTTTAATTTTTAATATTTTAAATACGTTTTCCTGATCACACTCATTCTTTTACTAAAGTAACATTCTCAGTGCATTGTAACAGAGTTTGTACAGTGTGGTTTTAGTAGATGTGACACATCCTCCCCCCACTCACTGTGGTGTTCATAACAAATATAAATAGACATTACTATGGTTAGCCACCACTTCTGCTGCTATTATTTTTGACATACGTCTTCCTGCCTTGAGCTGCAGCTGAACATGTTTCTCAAGATAAATATAATTCCATCTTACCTTCATCAACGACGAACAAAACTGGAAATGTATCTGCTTAGACGTGTTGACATTACCTTGGGCTAAATTTAGTTTTAAAGGGAACGTCTATCACAGGCTGTCCTCGTGGTGTCCTCACACGTGTATATATATGTACAACTGAAATCATGTGACGAGTCATCAGTCATCAGTAAGGTGTCAAATCATGAATGAATGAATGAATTTTTTTGTTGCATTGCATAGTTGTTGTTACTTTCTGTCCAGTTGATCTCTTCCTTAAATCATCATCAGTACAGTGTTTGCTCCAGTTACTGAGTACAACATCTGTAACTTCAAATGTATTTATATTTCATTAGCTTCATATCTTTGGTCAGCTTCACGTCTGTATCCTTTATTCCTTTGTAAAATCTGTTCTTTAAGTAAATTCATGAGTGTAAACCTGCACAGTAGAGTTAACTGTTACACCACTATGACAAACGTCCCATATTACATTAATAACAATATTTTAAAGTTAAAAATCAGCTTACGTCTTTGACAAAAGGCTTCATTCAGCACGTTGTTCTCCTCTGCAGTTTGTGGAAACAGGAAATAAACCTGAAACCTCCCCCTCCTTTTATCTGGGCACGTTGGCTCATGTCCAGCTCCATGGTGTCTTATTTCAGCAGATGTTTTGATTTTCAGTTTCATGGTGATAACTTGTGCAGCGGGAAACATTTTGACAAAGCACAGCTGTAAATAACAAAGTTAGTTTTAGTTAAATTCAACGTGCTGAAGATATTTTACATGCTTCTGCTGGATGCAGGTCATGTGTTACTACACTTTTTATCCACTAGGTGGCACTAACTGTCCATGAATCAGGCTGTGCCATTGTTTGAATGGGTGGAGCTGTACTATCACTCAGTAACGGACACTTTCTGTTTCAACCTTGTGTACAGATGAAAAGAGACTGAAATCAAATAAACATCTTATGTACAGAGATGTATAAAGTATTAGAGTAAAGGAGTGGAGTAGAAGTACAAGTGCTACATCAAAAACTGACTTGAGTAGAAGTTGAAGTGTTCTTTAAACACCATACTTAAGTAAAAGTACAAAAATATTAAAAATGTTTTGTGTAGTCACCGAGTCCTGGAACCAAACCGTTCAGCAATAAATGCAGTTTGTTCAATATCGCCTCGTCATTCATCACGTGTCCGGCTGGACGCTACAATAGTAACGAGTAACGACTCAGCACGTGAAAAATGTATCCGAGTAAAAGTATTAAACTCATCAAAAATATGTAGTGCAGTAAAAGTGGAAGTTGGGGGAAAAAAATAATACTCCAAAAAAGTACAGATACTGCATTTTAGTACTTAAGTAGTTCCACTTCATTACTATACATCTCTGGGTATGTATTTGGTCTAATTGTATTAGTTGTAGAACTAGCGAGTCGACAACTTTGCTAACAGCCAAACATCAACCAGCAGCAGCTGATATCACCGACTAGTCCTACAGCAGTCAGCCCAGCTCGGCGTCTGTCTTTCAGCGTTGCTCTGCTCCCTGTCCTGAAAACTTCTTCTTCTTCTTCACGGTGGTCGAAAACACCTGTGGTACAAACACAGTTGGCAGCAGTTTCCTTTATTGTCCATCAGAGAGTTGAAGCAGAGAAGCTGGAGGTTGTTGCTGTGGTCTCACTAGACTTTGCTTGACTTACTGGAGGATGACGATTACAACAACACAGTTTCTGGTGATTAGATATGACATGGCCGTTTATTATGTATCAGAACAAACAGTTAAACCAACCCCCAAGGACACTTCAGCACCGTGCAAGTGTAAAACCAACAAGCTGCTCCATCTTTCGATGAAAACGCCAAATATCCTTTCGACAGTTCGAGACACGTTTATCAAAATGACATCACACATCAAAATACAGAACTTTTAAAACTTATTTTTAAAAATACGTTTCTCATTAAACATGGCTTTGACATCACAGAGTGCCGACCTCTCTGATTTCTTCAATCCTGATAAAATCCTTCCATGAACTTACGTTTTTTTCACAAATTTGGACACAGGAGTCCACATTTACATTTTTATTCTCTGACAGTTTCTTTGTCCATATCCACGACGCACATCAAAACAAGTGAGGGTGGGGGGCGGGCAAAGGACGTACAGAAAGTTTTCCATCCCTGGCTATGTGTTTCCAGTGGTGTCACCCGCCTCGGGAGGCGTGTGGTCGCTGTCGTCGTCCCAGGACGAGGATGTGAACCCGGCGGGCGCAGAGATGGAGTGCGGGGCGTGAGTGTGGCCGAGGCCTTGGTAAAGGCCGCTCGAGGACGGGGAGGAGGGCATAGATGCGGTTGCCGCGGCAACGGGGTCCTGGGAAGTCGCTGTGAGGAGGCCGGTGTGCTCGGTGTGTTCGGGTCGAGCTACCGTGCCGAAGTACATCTTGTTGGGACGACCCAGGAATGTACGGCCTGTTGAGAGTAAGAGGAGAGATATTTAACACGAGCAGAGTTTAAGTGGGCCAGAACCATCAGAATCATTCAATTAAAGGAACAATATGTAAGATATGTTGTCGTTTTGTTCAAAAGTTACTGTCACTGAACAGTAGGACCTCCTCGGCTCTTGCGGCCAGAGACGGAGGCTGTTTTTCCAAATGTACTAATGCCACATTCCTGCTGTGTGGGTTGTCCAACGGTCAAAAACCACTGAAACATTTAAGCAGCAAGTTTTTGTGAAGCAGGAAACAGATGTAGGAAGACTGTTTGCCCCCACCAACCGCTCCACCTCCTACACCAGATCTAATTTGAGACCTAATTCAGCTACAACCACAATCAGTCATCCGTTTAATCATGGCACCAACATATGAGAATAAAATCTTAATTGGTAAAGTATAACAAAATGAAATGAAAATGTTTTATTACATGAAATGTCAAAGATTCAAGAGACCTGATTCCCGATCATTGGACAGTTTAACAGACTCATTAATGACTAATTTGGCTGAGACACTCACCAACATGGCGGACCTGCTCAGTGACATCAGCTCTGATGTCAGAGAAATCCCACATGGCCAGGAAACTATCGAAGCACGACCCCTCCTCTGCCTCCTGGATGAAGGAGTGGATGGAGAAAACAGATAGATGAAGAAAGATAGATAGAGAGATGGATAGATAGATAGATGGATAGATGGATGTTTACCTGTACGTATGGTTTGTAGGTGAAGGTGTAGTGGTGAGCGATGGCTGCCAGGAACATCTCTATGCAGATGATGAAGTCCTGTATCCATGAAACAATCGGTTGAGGGCAGCGTTTCTCAAACATTACACCACACGTGACTGTGAGGGAATACTGTGGTTTAGTTGTTTAGAAATGATTGTACCTGCAGTCCAGTAGCCACGGCCTCCACGCTGTCCCAGTCCCAGGTATGTTTGTCAGAGATCACACCGACCTTCACCAGGAACGCTATCAAAACCGCCTGCCTGAAGAGAAACAAAGAACAGCTGATTACACAACAGTCAAACGATGTCCCCAAACAATGACAAGCTTCAACATGACCCCCTTACCAGAAGGAGACAAACACCACCAGTTTGACACAGAGAAACTTGCCCACAGGTCTGATGGGAGTCAGCTCTTCTTTGAGAGATCGGTACAGCAGCAGCAGACAGTACATGGCAAACTGGAGAGACGGAGATGTAGCACGTAAAACCAATGGCAACAGAACAAACTGTGTCTTAAATCATAACTGAGGCTACGTTTACACAAAGCCGGGTATGTTGAGAAACTAATATTTCCCTCCCTCCGTTTTCCAAAATAACATCGTGCACGTAGCATCCCGCATAAATACGCCATCGAGAGCCATCATAACTACGCCAAGCTTATGGGCGGCTGCTTCCATGATCATCGTCATAGCAAAAGGTAAACACTGGTCGCATAAACTCTGTTTATCTCAATTTACACGCAAACGCAAAACCGTAGTTTTCCAGAATCTCCACTCCAGTTGGAGTTTTTAGAAAGATTTGTTTTCAGAGGCGAATTCACCGTTTGCGTGTAAAAGATACAAACTAAAGGAAATGTCTCTGTTTTTAAAAAATACCCGTGTACGTGTAAACAGAGCCTGAGAAACCCACAAAAGAAACTCCTGTCCAGAATCACAAGAAGGACAAATAACAAAAGAGGACGACAACAAAAATACTCTCAAGTACAGTTAATAAAAGAAACACCAGCTGGCTGAGTTTAACTTTGACCTTCCACTTTAAAAGAGATTTGAGTTTGAAAGCTGCGTTATTTAGAACCAGGTTGAGGTTATACAGTATTTATGGGGTTCTGTGTGCGTGGTTTATGTTTACCAGTTGTGATATGTTGTTGATGATGACCAGGTAGGACCAGGCGTTTCTGAAGCTGAAGTTGGCTTCGTCGTAAACCCCACAGAGCTGACAGATCCTGCAGACGGAGAAGGAACCAATAAAGTTGATGTTTCATGCTTACATTTGACCGACACTGTTCTCCTGGTGCCTTCAGGTTATTCAGGGCGCTGTGTAAACCTGGTCCTGAACTTTGACCCTCAAAACAAAGCATTCAACATGCTGGAAACTGTTGGTGAACAGGCCGTCACCATGGTTATGGTGCTATCACTATGGTTACAGTAGGAAAGTAGTACAGTGGTAACCACCATGGCTGTAGTATCCATGGTGTCACCATGGTGAAACTTACAGTGCTATCACCGTGGTTACGGGTCTGACCACAGTGTACTGGAGGACTCCTAACTTACACCTGAACAGCAGCACCCTGATAGAGAAACAGAGAGGAAGACATTAACATCCATCCATCCATCCATCCATCCATCCATCCATCCATCTATTCATCCATCCATCCATCTATTCATTCATCCATCTATTCATTCATCCATCCATTTATCCATCCATCTATTCATCCATCCATTCATCAACATCCATCCATCTATTCATCCATCCATCCATCCATCTATTCATCCATCCATCCATCCATCTATTCATTCATCCATCCATCCATCCATCCATCCATCCATCCATCTATTCATCCATCCATCCATCTATTCATTCATCCATCCATTTATCCATCCATCTATTCATCCATCCATCTATTCATCCATCCATCTATTCTTCCATCCATCCATCCATCCATCCATCTATTCATTCATCCATCCATCCATCCATCCATCTATTCATTCATCCATCCATCTATTCATTCATCCATCCAATTATCCATCCATCTATCCATCCATCCATCCATCCATCCATCCATCCATCTATTCATCCATCCATCCATCCATCTATTCATTCATCCATCCATCTATTCATTCATCCATCCATTTATCCATCCATCTATTCATCCATCCATCCATCAACATCCATCCATCCATCCATCAACATCCATCCATCAACATCTATCCATCCATCCATCAACATCCATCCATCTATCCATCAACATCCATCCATCCATCCACCCATCCATTCATCCATCCATTCATCAACATCCATCCATTCATCCATCCATCCACCCACCCATCCATCAACATCCATCCATCCATCCATCAACATCCATCCATCCATCCACCCATCCATTCATCAACATCCACCCATCCATTCATCAACATCCATCCATCCATTCATCCATCCATCCATCCATCTATTCATTCATCCATCTATTCATCCATCCATCCATCTATTCATCCATCCATCCATCCATCCATCCATCCATCCATCCATCCATCCATCTATTCATTCATCTATCCATCCATCCATCTTTTCATTCATCCATCCATCCATCCATCCATCCATCTATTCATCCATCCATCTTTTCATCCATCCATCCATCTATTCATCCATCCACCCATCGCATAGTGACATGACGCCCGTCCTCTTACTCTCCCATGGGCCATGGTGGGCAGCAGCAGAGCGGGGGCAGGTGTGGCTGCTGCTGCTGGACCTCCAGCATGAGCACCAGGCTCGGGTACTGGTTGCTGAGGAAGTTCAACAGGAACACCAGGAAGTTGTAGATGACGTAGGCCTCATAGCACTCCCTGCACGTGTCCACGTAGATGGCCAGATTGGGGTAGCGCAGAGCCAGCCACTGCAACATATGAAGTGGAAGGAATTGTTATTGTTGTTGTTGTAGTTGCTGTGCATCTTTGTCTTTCTGTCCACCATGACGATGGAGAGACGTGGATATGCTGGCATGGAGTATCATTGCATTAACTGTAATACAGCTCACTGCTGACAGTCTTGTGACACTGTCTCATTGCCTCCAATTAAAGTCTGTTGCCTTGGTGACATAATGTAATAGAGTGGACCGACCGGTGACGCTTCCTGTGCGTGTTGTTGTGACTCACGCTGTCCAGACTGTAGATGGGCACCATCCATAGAATCCTGGAGGGGAGAGACGGAGAAGAAGAAATCACAAACATCTCCTGAACTCTAGTGAGATAAAGAGACCGTTGGCGGTTGCTTGGGTGGAAGTTTCAGTCCGTTTCTCGTCTTGACTCATTTCGATAAAAACAAACGCAGGAAACAACCCTGTCACGCAAACAGTCATACGGTGAATACATTTGACTGTGTCTGATCCGTCGAGCATCATTCCTACGCTGTGTTTTCTTCAATCCAAAAACATAAAGTTCGTACAGAAACATAAATTCTCGATGTGGTGGATTGTTCCTTTAACTTTAACTTTAAAGGTGCCCACCTGATAATCGGTCTCTGCAGCTCCGGCTGGGTGTAGTGGACTATGTGCTGCAGGATTCCCCACAGTGAAATTGGGATGGTCAGGAAGACGAACACACCGGCGATGAACCAGGCTTTACTGTGAGTCCCGACCTGGAGACACACACAGAAAAACCAGGAGGTGACGGACGAACATCAACCCAAACCCTGGGAGGTCTGAATGTGGTGAAAGGTGTAGCTGGTCCAGGTGGAGGTGATAATCAAATCAAAGTGTACCTTGTCCTTCTGCAGCTCCCAGATGCAGAGCGGCAGCACGGCCACCAGCAGGAGAGCGTATAGAACCAGAACCAGCGGGCGGATCCACCTCCGCCACTCTGCACAGGAACACGGCATGATGCTGCTTCACCCTCAGCGTCGAGGGCGAGTGTTAGGCTTACAGGCCTGTGGTGGAATGGAGTTGAGTGTCGTGCCAGATCGGGAGCAGCTGGGCGAGTGGGCAATGCAACTAAGCTCAGCAGCCAGAGTCAGTGTAAATCTGGGATTACACTCTGAAATTTCTGTGTCCTGTTGCTTTAAAAAGAATATTTACTTCCCACTGTCGGTGAGTGTTTGCTCATGGTTGGCATCGTTGGGTCTCTGTAAACATTATTATAAACAGTGCCATCTAGATCAGCTCTGTAAGTTTTAATTAGTGCATAATCAACTTTTAAAAAACACAGGTTAAACCGGCTGCCGTGTCACAGAGTGTGACTTTGAAAACAAACATTTTGCAGCGTCATGCACATTAAAAAATGACATAATTAGCACAGAGGTCGGTATAAACGAACCATCAGACAGCACAGAGCAGCATTACAGACTGTCACTGTGTTTTTTTGTGATTATTTAGATTAAAATATCGAATATTTGTCGACCAAACAGAGAAAAACGAGCCTAACGTGTTAAATACTTCAGATATGATGAGATAAATGAAGAAACTGGACCTGAGGCTGGAGATGCTCCTTCAGGGTGACGGTTGGCCTGTTTTCCTCCTCGGTCCTGTTTCTGTTACCAGGCAACGCATCTCTCCTCCGCCCTGACCCCGCACACACACACACACACGCACACACACACGCACACACACACACTGCAAACCGACGCTCAGCCCTCCGATCACACGGATCGATCACCGGCCGGATCGATCATTGAATCCGGTCCTCGGCTTCAGGGTGGTGGTGGAGGGTGGTGCACAGACGATCAGCTGTCCGTGTTTGTGTGCTCCTGTCTCCCGTGTTTACGCGGCCACGTCACGGGGAGGAAGCTCATCCATCATCAGTCACGTGTCTGAGACACAAGCAGCAAATTGTCAGTTTAATAAAATCTTAATTTGAAAATCCTTTAACCCCCTCCGTGCTCACAGTGATGATCATGTTTACTTATTTTATTTTATTATTTTTTATTTTTTTCAGCTTTTAAAGCAACACTTCAACAACACTGTGATTTACAGACTTTCCTGACGGACAGTGAAGTAAACTGTAGCTGCTGTTAGCTCACGTCAGCTCAGTCTGTTAGCCAGGGCTGCCCGGACTGTGAGCTCATGGCGCTAGATTGCAAAAATACTGATTTCTATGCAAAGTCAAACTCTGAAAAGTGAAAATAATTCGGGAAAACAAGACTAGCCAGGCTGTCAGCCCTGCACCTCTGCCATGCTTTGAGCTAAATGCTAATATTATAACATTTTTTAGCTCGTTGCCATCTTCATTATCTCATTTTAGCATGTTTGCATGTTGATATCATCTCATTACAAATAAGCTAAGGCTGATTACAGCAGCTTCTATGGGCATAATGGCAGAGGAGAAGAAACCGAAGAGGACGTCGACAAAGGAAGCTCTAAAGAGACTTTATATAATTAGCATTAGTGCTAATTAGCTATAAAAACAAGTATGGTGAACCTGCTAAACAGTCTTACAGAGTAGAGAGTTTCAGCTGGATGCCATATGAGTGTGATTTTACAACAGCTCCTTCTTGTGGCCACCGCAGTGGAAAGTTAATAAAATCAGACCTCACATAGAAACACATTGAGAATATATCTTTATTGATAAATACAAACTGTGACGTCAGAGGATTATCTAAGAGTCTTGACAACTAAACTAACCAGATTTCAGTGAACTGTGCCGTGATAATCCTGAAGTTCCTTTAGCGCCACCATCAGGACAAAGCTTTAGTCGCATTATTATTTGTAATTGAAGCTCATATTTTCATATTGTGGGGTGTAGTGAAAGATTCAGCCTCTAGAGGCCGCTAGTGCAGACTTAGACTTGTTTTACTTCTTTTACAGGAAGCGTTACAACAAAATATTTACATATAAAACATAATAACAAACACACTACATGGCCAAAAGTAAGCGGACACCCAAACATTAAATATAACTGTGGGAGTGTTATTACAGTGTCGGACCACCGGGAAGAAGAAGAGGTTTACTGAGGGTGAATGCTAACAGGGGAGCGGAGCCGGTGTTGTGTCAGAACAGGAGCTGGGGGCAACAGCAATGTGTCCACATACTTTTGGCCATAGAGAATATCATATATTATCATACAACGGTGAGTCTGTAATAAAATATATACACATAATATATAGAACTGAATAAATACACACTAAACATTACAGGGTATATCTGCTGCTTCACACAGCGTGGCTGGTTGGATGTCTTTGGTCAGTCCATTTGAGTTGCAGAGTTGCTGGTTGCTGGTTGCTGGTTGCTGGTTGCGTGTGAGGATAACAGGCTCTCTCTCTCTCAGTGGTCCGTGTGTTTGTACTGCAGGCTCGTCCCGTTGTGAAGAGGCAGCGTACTGTTGGAGAGAGAGCCAGAATAACACCAACAACACAGACAGGACTGGGAGAGAGAGAGAGACAGAGAGAGAGACAGACGGTGAGTCTACAGCAGATTAATACTGACATTAAAGCCACATGATGCTCTGAGCTCACAGACTGAGCTAACAGCAGCTACAGTTGCAGAGATATCAGCTGGTTAACCAGTTAGACCCAAAGAGTCAATAATGAGTCACTGTAGCGTTCAGGCAATCTCCAGTCCAACAACAACAAGGTGGTTTTCTTGTCGGGTTTATCTCCAGGCATTGACCCGTCCACAACCCCCTCTCAGGGCTCTGCCATGTCTTCGTCGTCTCTACAGTCAGAGTCCAGGTTGTAGCTGCTGTACACCTCAGTACTGTATTTAATCACACTAGTCTTCGGTCTTAGTCCAGCAATTGTTCGTCCGTTATCGGGTCGCGGGGGCAGCTGCTTCAGCAGAGAAGCCCAGACTTCCCCCTCCCCGGCCACTTCATCCAGCTCTACCAGGGGGACCCCAAGGAGTTCCCAGGTTAGCCGGGAGACATAGTCCCTCCAGCGTGTCCTGGGTCTTCCCCGGGGCCGGAACATCTCACCAGGGAGGCGTCCAGGAGGCATCCTCACGAGATGCCCGAGCCACCTCTGGTTCCTCTCGATGCGGAGGAGCAGCGGTTCTACTCTGAGCTCCTCGCGGATGGCCGAGCTTCTCACCCTATCTCTAAGGGAGAGCCCAGACACCCTGCGAAGGAAGCTCATTTCAGCCGCTTGTATTCGCGATCTCGTTCTTTCGGTCACTACCCAAAGCTCGTGACCAAAGGTGAGGGTAGGAACGTAGATCGACTGGTAAATCGAGAGCTTCGCCTTTCGCCTAGTCCAGCCATATTTACTGGAAACTGCTGAGCCCAATCAGGTTCTGGTTCTGATGCCCTAACCCTCCAACCGTTGGTCCAAAAGTTTTGGGTTAGTGAGTTCCCCCTAACTCCTTTAAGATGCAACCAACAGCATCGTCCGTTTTGTTTGACACTGTCTTGGTTCATGTCTCCAAGCCTAAGCTCGATAAATCTCCTCCAACAGTTTTCACTCCTCATGACGACTGAGCTGACCTTCATGCGTGAAGTCGGCGGAGCGACCCTTTAAACAGACGTCGCTCGTCACTTCCCACAAGTCTTCCCTCAAAGGTCACGACCTTTCTATGTTTAGACATCCATCGCTCTCTATCCTCGATATCTGCGATCCCAAAACATCTGATAACGCCTTCTGTTACACGGATGTCTCACGGCCTCTGACCCTGCGACCTCACTGTGATGTCACGCCGACATCCACAGCTGCTGTTTGGACGATCACCAGCGCAGGCGCTCACACCATGAAAACGCAAAAAGGTTATTGTGTATTTTTACCTTGAAGCAGTTTTTAAACTTCTTGGAGACGAGGTAGAGGATTATGGGATTGATGCAGGAGTTGATGGTTGTCATGTTGATGCTAAAGTAGTCGAGCACCAACAGGAAACTGAAACCACAAAGGAATACCACATAATTAGTAAAAAGTACTAATACCACACTGTGAAATCCTGCATTCACAAGTAGTAATCACACCATTTATGTATGAAAGTATCAAAGTAAACAAACTCTGTGCAGTAAAGCGTTTCCTGTCAGATGTTTTTAGATTTATATGTTAATATATATGATATATGTTATATTATATGTTTTTAGATTTATATGTTATTATATATGATATATGTTATATGTTATATGATATGTTTTTAGATTTATATGTTATTATATATGATAAATGTTATATGATATGTTTTTAGATTTACATGTTACATATATCTGCTATATGTTATAACTGTTTTTCGATTATATGTTACTATCTCATGATATAATGTTCTCTGATATGTTTTTCGCTTGTATCTGTTCATCTCATCATGCTCTCTGTTCTCTGCTCTGTTTTTCGCTTTCTCTGTTCCTCTCTCTGCTCTCTGTTCCTCTGTTTTTCGCTTTCTCTGTTCCTCTCTCTGCTCTCTGTTCTCTGCTCTGTTTTTCGCTTTCTCTGTTCCTCTCTCTGCTCTCTGTTCTCTGCTCTGTTTTTCGCTTTCTCTGTTCCTCTCTCTGCTCTCTGTTCTCCTCTGTTTTTCGCTTTCTCTGTTCTCTCTCTGCTCTCTGTTCTCTGCTCTGTTTTTCGCTTTCCCTGTTCCTCTCCTGCTCTCTGTTCTCTGTTTTTCGCTTTCTCTGTTTCTCTCTGCTCTCTGTTCTCTGCTCTGTTTTTCGCTTTCTCTCCCGCGGTTGTCTGCCTCCTCTTTCCCTTTTCCCCTTCCCGTTTCTCGTCCCCCCCCCTGCCCTGTGTCCCCCGGGTTTTTGGGCGCGTAGTTCTCTGCATTTTGTAGCCCGCCCGCCGTTTTGTGAACGTGTGTTTTCTGCATTTACTTCAGCAGTTCGCAGCGCTGTACGTCGTGGGGTTTGTAGACCGTCCTCTTCAGGATGCGACTCAGATGAAGCGGGAACCAGCAGAGGGCAAAGATCACACCAGGCAGAACACGGCTTTGGCTACTTCTCTGCGCTGTGGAGAGAAAACAAACTCAGACTCGTGCATCGTCGTTAAAACCGGCAGTTCTTGTATCGGATATTTCTGCGAGTAGCCGTGTAATAATCAGGACATACTGCATGAAATTACCTGTTTGAGGTGTTCGCTCCGTGCGATCCTCAGACTTCCTTTCTCGTGTCTGAGCATCTCACAGGTCATCAGGCAGTAGAACACAGCCGAACAGGTCAGAGGAACGCAGAAGTAGAAGCCAAACAACCACCAGTCCTTTGCATCCCGGTAGAACTGGAACATGAGACGGGAGAAATGCGTTTTTCAGAATGTTCTAGAGCCGCCAAACTACTGTATACTAGTGTGTATACTGTACAGTTATCTGTTTAGGTAGATGATTACATTCTAGAACAACCTTTAGCTACGGGATCATAACCTTTGTTTGGAGAAACTAGCTTCAACCGCCTCGTTACATCAAGATGGACTGAAACTGGAACATTGCGATAAGTATCTACCGACTGCAGTTAGAATGATTCGAAAGACCGAAGACTGATAGCCGGGTTCAGTTTTTGAGTGCTTGGGCAGACAGTGTTTAGTCCCGCTGATACAAACAGGAAATGGTGCTCTAAACTACCGACGTTGAAGAGCGACCTCGCCCTGAAACACAACACGACGAAGAGATGTTTATTTTCCCCACAGAGGCCATCCATCACACAGACGAGTCGGGATTATATCCCCTCGCTTTTACCCATGACCTATTCGATTACTCCTCGTCATCTTATGGGAATGAATTGTTTATCATCTTGCTATTAAACTTTCTGACCTAAAGATTTATAATATGCACCAACATAAACCAATGCTGGTTTCAAAAGGTCTACAGGGATCACAGTGTGAGAGTCTTTGAGAGTCCGATAAAGCTTTTTCAGAAGATATCAACACTCACGGTCATGAAGGGCGTCCTGGGTTGCAGCATGCAGGTCCGTATGATAGTGTTGTTGTACTCGAAGGTGACTATGTTGAAGCCGATGGCCTCCGGCACGGCCAGCACCATGGACAGCAGCCAGATCACCACGATCTCCACCGCCGTTACCGTGGGGACACCGGTGCCCTGTATACGCGACCAAGTCGCCACTGCACGATACCTGAGAACAAGGGAAACAAGGTTTAAACGGCATCGTCATCACGTGTGAACAACTTAAAGGGCCGGTGTTGTTGGATTCAGTGTCGTTGCTGATTGCAACCCCCTCTCCTCACCCTGATGTCTTCCGGTTTCTCCGCCTCAACTCTTTTACAGAGTTTCCTGATGGACAGACTGCCAACTGTAGCTGCTGTTAGCTAATAGTGTGTGTTTGTGCAACAGACCACCAGGAAGAAGAGGAGGTTTACAGGCCGGGCACATGTGGGGATGCTGGTGTCATGCCAGAACCGGAGCTGGGCAAGCGGGCAGTGTTATCAGGCTCAGCAGGTTTGGAAGAGTAAATCTGGGACTGACTTTTAGTGGTTGGTGAGAGCTCGGTGTAACTATCCGGCTGCTTTGTCTTGTGTTGTTGACCTTGCTCGATGCCTTCGGTTAAACCTACGGTAGCTCAGCATAACAAGCGAGCGTTACCTGTCCACGCTCAGAACGCACAGGTTGAGGACGGTGATGCCGACCGAAGTCTTCTGCAGGAAGGGAAACAGCTTACAGAGGAAGAGTCCGAACGGACCGTCGGCAAACGGCCACCGCATCGCCAGGAGCTACACACACACACACACACACACACACACACACACACACACACACACACACACCACACACACACACACACACACACCATGAGGTTACCATAACATCGCAGTATCAGTGTGTTATCAGTGTCGGTTGGGTATTTTAGTGCCGTTATCAGTGCAACACTCAACCTCCTGACTGAGACACACAACACACACTGCGACTACAGGAAGTTGTTTTACACCCCACAAGGTATTTCTGCTCTGCTTCCCAAGTGTATGTAGTATTATCATCGTTGAATACCTTGTACACATTGATTGGTATGTCGATGGCGATGTATATCAGGTCTCCAAGGGCCAAGCTGGCTATCAGAGAGTTGGGTCCATTCCTCATGCTTTTATTTTGGTAGATAATCCTGAGCAGGGTGGCGTTTCCAACGATCCCCACAGCGAATATCACACAGGAGATCACTGTGTTGATGTACTTGAAGGCCGTTTTTATTGACATGGTGTCGTGACATTTAGGAGGCAACGCACGAACCACCACGGAGGAGTTGGAGGACGACAGGCGAGACGGAAAATTTCTTTCATGTTTGGGTGTCGGTTTGTCTCCGGCACGGGTCTGGGTCCGGTGATCCATCCCGGGTTGCAGAGGCGGGTCAGTGCCATAGAAGTCAGACATTACATCTGACGTCTGAGAAGATTCAGACGAGAAGTTTTTGTGGCAAGAAACCGGGTCGACAAACAGCAGACAGCAGGTGACCAGCAGCACGGTGAACATCTCGGGCATGGAGGCCCCCGATCTGAACCCGGCTTTGACTCGAGAACTTTTGGCTGAATCCACTCTAGAAACCATCCTGGAGACTGCTGCGTCACTTAAACCCATTCCCAGAAGGTGTTTTGGCGATTTAGAGCGCTGAAAGAAGAAGAAGACGAACAGTTAGATAGCACAAGTTTACAGAAAGATGCTTCCTGAAACGTTCCTGAGATGGTTCAGGAGTCTGACAACAAAAGAAGTGAGGGAACTTGAAGACAATGTGTGGAGGTGGTGGTGTAAGAAACATGAAATCAAACTGCTATGACTGCACACACACTATAAAAACTGTGTGGCTTCCTAACTCCCTGCAGCTGTTCACCTGTGGCTCCCCTATGAACAGGCGCGCAGATAGGTTTGAGAAACTGGGGGGGACGAAGCTGCCCCCCCCCCGGTACGGAGATTTTGTCGTGCGCCCCTGGATGCGCCGTGCGCCCTGATCAGTCTGTCCGGCTCCCCCTCTACCTCGTCAACCCACGGGGGCGCCCGCTCCGCTGTCTTAATGAGCGGTATTGAAAACCGCTACTGGCACACACCTCAGTAAACCAAATATTATGTTAATTCATATTTTGTGATGCTTGAATCAGAAGATTTGAAGAAGACAAAGTTTAAAAAAAAAACACAAAAAAAAACAAAACGTTAAGCTACATAAAAGTGGGTGGGACGGATCTACGGTCATTCAAAAGTGGGTGTGTCATGACACACCTGACACACCCACTATCTGCGCCCCTGCCTATGAATGCTCTGTGGCTATGTGGTCAGGTGCGCAGGTGACATAGCAACAACAATATTTACCCAACTTTCCAAACACACAAACACATTTCCTGAAATATATTTGTTAGAAATAAAGTTTTTCAAAGGTTTAAAAATCTTTCTACCATATTCCGTAAATGTGAAACTCGTTTTTGCTGTTTTAGTTTGAAATGTTCTTATTTCCGTATCACCCCAAACAAAAACTTTGTCACAGCATCTGTCCGACTCTTTAACACCAGCGTGACGTCATGCTGTTAAATTATATTTACTGTTGCGTACAGATATATGTATATGTGTGTTGGAAATGATCCAACATGCAAGACGTATGCTTAAAAAAACACATGTACAACACTACAAAGACAGATAACACAACAGACTCTCTGATTGCAATCCCCTCGCCTCAACCTCTAACTAAAGGTAAAGTAATATTACTAAAATGTTCAACACCAGACCTTTAATGTTCTTTTTTTTTTACAAACAAACAAAAAAACTCACCTGTTGTTTCTGTTTTTAAAGTTAAATCCTCCCAAAGACCAGAGAAGAAGAAGAAGAAGAAGTGTGAGCTCTCTCTCTCTCTGATGAAGTCTGAGCTCCGTCTTTACTCTCTCTCTCTCTCTGACAGCTGTAAACGCTCGCACGCCCACCTCCTTCCTCTATCTTCTTTGTCTTTCAGTAGCCGCCTCTTCACACTTTCCTCTTTTCCTCCTCCTCCTCCTCGAGTGGAACATCTCATAAATACTCTAACATGAATCCACTCTGAACTTTTTCCCGCTCGAGAGTTTGTTCATAAAACAAAACAGCGCCGTGGAAATGGAGGCAGTAAAATTTATTGCTGCGTTTAAGCAACAAATTCGACTTTATTGGAGTGTTTGAACACGAGTGACTGCGGACCGCACTTCACTGAAGCCATCGTCCTTTATTCCTCTTTCAACATTTCCGACGTTTATTTCAATCTCATCTGAGCCATTTGTTTAAATACGTTGCAGAAAGGTTCCCAGAATGTTTTGATTAGGTTCTGTACATGTTTTGTCAGGTGGCTGAATGCAGTCAACACACTTCTGCCACAGGTCTGAGCAGTAGATTTCACATTCATAACCTCTGACTTTATTTGTTGTTATCGTTAAAGTAGCTGTCAAAACACGTGTTTGTCTCCATAACATGAATGTGAGTCTATACTAACTCTGCTTGTAGCTCCATTTTGGTCTCCACCAACCCCCTAAAGTGAAATCTCTAAATGCTCCAAAGCTCGATGCTACGTTCACCACCTGGTTGCTAACTGCCATTTGAAACAAGTGAGTCGTCTCACAGTGACGAAAAAAACAGCGAGAGTGAAACAAAACCATAAAGTACACGAAGCTCTCAGACTGTCTCCATTAAAAACTTTGACCCCGCTCAGCTAAATTTAATATTCCAGTGTCTTTGGCGACGTGTGTGTGTGTGTGTGTGTGTGTGTGTGTGTGTGTGTGTGTGTGTGTGTGTGTGTGTGTGTGTGTGTGTGTGTGTGTGTGTGTGTTGTTTGCTTGTTACAGTAAATGCAGAGATAAACAGATGAAAGAGCTACGTGACTTCAACCATGCAGGCAGTTACTGCAGGCATACACACAACATGACACACAACGTGACACACAACGTGACACACAACGTGACACACAACATTACACACAACATGACACACAACATTACACACAGCCTCAGATGAGCCATGAGTTCATTTCAGTGAATTTGAATCTAAAATTCAGGAAAACATTTAAACTTTTCGAGAAGTTAAATTGTTTAATCTGTATTTTGTCCAGAGAAGGTGACTGCAGTTCCTCTAACGTCCACTTGAGGCTGGCTCCAGAAGTGAGTCAGTCTCCATAAGTCCCCATGTTTCACAGCAGAAATAAACATGTTTACAGCCTGGTACAAAAACAGTTTTGGTCTCTGTAGCTAATTTCCCCGTTCATGACAACTGTACTGAGGGTGAATTTATATACAACTCACCTGTTCACATTATATTAAGGCTTAAAGTTATGCAGGATTGAACTGCAGCTTAAAATAAAAGCTGTTATTATTATAACACCATTGTTCCTCCGTCCATAGTGTTGTTTCACCATGCTTCCATTGTACATTTAAACACCAGTATTAAGTATTTATGCTTTTTATTGCACCGTTTCCTGAGTTTATTGCAGAGATAAAACAGAGATATATTGAACTTGTAAAGTTTTTAACTTGAAGCACAAACTTCTACAGTCAGACCACCGACTATCTATCCACTCCTATCGTGTTTAATCCTCACTGTGCTGGTTAACGGACAAATTACACCCGAAGCCAATTAGACTCGAGAACAACAAACAAAGTCAAAGAGTCGTCGCCTGAAATCAAAGCCAGACACTCTGAACACAGGAACCAGCCTCTCGTGTCAGCTGCTGCTGATTTCCACCCTGAACATGAAACTTTATTAGAAACTCTTTGAAGAAAAAGAAACGCCACAAAACAGAGTTTCCATCCCAGCTGTGGAGAGACGGAAACAAACGACCTCCAACGTCTGAAAGAAGAGAAGAAACGCTGCTCGAACATCGTCCTCCTTATGACGATGTGAAAGAACAAATCTGTATTTACTTGTGTCTTTCCTTTACATGATACTTTCTGATTACAACTTTAGTTTCTTTAAAAACAAGATTTTTCCACTCAGAACGTCTGAAGAAAAATTAAACACAACAGAACAGCTGACGACAAACAGTGAACGCAGTTTTCCTTGAATAATTCTGTTGTTCTGATATTTTGAAGGGATTGAAGCTTGTGTCCAGGTTCACACCTCAAAACAAACTAATCCAAAACATTTCATGGCTCCAACTTCAGAAAGATTTCCTGCTTTTGCTTATTTTAATTATCTTAGATACTGGACTTGAATGACTTGACTCACATTACTTCCATAACAACCTTTATTATTTTACACAATTGTAGGAATATATAAAAACACTTTTCCTGTTTGATTATATATGACAAATACATTTAATTCAGCTGCAGTGTTCAGGTAAATTATGTGGAAAACCCCCAATAAAGGTCATTAGATATCAGCTGTTATTTCAGCCTCTGTTTACCTGAATGGAACCAGCCTGCTGTGGATGTTCGTGTTGGAACGCGGCCTCTTCTGACGCGTTGCCACGGCGACGTCGTAACAACCGCGACTTTGTAAAGTTTCTGAAGCTGTTTTGAAGTTTGTGTCGGAGTCTGCTCGTGTGAGGTTTGTAAAGTCACAGATGTAAAGTTTACAAAGTTTGGTAACTTTGAACTTTTCTTACTTTCTTTTACAGATTGAACATCTTCAGCTCGCCTGTCTCTGTTTAACCGGAACAATTCAACATAACGATTACCTGCTCAGGTGAGGCTCTTCAACTGAATTTAAATGATTCATGATTCATAAATGAGCTTTACTCTGTGTTAGTTTATTCTAAGTTAAACACGGAGATAACAAATCAAAGTCTGACTGTTTTCATGTCACATTCAAGTTTGATCAGCAGGTTTGTGACGTAACAGACACATAAAATATGAAGCTCCAGGTGATTAATAATCATTTAATAATATAAATATATAAAAAATATATAAATAAATATATAAATAAATATTTAAATAAATATATAAATAAATCATTTCCCCCTGGGATTATTAGAGGATTTCTGATTCTGACTCTGACTGTTGTTGTTGTTTTGTCGTTGCTGTTGTTGTTGTTGTCGTTGCTGTTGTTGCTGTTGTTGTTGTTATCGTTGTCGGCATTGTTGTTACTGTTGTTGTTGTTGCTGCTGCTGTTGTTGTTGTCATTGTCGTTGTTGTTGTCGTTATTGTTGTCGTTGTTGTTGTCGTTGTTGTTGTCGTTGTTGTTGTCGTTGTTGTTGTCGTTGTTGCTGTTGTTGTTGTTGTCGTTATTGTTGTCATTGTCATTGTTGCTGTCGTCATTGTTGTTGTTGCTGCTGCTGTTGCTGTTATTGTTGTTGTTGTCGTTGTTGTCATTTTTTGTTGTTGTTTTTGTTGTCGTTGTTGTTGTTGTCATTGTTGTCGTTGTTGTCATTTTTGTTGTTGTCATTTTTGTTGTTGTCGTTGTCATTGTTGTTGTTGTTGCTGTTGTTGTCGTTGTTGTTGTTGTCGTTGTTGTTGTTGTTGTCTTGTCTTCAGTTTGACTGACAGCTGAAGACGATGAACGTGCCGCTGAAGAAGCTCGGCGGCTCTTTCCTGCCGGACATCAGACAGAGCAGCACTCAGCACAGGTGAGAGCAGACTGCAGAGAGACAGGTGGAGGAGGAGGATGACACACTGAGTGTGTGTGTGTGTGTGTGTGTGTGTGTGTGTGTGTGTGTGTGTGTGTGTGTGTGTGAGCAGGATGAAGCAGCAGATGGAGACGCCTCAGATTCTCTCCAAGGAAGAAACTGCACGGTGAGTTCACACCAGGAGCAACATGAGAACATGCTGATCATTGTCTCAGGTCTGATGTCTGTCTGTCTGCCTGTCTGTCTGTCTGTCATCATCCTGTCTGTCTGTCTGTCTGTCTGTCTGTCTGTCTGTCTGTCTGTCTGTCTGTCTGTCTGTCTGTCTGTCTGTCTCTCTGTCATCATCCTGTCTGTCTGTCTGTCTGTCTGTCTGTCTGTCTGTCTGTCTGTCTGTCTGTCTGTCTGTCTGTCTGTCCGTGTCCTCTGTCGTCTCCAGCATCACCGGCAGCCTGAAGCAGAACGTCTGCGTGGAGATGCTGCAGGAAGGTTTCCACAGGTGAACATCACACACACACACACACACACACACACACACACACCACACACACCCACACACAACACACACACACCACACCACACACACACAGACACACATCTTCAGTTCAGACGAGCTCTGAGCGACTGATTCATGAAGAAATGATGAAAATAATAATTAATGAACTCCGAGGTTTGAATGAAAGGTTCATTTATTCATTTCACCACCAGAGGGCCCTGTCTCACTGTAATCTGACTGATCTGTCTGTCTCTCCTCCTGTCTGTCTCCTCCTGTCTGTCTGTCTCTCCTCCTGTCTGTCTCTCTCTCTCCTCCTGTCTGTCTGTCTCTCTCTCTCCTCCTGTCTATCTCTCTCTCCTCCTGTCTATCTCTCTCTCCTCCTGTCTGTCTGTCTGTCTGTCTGTCTGTCTGTCTGTCTCTCCTCCTGTCTGTCTGTCTCTCCTCCTGTCTATCTCTCTCTCCTCCTGTCTGTCTGTCTGTCTCTCCTCCTGTCTGTCTGTCTGTCTCTCCTCCTGTCTGTCTGTCTCTCTCTCCTCCTGTCTGTCTGTCTGTCTCTCCTCCTGTCTGTCTGTCTCTCTCTCCTCCTGTCTGTCTGTCTGTCTGTCTCTCCTCCTGTCTGTCTGTCTCTCTTTCCTCCTGTCTGTATCTCTCTCCTGTCTGTCTGTCTCTCTCTCCTCCTGTCTGTCTGTCTGTCTGTCTGTCTGTCTCTCCTCCTGTCTGTCTGTCTGTCTCTCCTCCTGTCTGTCTGTCTATCTCTCCTCCTGTCTGTCTGTCTCTCTTTCCTCCTGTCTGTATCTCTCTCCTGTCTGTCTGTATCTCTCTCCTGTCTGTCTGTCTCTCTCTCCTCCTGTCTGTCTGTCTGTCTCTCTCTCCTCCTGTCTGTCTGTCTGTCTCTCCTCCTGTCTGTCTGTCTCTCTTTCCTCCTGTCTGTATCTCTCTCCTGTCTGTCTGTCTCTCCTCCTGTCTGTCTCTCTCTCTCCTCCTGTCTGTCTCTCTCTCTCCTCTGTCTCTCTGTCTGTCTGTCTCTCTTCCTCCTGTCTGTCTCTCTCTTCTCCTCCTGTCTGTCTCTCTCTCTCCTCCTCCGTCTGTCTGTCTCTCTTCTCCTCCTGTCTGTCTCTCTCTCTCCTCCTGTCTGTCTCTCTTTCCTCCTGTCTGTCTCTCTCTCTCCTCCTGTCTGTCTCTCTCTCCTCCTGTCTGTCTCTCTCTCTCCTCCTGTCTGTCTCTCTCTCTCCTCCTGTCTGTCTCTCTTTCCTCCTGTCTGTCTCTCTCTCCTCCTGTCTGTCTCTCTCTCTCTCCTCCTGTCGTCCTCTCTTTTCCTCTCCTCCGTCTGTCTCTCTCTCTCTCCTCCTGTCTGTCTCTCTTTCCTCCTGTCTGTCTCTCTCTCTCCTCCTCTCTCTCCTGTCTGTCTTCTCTCCTCCTGTCTGTCTCTCTCTCTCCTCCTGTCTGTCTCTCTCTCTCTCCTCCTGTCTGTCTCTCTTTCCTCCTGTCTGTCTCTCTCTCCTCCTGTCTGTCTCTCTCTCTCTCCTCCTGTCTGTCTGTCTCTCTTTCCTCCTGTCTGTCTCTCTCTCTCCTCCTGTCTGTCTCTCTTTCCTCCTGTCTGTCTCTCTCTCTCCTCCTGTCTGTCTCTCTCTCTCTCCTCCTGTCTGTCTCTCTCTCTCCTCCTGTCTCTCTCTCTCTCTCCTCCTGTCTGTCTCTCTTTCCTCCTGTCGTCTCTCTCCCTCTCTCTCCTACTGTCTGTCTCTCTTTCCTCCTGTCTGTCTCTCTCTCTCCTCCTGTCTGTCTCTCTCTCTCCTCCTGTCTGTCTCTCTTTCCTCCTGTCTGTCTCTCTTTCCTCCTGTCTGTCTCTCTCTCCTCCTGTCTGTCTCTCTTCCTCTCCTGTCTGTCTCTCTTTCCTCCTGTCTGTCTGTCTCTCTTTCCTCCTGTCTGTCTCTCTCTCCTCCTGTCTGTCTGTCTCTCCTCCTGTCTGTCTCTCTCTCTCCTCCTGTCTGTCTCTCAGGTCGTACTCGGAGCTCTTCTTCCTGCTGCTCTCTGATCAGTCTCGTCGTTCGGCTGATCTCAGTTTAGCGGCTCAGCTTCAGACTCCTCTGGACCAGCACCAGGACAAACTGGAGACCATCAGACGCCACCTGAGCTCAGCCGAGCAGGCGGAGAGGAGCGGTGTGCACACACACACACACACACACACACACACACACACACACACACACACACACACACAGACACACACTTGAACTGAAGTGTGTGTGTGTGTGCAGGTTACTGGTTGGAGGTGTGTAAGCAGCGCATGTTTCTGGGTCGGTTCTTCTCGGCTCCGGAGGATCGGTGGCTCAGTCTGCACTTCTACCACAGCTGTGCTGACATCAAGCAAGGCAGCCGGCTGACGGTGGAGGCCCGAGCCTGCCTGGCTGAGATCTACCTGCAGCAAGGTGGACACACACACACACACACACACACACACACACACACACACACACACTGATGGCCCTGCTCTGTGGTCCACAGGTGAGTTGGAGCAGGCGAAGCAGCAGGCGGAGCTCTGCATCAAGCAGGCGGACGGGTGGATGGACTCGGACGGTCAGTCTCTGAAGCTCCGAGCTCTCCGAGCGCTGAGCATCATCTACACCCGGCTGGCCGCCGCGTCGCTGGCCGCCGCGGACTACGACGAGGGCCTGAAGCTGCTCCACCAGAGCTGCAGCATCGCTACCGAGTGTAGGCGAGAACTCATCCACTGCTCAGCTCCTCCTTTCTGGCACAACACCTCCTCTTCCCATTGGTCTGAAGCGACTGTGGCACAAACACTAACACTCTGTTTGTTTCAGCTGGAGACAAACACAGCGAAGCTGAAGCCTCGTATCAGCTCGGGCTCGGCTATCAGAGGGCAGGAGACCACACCGCAGCCAAACAGGTGACACACATCATCAGAAATGGTTTTAAACACATCAGGAGGTTTGTTGCTTTTGGGTCTTTACATCATTACTCAGTACAATCACGGTCGTGTGTCCAGTTCTTCAACAGGTCCATGCAGATCTGCGGCACGCTGCAGGACACAGACGGACTTGGAAGATGCTACAAGGCGATGGCCAAGTCTCTGCATAGGTTAATTTAACATGATTGATAAGAGACAGACTTTTTTCCAGCACATCACATCGGTTTGGATGAATCTTCTTGTGTTCGTGTCAGTGAGGGGAACGACGCCGAGGCCATCCGGTTTCTGGAGAAGTTGGTCGACATCTGCGGGATGATGCCGCGTCAGCTGGCGGAGGCCTTCCTGTCTCTGGGACACGTCTACTTCACCCAGGTACATAATACATGTATATACGGACGTATTAAAGACATCTGAAATCGTTTTTTAACGAGCCGTCTCCGTGCAGGGTCAGTACGAGAGAGCGTCTGAGTTCTTCCTGAAGACTTATGAACTGTCCTGTGACCTCGGTGATGTGGCTCTGCTGCAGGAAGCTCAGGTTAACTCTCTTTTTTATTAATGAACATGTAACAGAGATGATCCAACGTCTACTACAGCTGTCTGTCTGTCTGTCTGTCTGTCTGTCTGTCTGCCTGTCTGTCTGTCTGTCTGTCTGTCTGCCTGTCTGCCTGTCTGTCTGTCTGTGGCTCGCTCAGGTGTGGGAGGGCAGTGCTCGCGCTCACGCCACACGTGGACGTGGAAAGAGGAGCTCGGGAACTGAGTAGAGACCCGACAGATGAAATGTCAGCACAAGATTTCAACTCTCAACATCCGTCTGATCTGAGTGCGACCAGAGCGCCTGTTTAATATTCTGTGCAGCTCACAAACATTGTTTATATTCACTGATTATTTACTGTTAATAAAAATGTTTAAGAATGAAATATAAATCTGTCCTTTTATTATTGATTCAATATAAAAAGTGTAAATATAGATTAGAACAATAACTAATAATTTAATAATTTAGTAACTGTGTTTTTTATATACTCACGGTGTTTGTTAGAGTGGATATTTTGCATGTTGTTGATTTTTTTTAAAACAATTTCTGTGAATTTTTTAAATAATTTTTGTTAAAATATTTTAATAAATTAAATTATGGCTATAATGGCTAAAAAAAATTAAATAGATTTTTATTTATTTAATTTTATTTATTGTGTTAAAACCATTTGTTTACATTATTAAAAATACATATAATATAGAAATTAGTTAGTTATCGTTACTAATTAATGAAACTAATTACATCATATATATATATATATATATATATATATATTATATATATATATATATATATTCATTTATATATTTTAATTGTATTATAAATGTTGCTTTTACATGTATTACGGTAATAAAATAAAAAGCTGCTGCGCCCTTGCTCCAGTGTTTACGGCCCGCCGTGGCCCACGTGTCCGGACGTGGCTCTGTTTGGTGACAGAACCTCCGGAGCCCGGACACCGAGGAGTCGTCGAACTTCAGTCCGCCTGGTGTGACGGGACCGGCGGGCTGTTCTGCACCGAGCCCCGGGCCTGAGCGATGGGCCTCCTGGCGAGGATCCGGAAGGAATGGTTCATCATCGGGATCGTGGTGGTCATCTTATCCGCCAAACTGCAGCCGAGCGTCGGCGTGAGAGGAGGTGAGGACTGTTCAGGAGTGTGCGTGACTGTGCGTGAGTTGAAGTTTGATCATTTTAAACAACATGAAACAGCGCGGAGGAGTTTTTCCACCGACCCGCAGGAGGCTGCGCCAGACTCCCGCAGAGTTTCTCCTCTTTAACTCCACGCGCTGATTTCCCGCACAAATAATCACGCAGAGACACAAATAAGATAAAAAATTAAAACTTTAGGACTCAACGACAAAATCGGCTCATGAATGTTTCACCGTCCGACTTTTTATCTTCAGTAAAGCGGAAACTTTCAGAGTTTGATCAACTCTTTTCAGCCGCTGCTGCTCGCACGGAGCTCGTTGAAAAACACAGGAGGACCGGTGCAACATGTTGGATCTGTGCTTAAATCCGGATTTTTCCACGTACGGGATGTAAGCCGAATTAAAGATGAAGCCTTCCTGATTGTAGGGATGTATAAATCATTTTAATATTTAATAGTAATAATGGGGGAAAAGGACGAAGATGGTAAAAATCATGATTTTCTGAATGGAGTTTGGTTCACATGGGGTGACAGTGACTCCTGTGTTGTGTGTGTGTGTGTGTGTGTGTGTGTGGTGTGTGTGTGTGTGTGGTGTGTGTGTGTGTGTGTGTGTGTGTGTGGTGTGTGTGTGTTACCTGGCACTGTAATGACACGTTGCATTCAGCTGCACACACACACACACACACCAACACACTCTCACTTGGATGTAAACACGCGCTCCCGTGTGCGCGCCTTCACTATCAGCTGATCAGTTATTGTTATTGTCGATATGAAACATGTTTGTCTGTGACACCTTCAGGTGCAGATCAGATAAACTGCTGCTACTGTCTTGGTGCTGCCTTCAGGTGCAGCTCGTAAAACTCCACTATCAGACAAGAGAGTTCATAATAATGTTACAAACTTTCCCGAGATAAAAAGACTTAATTAATTAATTATCAAAACATAAAACAGAACAAATGTTTTATCGAGATGTTGAAATAATAAAATGATCCGATAACAAAAAACTGCTCGCTCATCTGAGTGTTGTTGAAGTTTTTATAACACATATTTGTCTCAGAGCTCATGCACGAGCTGTTATTTATTTATTTTTATGTTAAGAACAAACAAACAAATAATTCAGTCATACTAGTTCACATTGTAAAACAGTAACATGATGATATAACAAGGATGAAAACAGGAAAAGCAGAAATAAAACTTTGTAATCTTGCATATAAATAAAGTTATAACTGTTGAGACAGGTTACTGGTTCAAAATGTCTACATGGATATTCATTAAATAATTCTTATTAGTAATTAACTTAAAATAATCAACTTCAGTCAAAAATATCTTAAGTGATCTTGAAATTTCCCTAATAAATATAAAGGTTGACAATAAGTTTCTTTTCTTTGTATTCAAAATAAGTAATAATGTTTTTTTCCTCAGTGCTGATTTCATGTTTTGTTTCACACAGTTTAAAGTTCTCAAGTTCTTTCAGAGATTTAAGGGAGGCGTGACGGCATCGTCAACCAATGCCAATGCTACCTGTAACGTACACGCTCACTGATTGGCTGGAGCAAGTCACGTGATTACCATATATGGTTGTTGATCGTGTATCGTTTTCTACGGAGTCCCTGAGCGGTCACACATTTTATCTCCCCGAGTTATTTATGTCGTTATCTTGAAATAACAAACGTCGTCGCCCCGAGAAAATGTCAACAACAAAACTATCCTTTTTTTTTTTTTTTATCGCGATCTTGAATTAATTATGTTGTTATGTCGGGAAAACAAAGTGCAGTTATTTCAAGATGACGACAAGAAACGGGAAACAGGTTGTCTTGTCGAGATAAAAACAAAGACATGTGGAGAAAGGACGGTCGTGTCGTTATCTCGAGATTTCAATAATTATCTCCTTTGTTTGTTTGTTTGTTTTTAGATAACGACGCATAACTAAAGAAAACAAAATGAACAAACTCATTATCCTGAGATTTCAAGAATTATCTTGTTTGTTTTTAGATAACGACGCATAACTAAAGAAAACAAAATAAACGAACTCGTTATCTCGAGTAAACGAGTTCACATTGTTCATCATCTTTCTGTTGTGTGTGTGTGTGTGTGCTCTGCATGACTGTTGCCATGGTTACAGATGTCTCTCTCTCTGTCAGGTCCGTTGAAGCCAGAGGTCACGATCGCGTACGTCGCCGTCTCGCTCATCTTCTTCAACAGCGGCCTGTCTCTGAAGACCGAGGTGAGCTCACGCTGACCATGGAGGCGATTAAAGGTGGTTACAGTGTAACGATGGCGTTAATCACAGCCTGTCTGTCTGTCTGTCTGCCTGTCTGTCTGTCTGTCTGTCTGTCTGTCTGTCTGTCTGTCTGTCTGTCTGTCTGCAGGAGCTGACCAGCGCGCTGCTCCACGTCCGCCTCCACCTCTTCGTTCAGTCCTTCACGCTCGTCTTCTTCCCGCTCGCCGTCTGGCTGCTGCTCAGAGTGCTCGCCCTGACCGCCATCGACCAATGGCTGCTCAGAGGGTGGGCTGTGTGTGTGTGTCTGTGTGTGTCTCTGTGTGTGTCTCTGTGTGTGTGTGTGTGTGTGTGTGTGTGTGTGTGTGTGAATGCAGTCCTTTATGGAAGCTGCACACTGACTGACTGTACCTGAAGGAGAAGAAGTTATGTGCAGACTCAAAGAGCTTCATTCATGCTAATACAGACAGAGCTGTGTGTGTGTGTGTGTGTGTGTGTCTGTGTGTGTGTCTGTGTGTGTCTTGTCATGACTCTCCACGCCACACGGGGGCGCCCTGAAATCAAAGATAAACCAGCTCATTCATCCCAAACTTCACCGTCAGAGTGAGAAGTTCAAACGTTTGGAGAAGTTTTGTTTCTGCAGTTCCTCTAACGTCCACTTGAGGCTGGCTCCAGAAGTGAGTCAGTCTCCATAAGTCCCCATGTTTCACAGCAGAAATAAACATGTTTACAGCTGATTCTCATTGGGGGAAAAAGGAAAACAAACAGTTTGATCAGCTTCCACCTCACAAAACTAACAGCGAGGTCAGCGGAGTCCACAGCCTGGTTAACAGTAACGATGTGTAACTACCTTCTATAGTAACCACAGAGGTCAGAGGTCACAGTCTGGCTGCTGAACTGTGTCAAAAACACGACGTTCATTTAAAAATATCACATGCTGTGTGCACAAATGTTTCTGCATGTTGGTCGTGTTCCCTCCCGACGCTGTTATCTCCATGTCGCAATGATTGCAAGTCGCCTTGTTGCCAAACTTTGGAGTGTTTGAACCGAGCGGTGACATTGTTACTACTGATGCACGTGAGAAACTTGTAATCATTCGTAAAATGATTCCACTGAGGGTGAATTTATATACAACTCACCTGTTCACGTTATATTAAGGCTGAAAGTTATGCAGGATTAAGAGCGTGGACGCTTTGATTGACAGGTGGGTTGTTACGACGATCCGCATCTTTGCTGATATTTAGATTAACCGGGCGGCATCACTCGTTGTTTACGCTGTCATTGATGGAGCCGGCCTCAGGTGGACGAGAAGAAGAAGAAGAAGAACTCGTGGAGTTCACGGACGCGGCTTTGAAATGTTTGAATTCCTCCGACCTCTGACCTCAGCTCTCACCGCCTCCTCTCTCTTTGTCTCACCTCACCGCCTCCTCCTCCTCATCCTCATCCTCTTCATCCTCCTCTTCATCCTGTTGCCGTGGTTGCCTAGGTTACAGACGGTGAGCTGCATGCCCCCCCCGGTCTCCTCTGCTGTTATTCTCACCAAGGCTGTCGGAGGCAACGAGGTAACACACACACACACACACACACCCACACCACACACCACACACACACCACACCCACACACACACACACACCACACACTGTTAGCAGGTCATTATCCATCACTGCTGGACAAATGGTGTGATGTCGAAAAGTAATAAGTGTGTTGGCATGTTGTCATAGTGACTGTGTGTGTGTGTGTGTGTGTGTGTGTGTGTGTGTGTGTGTGTGTGTGTGTGTGTGTGTGTGTGTCCAGGCTGCTGCCATCTTCAACTCGGCGTTCGGAAGCTTCCTGGTAAGATCTCGTCCGTCTGCAGCTTTCTTCTTAATGAAACACGACCGCAAGCTTTAATCGTGTGTTTGTGTCCTGCAGGGAATCATCGTGACTCCGGTGCTGCTGCTGCTGTTTGTGAGTCCACACACACACACACACACCTGACGAACACACACACACCTGACGAACACACACACACCTCATTATTATTTACATTACAGCGACGTGACGTAGAAATCTGTGTTTGTTGTGACACAAAAACAACACGAGGCGTCGTGCCAGCCCCGTGTTTTCTCTCTTTTAGCTCCATGTTTGGTCTCCACCAGATCAATAATTTGAACAACAAACTGAAGCTTCACTCTCTCATTTCAAACTCTCTATGTAAATAATGTGACATAACTGTTTGTTGACTCGTCTCCTCGTCCAGCTCGGCTCGTCGTCCTCCGTCCCCTTCTCCTCCATCTTCTCTCAGCTCTTCATGACGGTGGTGGTTCCTCTGATCCTGGGTCAGGTAGGAGAGTCTTTGTGTCCGTGTGTGAATGTTTGAACATGTTGCACATGTTAAATCTTCTGTGTGTGTGTGTGTGTGTGTGTGTGTGTGTGTGTGTGTGTGTGTGTGTGTGTGTGTGTGTGTGTGTGTGTGTGTGTGTGTGTGTGTGGGTGTGTGTGCAGGTGTGTCGTAGTTTCCTCAGGGAGTGTCTGGAGCGACGTAAACCTCCGTTCGGCGCCGTCAGCAGCGCCGTCCTCCTCATGATCATCTACACCACCTTCTGTGACACCTTCAGTAACCCCAACATCGAGCTGGACCCCACCAGCCTGCTGCTGGTCGTCCTCATCAGTCAGTACACTGACTTTGTGTTTGTGTGTGTGTGTGTGTGTGTGTGTGTGTGCGTGTGCGTGTGCGTGTGCGTGTGCGTGTGCGTGTGCGTGTGTGTGTGTGTAGAGGCTGCTGAGTCCGGTTACATCGCCCGGCTCCTGTTCTGGCACGACACCGGGGCCTCTAAACCTCCTCTTTTTCTTCCCGGTGGTTTGAAACAAACACTAACCCTCCCCCGGTGCTCTGAGCTAACAGCAGCTACAGTTGTCAGCAGTTTACTTCACTGTCCATCAGGAAACTCTGTGAAACTCGTTTGCGAAGCTGAACATTGAAGTGAAACGTGTCTCTCTTGTCAGTTTTCTCTCTCCAGGTGAGCTTCATGCTGCTCACGTTCGCCTTTTCTACCAGGTGAGGCTCCGCCCTCTTTTACTCTACCCTCCTCTTCCTGTTCACAAACCTTTAAAGTTTATGTACAGACGCGTTGCTGTAACTAATCCGCTACAAACACTGAGCGAAGCGATAAGAATGAACAGGAAGGAGTTTGAACTTCCTGTCCGTCTGTCTGTCTGCAGGTCGGGTTCAGGATTCAGCCCGGCGGACACGGTCGCCATCGTGTTCTGCTCCACACACAAGTCTCTAACTCTGGGTAGGTACACACACACAGACACACACCCATGCGATTTACATGTCACTGCTGAGCTGCAATAATGCAAAGCGCATGAAAGCAAATGAACGATATCTTCAGCACGGAAAACTCAACGGCTCGATCACACGACACGACCAGAAGAATTCACGTTATTTTTAGAAAATAAAGAAGAATTAAAGCTGCAAGCAGCAGCGATGGTCGGGTGCTCGCACACGTGCGCACGTCGAAATGTGCGTAACATCGGTCTTAATAACCGCAAGAAGTTTCAGACGCTCTGAGAAGGTGCTGCCTGCCGATTACTTCTTTCAATTTTTTTATGGAGCGCCACGCCCACACCGTTTCCCCAAAATTCATCATTTTGATAACTTTTACTCAGGAAGTCTGTGTGAACACTCCTACCAAGTTTGAAGTGAATTGGATGAAATCCCTAGGAGGAGTTCGTTCAAACATGACCCCTTGTCAACCAGCCCACAACAGCAAAAATGGCGATTTGCATTTTGAAATATCTTGCTTCCTGTTCATTGTAGCCCATTGTTCCAAGAGACTTTTTGTAGGTCCTGCCATGTTATAAAACCCGGCTGAGTTTCATAATTCTGTGTCCAAAACTGTGGCGGGGCTGTTCCAAAGAATAATTCCAGGGGGCGCTATAGAGTGCTTTTGACCCGCCCCCCCATTAATTATGCAGCCGAATTGTGCATAATATTACTCTTAACAACTCCAACAAGTCTCAGACAGCTCTGACAAAGTATATGATAGCCGCACAGTTTTGCCCGAAAATCAGCAAAAAAGTAAATGGAGTCTGGGATTTTCGGCAGCGTCGACTTTGACGCGTCGTCACGGCCACGCCCTCTGATGAAAAGTTGTGATTTTGATAACTTTTCATTGTCGAGGTCTTGAGAACACACACGGCAAGTTTCAAGCACATCGGATGAAATCCCTAGGAGGAGTTCGTTCAAATACGACCCCTGGAAATGACCGAAAAACCCGAAAAGTCCAAATTTGACTAAAATTGGACGCCGTACGCTTCACTGTAGCCCGGCGCTGTGGAGGCTTATGGGTACGTCCATGTGCGAGACCCCAAAATACAATACCAAAATTTTACACCTGACATGGGGGGGTAGGCAAATTTTTGTGAGTTTTCAGGGGATATGGGCCGTCGAAAATGCGATTTATTTATAGGAAGATGAAGCAAAATAAAAAATGCTCGGGCCCCAAAAATAAAATGTGTGAATGAGTGAAAAGTTCTTAAGGGGGTGGAGCAGTGATCACATCCTGATGAGGTTAAAAAACAGTTAGTAAAACTTAAAGTAATGAAATATGAGACATCGTGACAGGTCTGCGTTGGTCTGAGGTGTGAACAGGTTTTTCTCTCCGCAGGGATCCCCATGTTAAAAATCGTGTTCGAGGGCTACGAACATCTCTCTCTGATCTCGGTCCCTCTGCTGATCTACCATCCGGCTCAGATCCTGCTCGGCTCCATACTCGTACCGACCATCCGGAGCTGGATGACCAGCCGGCAGAAGGTGCACACACACACACACACACACACACACACACACACACACACACACACACACACACACACACACACGCTGCTATGCTTCGAGGTCCAGGGTCTCCATCACTGTCCACTGGATAGTCGGGCTGCATTCCAACACTAACCTCTCCACCCTTTCTCCTCCCCTACAGTCTAGTCTGTTGTTGAGATAGGGCCGCATCCCAACACTTCTGTGCCGAGTGAGTAGAGAACCGACTTCAAAACAACTTAATCGGGTGATTTAATTGAAGAGAAATTCTTCTTGAATCCGATGCTGTTGAGATCTCGTGACGGTGCGTCCAGCAGGTTCACTTCTATATTCGATATAACAATCTCCTGCTGGACTCGCTGCCACTAACTCACCAGCTTCAGTCCGTTGTGTTCTGGTTCTGGTTCTGGTTCAGTGGTGGCGGGGAACAATCAAACATGTGGACTTTATGTTGTGTGTGACCGAGAGGCGACTGGATTTTTGTTTTGTTTCAAAAACTTTATAAAGACGCTTCCTACGTCAGCTCTTACTGAGTATTTTTGATAAAGATATTTAAAGAGACAGACTTTTTAGATAAACGTGGTGGACATGGAGTCATAGACTGAAGGTGCGGTCCATGTTCATTCTTTCACAGATGATTTGTCTGGTGATGGTGATGGATTCGTTCACCAAACTGCCTCGTCCTCGTGTTTTCGCACCTCCGTGTCCCTCGCTTCCTCTCTGCTGTCTCCGTTCGATCTGAACCTCTCTCGCTCTCTGACACTCTCTCTCTCTTTCTGTTCAGGCGGTGAAGCTGTCGACTCTTCAGCCCGTCTGACGAAGAAGATGCTGGACCACAGCGGAGTGATACAGTGCCTTATTTACAACCGATCAACAGAGACCTCAGCCCGACGGAGGCGCGCCTCGATATTCTCTATTTCTGCGACAACGGAGAAACTGTTTCATATTTCCATCATAGATATATTCTTTTATATTTAAAAGAATCAGAAGTAAGTTTTATTTTTATATGAAGAATTCCTGCAAAAAGAGGACGGCTGTTTTGTTTTTTAACAGAGGGAGTGTTTGTTTTGATGAGCAGCGCCTCCCTGCAGGAACAGTAAGGGTGGAGTTACTGGGACCATTCCTTTGGTATTTTTCTATCTTTCTCTGAGCTGTCACTGCCAGAAAGTTATGGACTGTTACATTTATGTTCTTGATAGAAACACGCAAATGCTGGATTATGTGACATTTAATATACAGTATGATGATGATGAGTTGTTTTCATAGTGTTGACGTGATGACGGATGATTGAGGAAGTCAAATTCAGCAGGAAAAATCATCTCGCATTCATTTAAATGCCCGCGTCATTTAGCGTACAACTTCGATTCTGACCAAGTTTGTTTTCTACAACAACATTTTTTTAAGTTGGACCAATAAGGAGGCAGGATTGAAGAAGTTACCCGACAAAGTAAGGAGCAGAAAAAAGTTTAAAAATACCTAAAACTGCACACAGTATATTTAAAAATGATCATATACATATACGCACATATGTAGACGACACCGTATTCTATATCTGAGTGATATGATTCAGACATTTCACTCAAAACCACCATTGTCAAACTCATGGTGGCGCTGATGGAAAACTCTGAAGGATTCATTGTTTCAATGTCGGTACAAAAAGAGAAACTTCGACTCACTTGTTGAAAAATCAAGGAATCGCCAAAGTACTTGGTAGTCTCCATCATCTGGGCACCATGAACATCTGGAACCAAATGTCATGACTAAACATCCAGTAGTTGTTGAGGTATTTAAATTTGGAACTGACGTTGGCAACAATTAAGAAATCCGATTCAGAGAGATGACCGTGAATGTATCATCACTGCAACCATCATTTGTTGTGCTTACGGACCAAATAGAACATCTGCAATACGAGGGCTCGACTCTGCTCAGGGGCACTTTGACAGTATTTCTTTAAGTCGTTTGCAGGTAGCCTTTAGTGTTTCAGGTCAATTCTGATTCCCTCTGTTTGTGTAAACACATCTTAAAGCATCACATTAGAATATATTGAGAGAAATGGCGCCATCTTGGAGAATTGTCGCTCTTATATTTGGATGGAAAGCCAGCTACCGACACCTTTTAAGGCCTTTTATCTGACGAACCCAACAACCACCAGCAAACATGTTGGAGGGTCTCAGCTCTGTCAACACCTGATTGTGTTTCTATTTCAGTAGTACTGAACAGCAGCACCGGTCCAACCATTGGGAGTTGTGAATGTAGTAACAAGGACATGATCCCTGACCGGCTGCCCGTCTACATACACTGCTAGTTGTTTGTAAAATACATCTGGTGCCCGGTTACTCTGGGTAAAATGATCAAATTGGACTTTTAGTGCCAATGTTGTAGCCAAATAGATTATAAGGGTGGGTCATAATCCAACGTTTTCAACCCCTTACAGTCATTCTCCTAACCTAAAAACTGCAAAAACAGTCGCCTATTCACAAATCTAGCAGTTACAGAGCAGCATCATCAGTCCTTTGGATTCTTGTTTGTGTCACATGATAAATGCAAGTCTCATATTTACTCCCCTATAGGTCTGTTTTTGGTCTCTACAAAGTCCTGAGGGTTATAACCAGCTCTTTAGCTGCTGAATGTTGCACTTTTCATATTGCTGCCTGTTTGTCTGGAGCTATGAGAGACTTTCAACAGCCTTGGAGATACTTTAATCACAGTTATCTGTAGATTCCCAACATGAGATGTTGACCTCAATCTTCCAGTAACCATCTTGGTGCATGGGAAACCCATTTCCTGAATAGGAAGGAAACATTATCAAAGTGTTACTGAATTGATCAAACAGCTTCAGCTCTGTGTTTTCAGCCTGACTGGTAATAAATCTAATAAACTGGAGCCAGCCACTGTTACTATGACGGTTATCAAAGCCTCTACAGCACAAATGCCACTCCGTTGGTCGTCCAGTCGAGTTTACAGTCAGGCTTTGTCGGTTTATAGTGTGATTGTTTTGCCAGAAGTATATTTCAAGGGGGGGAAAAAAGAGATTCAGCAAAGTTTGTATGGGTCTGTTCTGTTACATGTTTACATAAAAAAGTATGAGGAAATAAACCTACCAACTTTCAAACAAATTGTTTTGTTCTGCATCACACTACCACCTGAGGTCTGTACATGTATATATATGTATGTGTGTGTGTGTGTGTGTGTATATATATATATATATATATATATATATATATATATATATATATATATATATATATCTCAATCAGTGTTCCCCCTTCTGTATTTGTTGTCTGATCAAATTGGAAAAACATTTTCAGTTTCATCCATCTGCTTCTGACAGATGGCTTTTCAGTCACATCATTTGGATGAAATAATAATAAAGTAAGATTGTGGAAGCTCTGCCAACAGACTGTGGAAGCTTTAAAAAATATATACAAGTGACAAAACAACCAGCACGTCCATCGTTAAAAGCACAAACTACAACAACTTAAATAAAGAACTACACAGCGTATAATACTGATAATATGTTTTATTAAGTACATCCATGTGACGACACATGACAAGTTAGTAATACACAGTTTGAGATTGACATGTTTGGTAAAAATAATCTCAAATTATGATGTGCAAATATATAAATTGGTTAGTTAAACAAAAACCCACCAAATGGTGTTTGTCATCCTCGTTTTGTCTATAAACCTCCGACTTTCTATCAGGAGGCAGAATGTAGTTTCAGTTCTGTAAATGTTGGCGGCAGAAATCTCTGTAGGGAGACATTTTTTATCCAAGAACATTTTCTTATGCACAAGTTGGAAAACAACATTAAAACTCATGCTAATGGCCCCTAGAGGCTGCAGTTAATATTACACTCCACAGTACAAAAGTATGTGCTAATAATTATGTTGGTATAGAGCAACGGTTGTGCAAAAACAAAGGTTGGCCTGATGACATTAGATGGATCATTCAGGTGATTCATCCTCTGAGGATCAACAACAAACTTCATGAGGGATGCTAGGTAACTATTACATCTAATATTACTTACGGCAACTTAACCAGTATGAATATTTCTCCCTCTGATTTCAATATGTTGGTATCTAACCCCGTCGATGTTTCAGTCTCCAGGTGATGCCAGTATGTCATACTCTGCCAAGAGCACGAAGCTGTTCTCCCTGATTCTCCGCACTCTGACCAAATCTCCACACTCCTGGACATGGATCAACCCTCTCTCTCCACTCCCATACTCCCTTTCCCTGTCGTTCAGCGTCACCTCTGTCCGTTTTCCACAAGCCTGACGGTACATGTACCTTACCCCGACCACCAGCACCATGCCCAAGCCGGCTGAACAGCCCAGAAGCATTCCCAGCTCCCAGGCACTGTGTCTGGGGATGATGTCTGGGTATTTTGGAGTTTCAGAAGGATTGGAGGGTCGTTTGGGTTTCGTGTTGGGGAGGTTTGGTTTCAACTTGTGGCCAAGATTTAGCTTGAAGTTTGGGTGGGGTTCAGAGTTTGGGTGAACTATCGTTCTTGGAGTGGGTAGGTGGAGGTTGGGCTCAGGATTGGATGGTTTAATGTGGTTCTGGATTAGCAACCTCTGACCTAGACTGAGTTGTTGAGAAGGTACAGTGGTGGAGGTGGATGTAAGGGGGTGATAGAGAGAGCGACGAGGAGCTGGAGAAGGTTCTGGGTGAGGGGAGGTAGACATTAAAGAAGGAGAGGTGGCTAGAGAGTTGAACGAAGATGTGGATGAAGAAGAAGGAGGAGGTGAAGGCTGAGTAGTAGCAGAAGAAATGGACAATGCTGATAAGGGATTGGAGGAGGAGGAGAGGGCTGGGGAGAAGGTGGAAGAAGGTGAGGAAGAGGTCGAACTTGTGATAGAAGATGAAGATGAGGAAGAGAAGGGGGTTGATGATGGATAGTGGGACTGGGAGGAGGTTAAGGAGGATGGCATAGTGGAAGGTGAAGATGGTTGGACAAAGGGAAACTCGGGAGGAATGGAGATTGGTGATGGAGAGGGGAGAGCAGAAAGGGCTGCAGCTTTTTTGGGTTGGTTCTTCATGGAGGGAGAAAAGGCATGTGCGAGGGAAGTTTGTATGGATACCCGGGTTGAACCCCTGTTGGGTCGGTGGGTGGACGCTGAAGGAGAAGGAGAAGGAGTCGCTGAGAGAACAAAGGCAAAGACTGGCCTCATGGTTCGGATCTTTTCTTGAGCCTGGAGATCTTTGACTTCTTTACCCTCACCCGTTGTGACAGTTTGGTCAAACCTTGAAGGTGAAGTGATAGATTGAGGAGCTACTGAGGTTTGAGTTTGCTCCCATGAAAAGGTGCGTGCCTGTGGTGCACCAGTTTGGGACCATGCTTGGGGGGAGATACTCAAAGCCTCATTTGGTATGTCAGATTGGGACTGGCCAGTCTGCTGGAAGCTAGCCTGACCTACAGGTGCAGTTGTTTGGAGCTGAGGCTGAAGTGGACTAGTTTGCGTAGTTTGGGATCCAGATGGACTATTTTCAGGCTGTTGTTTGGGTAAATTGCTCAGGGGGTGGTAGTGGGAAAGGGCATTGAGGAGTTTGTTGGGAAGGGGCTGAGGGGATAAAGGGTCAGTCTGAGTGAGAGCTGAAGTTGTGTGGAGCTTGAGAGATGACTGAAGGGTAGAAGATCTGGATGGGAGAATGACGTTCAGTGAAGAAGTTTGGGAAAAGGGTGTCGATGACAATGCATCGGATAAGGAAAAGGTCTGACTTGTAACTGTTTGTGGCTGGAGAGCAGGTTTGGATAAAGAAGTTAGCTGAGGATTCTTACTCTCTTGGGACTGTGTTAGGCTAGTCCTCCAGGGCTGGGTACTCAAAAACTTTACTGAACTAGTTTGGTCCTGGGTTGGTCCTCTGGGATTCTGGTCTGCAGATCTTGGGGCATTTGTAATGTGGAAGCTGTGATCAGTTGAAGGTATAGCAACAGTGGAGATTTCAGGATCTAATGCTGTGTCTTTCATTTCAGAAACAGTGAACGGTTTGGGATCTTTAATCTTCATGTCCTCAACCTCCAGAGAGGATAGAGAAGCCAGGGAATGATGACTCGCTGAGTTTTGAACTGTGATGTCGGGCAGGACAGTGGTAGCGTCCTCCATCCTTTGAGCCTCAACTGAGGAGGAAGGAGAGGTAAAAGGAAGGTGGTCGTTGGTATGAACAGGGCTTCCTTCGTTCACATGTGAGAGTGGTCCTAAAGTTGATGTGTCACTCTCATCGCTTTTGGTAGGATTGTGAAGAGATCTTAAAGTCGTAGATCTGTTCCTTTCATTGACTGTCCGATATGTTATGTGGTCAACTTCATGGGAAGTCACAGAGCTATTCATGTCCAAGACTGGAAGAGTTGTATTCATTGGTGTTTCTTCAGAGTTATAACTTTGGGCTGCACTGCTTGTTGTCACGGTAGTCGTATGGTTGGCTGGCTCCTTTGTTTGTTTGATATATGCTCTGTAGACTGTGACAAAAAGTAAAGGAAGAGCAGGGTATTAGCTACAATGGCGTGAACAGAGGGATAGAAAAAAAACTCATGCCAGGCTGGCATGGAGTTGCACATTTTGGCTTGATATCAAACCACAGACAAACATTTGCGAAACTGTTGGGCGCAAAGGTGTGTACCTGGAGGAGCAGTTACTGGATCTTCTTGTAGTTCAAGATTCCTTCCATCCACACCTGTGATGTTACTCATACTCCAAGGACTGTGACTCCCATCATGTACCACTGTAGACTCAATACCTGCCCAGTATATGAAGTAAGACTGCACCACGGTGATGCTGGAAAGACAGACAAAGAGGTTCATGCATTGTTACCATTCACCACTCATGATGGTGGTCATTTGCAACCCAAAACCTTCATACTTACTAAAACCTGATGTCCCCCATCGGGACATCCGGAGCCCTCCACACAAACGAGAGGTTTCTTTTCAGCTGTTTGTCAGAATGTGTGAGGGTGTCGCCCTCCGAGAGGCAGCGTAGGGTGTGTGTGCCGGGTGGAGTGAGCGCCCAGGAGCCTCCAACCAGCACCGGGCCCAGTCTCAGAGACCTGACCCCACCTCCAACTCCAGTCTTTTCCCTGACCCCAACTCCAGCACCGCGAGCCTGGAGCAGGAAACCCATGAAGTCCCGAGAGCTTCGGACAGTTACTGAGGACACAAGTATGGATTCAGAGAATAACACAGAATAGTTGTTTGTTTACTGGCTGGTTGGTGACTTGAATGATAGTTAACTACCTGTTACTAACTGCCCGGGTAGGTAGGACGAGGCGGATGCGCGCAGGGTGACGTGGCTGTGCTGCGGATCCAGGGGTTGAGCGCGGATGTGGCCAGGTATCATCTCTTGACAGGAGGCGTGGTTTGCACCGCGGGAGAATGACAAGGTGGACGAAACCAGAGAGAATAAGACCACACCCACCCCGAAACAGTGGGCGGTAGACTGCATATCTGTACGCATGATAACAAGAGAGTCAGCCACACCTAATACACTTAATCCCTAAAAAAGAAAAGATGACATTAAAAGTCCAAACAAAATAATTGAAATGATGTTTGGATGTTTCGATTTATTAAATACAGATGATTTTTACTTTATTTAACACTGCTGACATTTATATGCAGGATGATCTAATTATTAACACAACATTACACATTAAGAAGATATTGTGAGTGAATGAATGAAGTCATGCAGCATGCTGCACTTTCATCCTACCTTAATGAGCTGTAACTTTCAAGACGTCTGGAAAACCTCAGATGCTTAACGCTCTTTGTAAAGAATGACTTCCTCGCAGTCCTGCAGGTTCGTTGTTGTGTTGTCGAGTGTGAAAAAGGCTCTGGGCTGTTTGAGTCCCAGCAGAGAGAACAAGGAGAGTGAGTTTAAAGTTTGCTTAAAGTGTGTGAGGATGAGCTTTGGAGGGATTTAAGGATCCAGGATGTGGAGAGAGGAGGGGGTCGACGTAGAACCACAATATGTAGAGCTGCAGGTCATATCTCCAAACACATTACAGGCAGTTTGGATCGTGAGATTTTAATATTAAAAGAGGAAAAATTAGTATTTTGTATCGCAAAGTTTATTTTATCAAGATGAAACAAAATTTAGAATTTTAAGGTATTTTATATCTCTGTCTCAGAGGACTTGGTGATGAATTACAAGATTACATGATTTTATTGTAGAACAGCCATGTTACAAAACAAAAGGATATATATTATATTATAATTCATCGCAAAAAATCTGTAATTAATCGCGATTAATTGCAGATTTATTGATGAATTAATCGTGATTAATCGCGATTAATTACAGATTTATTGATAAATTAATCGTGATTAATCGCGATTAATTACAGATTTATTGATGAATTAATCGTGATTAATCGCGATTAATTACAGATTTATTGATAAATTAATCGTGATTAATCGCGATTAATTTATCTAAGACTATTTTTCTGAGCCTGAAGCTTATAATGAATATGTATTTATGTAAAATGATCAAATCAATGTAGGATAAACACAGAGAAAGTATATTTAAATTCATTCATTTTATTGGCTAGTGTAGACTGGCGAGGAAATTGCCTTGTTTTTGTCGGCCAACCTTTTAAACAACTGACAGAGCCACACCTTACTCTGTTTAACATACCTGTGAGGTTTTTTTTTACTCTCTGTGAGACTCCAGAACAGTGCATCCCTAAGACTGACACTCTGAAGGTGCTACCTGAAGAAGATCGCTTAAAACTCAGGTGAGTCGGCAGAAAGAGGATATAAACATATGAAATGTATTTAGACATTTGAGTGTTTTGTGAGAGAAACGTAAAAAATAGTTACTCCTGCAGGTAAAGTACAAAATACATTTAAAGTATTAAAACTGTTTTTTTAGTGAACTCTGGAACTGTGGGCCTTTTTTGCTCATCTGAAATAAAATAATTTTATAGAGAAGATTCCGTATATCCTCTTTTATATTTATAGATATTCCGGCTGTGTTATAGACACTACAAGACAGCTCTGCAACACGATCCCAGGTGAGCGGTAAAGATCAGACTGTGAGTAGAAAAAATGTTTACCTGGTTTGTTTGAGGAAATTATCGAACCAGTCGGTTATAAAAAAAACATTTTTTGGATTGTTGTGTCTCAGATAAGATCTAGAGAAGTCAGTGTCGTTGTTTGTTGACATTGTTACCGAAATCTCTTATCTCTTCGCATTTTTTTTTTATTTTTAATGACATGATCGACTGTGTAGTGATATCCTTTATTCAATCATGTTGGTTTTTAATGCAGCGTTGCCTGTTGGGTCAATGGTTTCCTCTGTTTAGGATTTTCTGAATCTTTGAATCCGTAAATGAATCGACGTTGTTCTTGCTGTTTATCACAAAATCCTTGCTTGTAAAGCGACTGTGCCTTTCGAGGACATTCCCCTTCATCCCCAGCTCAAAATATAAACCGTGGGGTGACCGAGTGTTTTCCGAAGCCGCCCCCAGGCTCTGGAATAAGCTCCCCGTCGAGATGCGTCTTGTTTCCGACTTAATGTTTTAAATTGTTTTCAAATTTGCTGATTTTAAATGACATTCTGATGTTTTTAATTAAATTTCCTCGTCTTTTGTCATTTTGTATTTCTATTGCTATTGCTTGTCTTAATATCCAATGTTTTTCCTCGCCTCTGTAAAGCACTATATGAATCGCCTGGTGTACGAGTTGTGCTATACAAATAAGTTAATAATAACAGAACAGATAGGACTCTACACTGCAGTCTTTGTTATATTATTTACAGACTGAACAGTTTCCACCATGAGCAAACACTTAGCGACAGCCAAGGTAACACTTTATATTGATCAAAGTCAGTTAGTTGGATATTGGGACATGGGGACTTATGGAGACTGACTCACTTCTGGAGCCAGCCTCGGGTGGACGTTTGAGGTTGCTGTTTGGTATAGTCGTTTGTCGAGGTGAAGGTGGGCGTATATTAGTTCGTGGTAGTGTGTCCTGTGAAGTATGTTAAACTAAATAAAGTGGATTTCACACGTGTGTTTTCCATTCTGCCTTTGTTTCATTGAGGACGGGTGTCCAGTAACAGAATATGACCCTTGGTCGTTCTCGTCAGTGGTGTGAGGTCGAACTGTTGGAGGTTCGATGTGAATGTCTCCCAAAACAAGGTTTCACTCTCGACCATGGGAATATTTTTAAAACAGGAAACTCTTAAGTCAAAGTCCACTTACCTCGTGGAGTTGACTGACCTGATACATCCACGTCATTTTTGGTTTTGAATGTGCTACTAAATGTGTGCCACACCTCCATGTTCTTGTTTTTCTCCTTTTACTACCCTCAGCCATAACTGATTTACGAGGGTAGTTTCATGGTTTTATCGTGTCGAGGTCAAAGTCCAGGTCTGTGGCCGGTGCGAGCAGCAGGAAGGTAGGTTGTGTTTCTCGTGTTTCGAGAGACGTTGATTGTGTTTAAATTCTGATTTCAGAGCAGCTTTTTATGATTCTTACTTTTTTTTCTCTTTCAAATAATCAAACATCTACAGACGTTCTTTTTCTACTACATCATCATTTACTATTATTTACACAGTGGAATGGTCCTGTGGCGTTTTACTGTCGTCTGACTGGATGGGCTGGGTTTGCACAGCCCACCTCTGAGCGCGCACACCTGCAGGAAGCATCACTTTCACACGCACCCTTGCATGTGTTGCAGGTAGAGACGATGGCGTCTGTGTTGGTCCCTCTCGTCTTCGGCGTCCTCCTGACTGGGACGCTGTCAGACCCGCTGTTATCTCCAGGTAAGACAAGAACACCTGACTGACACTGTCTTTGTCTGACACCTGTAACAACTGAATGTTGTGCCAGCAGGGGCGGAGCGGGCCTCTCCGTGCCAACCGCGGTGGCACCAGTTTGGCGACAGATGCTTCGCATTCCACCCCGTATGGAGCTCCTGGCACGCCGCCGAGGTGAGCCAGATTTTTCACTTTTCGATTGGCAGCACATAATTACCAGTTACTCCGTTTGATTATGTGTGTGCGTGTTAGTCTTTGTGCTCTCGAACAGGTTACCACCTTGCATCTCCACACACACCTGAGGAGCTGCTGTTTGTCTCTCGGCTGGCACACACACAAACTCCTGTGTGGCTGGGCGGATACCACAAGCAGCAGGTGTGACGCAGTTACCTAAGCCTTTATTGAATCGTTTTATTTTCACGTTTGAAATGGTTTCTCACCTCTTACTCTGTCTCTGTTCTCCTCTCTGAAGAATGCCTCTGATCCGACCAATCAGACGGCAGGAATGGCTTGCATGCAAATAGATCCAGAAAGTAATTATAGTAATTATAATTATTTAATGATTGTTGATAGCATTAATGGAAGGCATAATAAAAACGTTGTGTTCAGGTGGGGAGCTGGACGGTGCCTCGTGTGAAGAGCTCGGCTTCTACATCTGCTCCACCGACACCAGGTAAAATCAGAATTTAATCCCTCTCTTTCTTAGCTTCCTCCGTCAGCGTCCTCTTCACTCTCTTCTCCTCTGCCATTATGTCCATAGAGACTGATGAGCCTGGTTACCTCCTCTTCTTCTTCCTGGTAGTCCATAATGCCTGTTGGAACAAACATTCAGAGCGGGTACCCGTCGCTCTGAGCTCACTGCCAAGCTGACGAACTGAGCTAACAGCAGCTAACAAACTGTCCTAACATGAGAATTTAATCCCAGCATGCTTCAGTTCATGTCAGCAGCTTACAGACTGAGCTAACAGCAGCTAACAGCAGCTAACAGACTGAGCTAACATGAGCTAACAGCAGCTAACAGACTGAGCTAACAGCAGCTAACAGACTGAGCTAACATGAGCTAACAAACTGAGCTAACATGAGCTAACAGCAGCTAACAGACTGAGCTAACAGCAGCTAACAGACTGAGCTAACATGAGCTAACAGCAGCTAACAGACTGAGCTAACATGAGCTAACAGCAGCTAACAGACTGAGCTAACATGAGCTAACAGCGGCTAACAGACCGAGCTAACATGAGTTAACAGCAGCTAACAGACTGAGCTAACAGCAGCTAACAGCAGCTAACAGACTGAGCTAACAGCAGCTAACAGACTGAGCTAACATGAGCTAACAGCAGCTAACAAACTGAGCTAACATGAGCTAACAGCAGCTAACAGACTGAGCTAACATGAGCTAACAGCAGCTAACAGACTGAGCTAACATGAGCTAACAGCAGCTAACAAACTGAGCTAACAGCAGCTAACAGACTGAGCTAACAGACTGAGCTAACATGAGCTAACAGCAGCTAACAAACTGAGCTAACATGAGCTAACAGACTGAGCTAACAGACTGGGCTAACATGAGCTAACAGCAGCTAACAGACTGAGCTAACAGCAGCTAACAGACTGAGCTAACATGAGAATTTAATCCCAGCATGCTTCAGTTCATGTCAGTTAAATATCTCTAGCAGTGACGAGCTCGTTGTTTTCTTCGATCACATGCCAGCATGACAAGAAACCAATAGTGTCATAATCTTATATTTAATAAATCCAGAGACTCTGTTGGAAAGTGTCTCGATTTAAATCTGTACACAAGAATTAAAAATGTGTTCAAATCTAACAACGGCAGTGACCTCAGGAGAAATCTGGACTATCCATTACAAAGTGATTAATGAGAAATACATATCAGGCTGAACTTTGCTTTGTTGACTTTAGTTCTGGTTTCATGCCACGGCAGGTTGTGAATCACCTGCGAGCTTTGTTGTTTTGTTTGGCACACCTAAATCCTGATTACTTGCACTTGTACACACAAAGCAGGCCAGGTGGCAACACAGACACTGCGTAGAAACGTGTGTTTCTGCAATATGGAATATTCCAATATTTAAAGTATGGACAGTTTAAAGAGGAGGTGTTGCCTTATAATCCCAAAACTTGCTGCACATAGCATCGGTAGTCTTGGGGTTGGAGGTGTAGAGCTCCATCAGATAATCACAAAGCAAGTTTTGCAAGAACACTAACTTGGCTTGTGTTGATGATGTGAATGCAGCTTGATCATCCTACAGAGCAGCCTGGAGCTAAACATCAGCCCATACCACACCTTTTATTTTAATAGTTTCTTTGTTAACGTCTCTTTTGTTTTTCAGCAGCTCTGAAGTCTTTGCAAAGAACAACGATCCAGTTCAGCCACGTGAGTTCACTTGCTGTACTGTAACATTTCAGTGTATCTGACAACCAGTTAAAAACTGTTCACATCCTCAAAACCTAAAGCAACATGGTTTCAACTCAGTTCAATTAGAGACCCAACAGTTCCCTCCATGAGCAGGCAGTCGGTGTCAGTGGTAAGGAGAAACTTCCAAACCTCGAACAGAACCTGGATCACTAGTGGACGGACATCTTCCGAGACTGGTTCAGTCGTTGTTGCACATCAAGCCAGGTCAAAAATACAAGACCCAGCAGCAGCTGATATCAGCGACTAGTCCAGCAGCGGCTGATATCAGAGACTAGTCCAGCAGCGGCTGATATCAGCGACTAGTCCAGCAGCGGCTGATATCAGAGACTAGTCCAGCAGCGGCTGATATCAGCGACTAGTCCAGCAGCGGCTGATATCAGCGACTAGTCCAGCAGCGGCTGATATCAGAGACTAGTCCAGCAGCGGCTGATATCAGAGACTAGTCCAGCAGCTGATATCAGCGACTAGTCCAGCAGCGGCTGATATCAGCGACTAGTCCAGCAGCGGCTGATATCAGCGACTAGTCCAGCAGCGGCTGATATCAGAGACTAGTCCAGCAGCGGCTGATATCAGAGACTAGTCCAGCAGCGGCTGATATCAGAGACTAGTCCAGCAGCGGCTGATATCAGAGACTAGTCCAGCAGCGGCTGATATCAGCGACTAGTCCAGCAGCTGATATCAGCGACTAGTCCAGCAGCGGCTGATATCAGCGACTAGTCCAGCAGCGGCTGATATCAGCGACTAGTCCAGCAGCGGCTGATATCAGAGACTAGTCCAGCAGCGGCTGATATCAGCGACTAGTCCAGCAGCGGCTGATATCAGAGACTAGTCCAGCAGCTGATATCAGCGACTAGTCCAGCAGCGGCTGATATCAGCGACTAGTCCAGCAGCTGATATCAGCGACTAGTCCAGCAGCGGCTGATATCAGCGACTAGTCCAGCAGCTGATATCAGCGACTAGTCCAGCAGCGGCTGATATCAGCGACTAGTCCAGCAGCGGCTGATATCAGCGACTAGTCCAGCAGCTGATATCAGAGACTAGTCCAGCAGCGGCTGATATCAGCGACTAGTCCAGCAGCGGCTGATATCAGCGACTAGTCCAGCAGCGGCTGATATCAGCGACTAGTCCAGCAGCGGCTGATATCAGAGACTAGTCCAGCAGCAGCTGATATCAGCGACTAGTCCAGCAGCGGCTGATATCAGAGACTAGTCCAGCAGCAGCTGATATCAGAGACTAGTCCAGCAGCGGCTGATATCAGAGACTAGTCCAGCAGCAGCTGATATCAGCGACTAGTCCAGCAGCGGCTGATATCAGAGACTAGTCCAGCAGCAGCTGATATCAGCGACTAGTCCAGCAGCAGTCAGTCCAGCTCGGCGTCTGTCTTTCAGCCTTTTATTTCACCAAGCTCTCACCAACCACTAAAAGTCAGTCCCACATTTACTCTTGTCCGGCGGCTTCTTGCTCGCTCACTCTCTCCCTTTCTCTTCTTAGCTTCCTCCGTCAGCGTCCTCTTCACTCTCTTCTCCTCTGCCATTATGTCCATAGAAGCTGCTGCTTTTCTTCTTCCTGGTAGTCCATAACGCCTGTTGGTACAAACACTCAGCCAAGCTGACAAACTGAGCTGACAGCAGCTAACAAACTGAGCTAACAGCAGCTAACAGACTGAGCTAACATGAGCTAACAGCAGCTAACAAACTGAGCTAACAGCAGCTAACAGACTGAGCTAACATGAGCTAACAGCAGCTAACAGACTGAGCTAACAGCAGGTAACAGACTGAGCTAACATGAGCTAACAGCAGCTAACAGACTGAGCTAACATGAGCTAACAGACTGAGCTAACATGAGCTTACAAACTGAGCTAACATGAGCTAACAAACTGAGCTAACATGAGCTAACAGCAGCTAACAGACTGAGCTAAGATGAGCTAACAGCAGCTACAGCTGTCAGCAGTTTACTTCACTGTCCATCATAAACTCTGTAAATCACAGAGAGTTGAGGCGGAGCAGACGGAGGACATCAGAGGGAAAACCAGAAAACATTTCCTCCATAAAATGTTTTCTTCAGCGTCCTCTTCACTCTCTTCTCCTCTGCCATTACGTCCGTAGAAGCTTCTGTTACATTTCTCGCTCACCCAGCTCCTGTTCTGGCACGACACCGACAACACCAACTAACTAACTACTGATGATCGAACATTTCATGGGAGAAAAATGACACTATGTTGCTTTAAACTACGGTCACAATCTGTTTCAGTGTTTTATGATATATATGATATTTTTTGGATTAATGTTACTGCTCTCTCTCTCTCTCCCTCCCAGAAATCGTCCCTAATGTGAGTCTGTTTGACGTCATGTGGAGTGAGAGCGACATGTTGGCGGTGGAGATCCTCCACGCGTCCTCCTTCCTCAAGGAACTCTGGTCCGGTCGTCTGACGCAGGGCTGCTACGCCCGCTTCATGCAGCAGGAGGCGCTGTATCTTCACAGAGTCAGCAGCACGCTGGAGGTCAGAGGTCCACTTTGTCTTTCTGCCTCTTTTATACTCTTTGTCTTTCTTCTGCTGTGACATGACTGCGATGTAACGTCTCGTCTCTTCCTGCAGGTCCTGCTCAGTGGTTTGCAGGAAGCCGATGACATGAGATCGCTGCTGATGGACACGCTCAAACACTACAGCGGCAGGAACCAGGTGAGACCAAAGAGCATTTTGATCATAAGAAGCAGAACTGATGTCAAGAAATCTTCACTGTCTCCTCTTCCAGAGCCTCCTCAATTCGCCTCCTCCACTGTGGCTCCAGCTCTCCCTCCAGTCTTTCCACTCGGTGGTCTTGGAGGAGCCGGTCTATTGGGTGGCGGCTCTGTTGGCCCGGGCCTCCCTCCGTAACTTCCTGGCTGAGGAGCTGCAGATGTCAGAGGTCAGAGCCAGCAGCTTCTACCAGGAGTGGAGCGACGAGAGTCGGAAAGAGTTTGCCTGGACACAAAGGTATTCCCGATCAGAGCCAGATATGTTCAGCAGTACTCGAGTATTTGGTATGATTGCATTACTGTCTGCACTGCAGCCAAGCGAACTCTTGTCAATCGGCATCCGTGGTCCTAGTTAGGGGGGTTGGACGTGCACATCTCTTCATATTACAGCTCCTTCACCTTTAAATGTTTTTACTGCATTGTTTCCTGTACTACTTTTAAACTGCCTCATGCTAAAGGCAATTTCATCTGCTGCAAGTAATATCAGCCGGCTGCTGGGTCTTGTGTTGTTGACCTCAGCTGAACCAGTCTCGGAAGATCCAGGTTCTGTTCGAGGTTTGGAAGTTTCTGGTTCATCTTGCTCTGTAGGACGGTTCATCTTTATCCCTTCCACATTCCTCAAGTTTGTGTTCTTGCAAAACTTGTGTCCAACATGTTTGTATCTTGGCCAGGACCAGTACCTTCCTGGAGTCTCCTTTGGTTCCCTGGAGCACAAGAACCGATATAAAATAGCAAATTGTAGCTTTTTGCACTTGGGTTTTTGTCGGACGCGCGATAATTAAAGAGCGCGGTGAGTCGTAGGAGGTTAGGCAAGTTGATTTGCGTTGTCCTCATTTGTCTTTTTCACTGTGCGACAGGTACAGGAAGGCGATAGAGGAACACCAGGATCACATGCAAGTCTACAAAGCCGTCAACATCTTCAGAGAACACATGATGAACCAGAGGAATTTCTACAAGGCCGTGTAAGAACACATCTATCCATCCATATGTAGGGATGTAACGATACACTCAACTCACGACTCGATTCGAGTCACGATTTTTTGTTCACGATTCTTTTTAAATCAAAATGAGCTACAGACAAATTCAAACAATTAAGAGGATAGCTCATTAAACCTTTAATGAGAGTCCACGGCCCCGGGACTCTCACCCAGAGCCGGTTGCGGCGCACCGCCACAGAGGAAATGCGCCCGGCGGGGGGCAGCCAGCGCCGGGGAGAGGTCCCACGAGGGGATCCTCCCGCACCGTGTGGCCGTCCCTGACCCGAGTTTAATCCCCCATGCAGACTGCGCGGAAGTTGCGGAGAAGTTGCGGTGATTGGTTAAAATTGCAACATCGCCCTGAATTCACAGGGATTCACTGAAGCTGCAAAATTGCAACATGGTGAATTCCTGGAGGGTCTGTGTTATGGTATCATTTACGGTACAGTCAGATTCGCCAAGAATCGCGATTCATTTTTTCTGTCAACCGATGCGAGTCGCCACGCATTTGTACCGATTTTAATCGTGTCACGATGCATCGTTACATCCCTATCCATATGTGGATGTTATCTGTCTGTCGGTCGGCGAGTCTTTAAAATGTGAATGTCTGTTTCCGTTGCAGAGACTGTTACGTAGAAGATGGGAAACGCTTGTGAAGGTAAGCTGCGAAAAAATCCAACTTCACAAAACATTTGACAACTAACTCAACCGCTCTGTTTTCCAGGTCTCTTGAAGCAGGACCTACTTTCCACCAGGATGAAGGGACACATCCACAAACACCAAACTTCAAGCCAAGAACGCCAAACTTTTCCTTAGACATTGGTATTTTTGCATCGTTCTGCCTTTTATTACACTACAACGCACAACTGCAAAGCTCCTCTTACCTTTAAAACACCAGCAGGTTACTTCAGTTTCCATCAGGAAACTCTTTTTTTTTATATACCGTGTGAACTTGAGGGCGTGGTCACTTAATTACTTGAACATAAAGATTAATTATTGGGTTTTATTTGGTTTTTGTAATAGATATAATGATGAAGCCGGGTTAACCAGGTGACATGGGCTGTATTTGGGTTTCAGAACCAAATAAACTTTTGTAGGAGTTTTGTTTTTTTTGGGTTTTTACTGATAACTTGATGAGTTTTCTTTGGTACAAATACAAATACTGCACTCACTGTTGAATTATCTGACAGCTTCAGCAACTCGTTTCTAGTACAAAACATACAAAGAACTCATAAAACTCTGAGGCATAGACAGTATTTATATTTTTTCTGATTACACTCTACTTATGTAGCATTTTAAATTCAGGAGTAATGTAGTATTTTTACAGTTTAACATTAGTACTTTTACTTAAATGAAGCATCTGAATACTTTATTTGCCTCTGCATATCACACAGATAGCCGTCTGTCTCCCCCTGTAGGCTAAAATATGACACTGCACTCTGTTTCTGGACAACACAGTACTACTGCAGTACTACCAGTACCACTCTGCTATTACCACTACTTGTTAAACTTCTACTAATACGTTTATCTACTATAACTACCGCTGCTTATAATACTGTAACTACTGCTGTTAGTACTATTAGGCTTCAATTACTTTAATATATTTTATTAGTACATCTCCTACCAGATAAAACTACAGTACAAAAATCTACTTCAACTAGTACTACATCTATGATTACCATTATTGACTGTAGGCTACTACTTCCACTGCTTGTACTACTACAATAACTTCTAGTCTACTAGCCAATACTACAGTCTTACTTCTACTACCACTTATTCTACTACCATGGTACTGCTAGTACTTATATAGTACTAACACTGGTCTACTGTTGCTTATTTCAAATACTTCTAGTATTCTCACACCACCCATTGACCTCTATTGATTGGCTGTTAGCAGATACTACTACTCCAACCAGACAGTAGTACTTCTACTACAGCTAGTCTAAATCCTTGAATAATACCACTTATTCTACTACCATGGTACTGCTAGTACTTAAATAGTACAGTATAATGTCTATATGTACTACTACTTCTTAAACTTATACTAATATTACAACTATCGATAACATTATTACCAATACTTTTAATACTACAGCTATACAGAATCCTTGACTAATACCACTTCTTCTACTACTATGGTACTGCTAGTACTCTATAGTACTACTTCTAGTATTCTCACACCACCCATTGACCTGTATTGATTGGCTGTTAGCAGATACTACTACTCCAACCAGACTTGTACTTCAACTAGCACACCTACTACTACTACTACAGTACTGCTAGTACTGCATATCAACAGTAGTGTGTGTATTTAGTTAAACGGCGGTAATTGGGGGGCAGTGACGTCACAGGTTCCTACAGGAGTACCCGTCGGGGTTTTTTTGGCGCGCGGGCATGGGCGCGTGCGCACGGGTTCACGCGTGTCCTGCCCTTGTGCTATGATCCGGCGCGTGGACAGACACACTGCACCTCACGCGCACACACACACACACACACACACACACACACACACACACACACACACAGAGGAGGCGGAAACCTCCATCTGCCCTGCTCGGTCACCGACCCGTCATCCTCGGGCTCCGGGAGGAAACGGATCATCTCCGCACCGAGAGTGAGGAGAACCGGAGGAGGCACCGAGAGGAGAGCAGGAGGAGAAGAGGAGGAGGAGGGAGTTTAACATGGAGGAGATCTATAGTCTATATATAGGCTGTGCCCCGGACTGCACCACCGCCGCCGCCGCCACCTGCCCTCCCGGTACCGGTAAGTCACGGAGGAAAGATGCGCCGGCAGAGGACTGTCAGTCCCCGGGCCGGGTCGGTGCCGGCAGTGTCCGGTTATCGGTGCCGACTGACCCGTGAAAATGACTTCTGAGGTCTCGTGAGGTCGGGTTACCGTGCAGCCATGTTGCAGGAGAGCGCGAGGGAGGAGAGGAGGAGGCGAGGAGGCTCCTGACACCTGCCCCGGTTCCCTCGCTCCCTCGTTACCGGGAGGAGAACCGTGAAAAAAAGCTTCAAATTGGCGGTTAAAGAGCCGCCACCGGCGTCCCGCACCGGGAGCACCGGGGATGACTTTCTGACTCGGTGCGTGCGCCGTGCAGCCATGTTGCAGGGGGCGGCGGAGGGAGGGAGAGATAACGAGCTAACGGCGGGGCTCCGGGGGGTTTGACACCGACCGACACCGAGAGGAGAAGAGAGGGGGGGAGGAGGGGGGGAGACAACCGGTGCCCGGTCATTGTCGCTCCCCGGTCGGATGCGGCGGCCGGTGCAGCCGTTACAGTGTCGCCTGGAGACGGAGGCAGGGAGGCTGAGACAAACCGGGGCGACGAACCGGGGCGAGAACCGGCTGAAAGAACCAGAGTCATAGTTTCAGTTTGTTTTATTCCAGATTCAGTTTTTCAAATATTCATTTATTTTAATTTTTGGAGGCCTAAATAAATTTATTAATTAATAATTAAAAAAATATATATATATGTCTTTATTTTGTCTACAATTATTTTTTTCCCACTTTATTTTAATTAATTTAATTTATTTTAAATATATTTTGATGTAACTGTTCGAATTTATGAATGGGAAATATATTTTTTAAATAATTTATTTTATATTTATTTATCTATAAATTCAACCTGCTTAATTAAAAAAATACATTTAGTATTTTAATTTATTTTTTTAAATAATCTCAAATTAAAATTATTAAAATATTATTATTATTTATTTTTTTATTATTTTATTTTATTAATATTACATGTTCTGTGCATTTTTTAAAACATTTAAATCAGATTGTTTGAAATATTACATGTTCCTCGTTGGTCGTGCTGTGATCAGCGGCAGGTGGAAGTGGTTATTGATGATGTTATTGATCATAATCGATGGACTGTTGGTCGCCGTGGAAGGTCAGGGCAGGAGAAGACACAGCGGGGTCCGTTGCCATGGCGATAACAGGAATGATTTATCCCCTTTTTATTATTATTGGGGCCTGATTCATTCAATAATTTATTAATTTGCAGATTCACTTTGTTCATATTCCTTTTCTTCTCCTCCCTCTCTCCGTCCTCCTCTGTCCTCCCTCGCCCTTGTCTCTTTTTTCTCTCCTCCTCTCTCAATCCATCTTCTCTCCTCCCTCTCCTCCCCCTCGTTCACCTCCATCCATCTCTTTCTCTTTTTTCTCTCTCTTCCAGGTCAATGAGAGCCAGCAACAGCTCGTTTTCTCTCTCTCTCTCTCTCTGATTCCTCCTTTATCTCGACCTCCTCCTCTTTTTTGTCTCTATCATGCTCTCCTCACTTCCACGTGTTAAAAAACACACTCGTCTTATTTTAGCATCGCTGCTTTCCTCCTCCTCGTCCTCCTCTTCTTCCTCCTCGTCCTGCCCTCCTCTCTTCTGAGTTTTCCGCTCACACACACACACACACACCGGAAAATGAAGCGTGGGTCGAGTGTGTTGCAGCCTCCCTCTGATGCCAAACGGCACACACACACAAAGACACACGTGCGCGGTGATGATGATGATGATGATGATGCAGGTGGTGGTGGTGCAAAACACACAGCGGATGCCACAGGTTCGAGTCCCTTCCCAGCAGCCACCTCTCTCTTCAGCCCTGATGTCAGCACCAAGATGGCGTCTGACCTCCTCATCAGGCTTTCAGGTACATTTGCATAAATATTACACATATCATTGATAATTTAAGTGATTCATAAAGAACTGTCATCTTCTGTAAGGACAAAACAATCAGCCGATTGACCAAAAAATGAACCAGCACATTCACTGAGCATGAAAAGAATTGTTAAATTACTCTACATGTACAATCAGGACAGCAGTAAGGTTAACTTGTAATATATAAATATATAACAGAAGTTATCTTATGACTCGTTATCGTATCGTTTACCCAACAATTCCCACCATGAGCAAGCACTTGGCGACGTTGGCAAGCACGTCTGCAGAGTTCCTAACAGCCAAACATCGAGCAAGACCCAGCAGCGGCTGATATCAGAGACTAGTCCAGCAGCAGCTGATATCAGCGACTAGTCCAGCAGCAGCTGATATCAGCGACTAGTCCAGCAGCGGCTGATATCAGAGACTAGTCCAGCAGCGGCTGATATCAGAGACTAGTCCAGCAGCGGTTGATATCAGAGACTAGTCCAGCAGCAGCTGATATCAGAGACTAGTCCAGCAGCGGCTGATATCAGAGACTAGTCCAGCAGCAGCTGATATCAGCGACTAGTCCAGCAGCGGCTGATATCAGAGACTAGTCCAGCAGCGGCTGATATCAGAGACTAGTCCAGCAGCAGCTGATATCAGCGACTAGTCCAGCAGCGGCTGATATCAGAGACTAGTCCAGCAGCAGCTGATATCAGCGACTAGTCCAGCAGCAGTCAGTCCAGCTCGGCGTCTGTCTTTCAGCCTTTTATTTCACCAAGCTCTCACCAACCACTAAAAGTCAGTCCCACATTTACTCTTGTCTGGCGGCTTCTTGCTGCTGCTCCCTGTCATCAATGAAAACCTCCTGGACTTGACCGTACTCTTTACTATTTACAGAGACCCAACAGTTACCACCATGAGCAAGAACTTAGCGACAGTAGCAAGGAAAAACTTCCTTTAAGGGGTGCTTTCACATCAGCGTTATTTGGTCAGCTTTAAACGGACCAGAGTTCGCTTCCCCCCGGATAGTCCGGTTTGTTTGAGCAGGTGTGAAAGCTCATCTGAAAATGTGGGTCTCAGTCCGCTTGCAAGTGAACCCTGGTGTGATTGGCCTACAGCGGGAAAGCAAACGGACTGTCCAGCAAACCAAAGATCGATAAGCCGAGTTTTCTTCTTCATGGTCAGAGCCTGTTTTGGGCAATACCGCCTCCAAACGAGCAGCTGTTGTAACTGCACAATGTTGGTGCAGAGTGAAACTGAATCAAACTAAATGAAGGTGTGAAATCTTTCGGCATTCCTCGCCCAATCGAACCCAAAATCCCACGAACTATCCTGGGGGTGAAAGCAACATAAGAGACAGAAACCTCGAGCAGAACCTGGATCATGGTGGACGGACAGAGACAAAGATGCACAGCAGCAATAATAATAGTGATAACTACAACTTTAATGGCAGTGGACTTCATCAGGACCACAGAGAGCATGCTCGACCAATACCCGATCTCTGCGTAGACCTCAATCCACAAGAACCTGCGAGATGTGAGAAGTAAGAAAACGTAGAGAAGTGCATCATGGGACAGCAGTGTACGTACTTTTTTGCTGGTTTGTTTTGTGTTTGTCCCAGCCTATAAAGAAACAGTGTCCTGGGCACCGAGCCTAGACCTCAACCCCTATCCGACACCTTTGGGATGAGCCGGAATGCCGACTGCGAGCCAGACTTCACGCTGCGCTCACGTCGCGTTGGATGGACGATGTAGCTGTGCATTAATTAAAGTTGGATTTAATTAACTTTAACGACAATTCAGATAGATAAGAGCTCTCAGGAGTTGAATGAACTCCGGATTAAAGCCCAGCAACAGGTCATTGTGACGGAAACAGGTTCAACATCTGGACTGTTGGATTAATTCTCAAAGTTTTGGCGCGTTCAGTAATTATATGGTAGCAACGCTCAGGTGTCCACATACTTCGTCCAATGTATTGTATGCTCTCGTGGTGGGTTCACTGGCGTTAACTCACACCTCTTTCTCTCTCTCTGTCTCTTCAGAGGCCACCCAGAAGGCCCAGATGCTTCCTGGGAGGCAGGCAGAGGCCGAGCCTCAGTGGCGCGAGGCGCTGCCAGAGGTCCGTGGTGGGCAGCAGGATGAGCCCGGCTTGGCTCTTTCACCGGACGGACCCGGGGCGAGTCCTGAACCGCCGTCGCTGTCACACACACCTGACGGCAACGCCGCCACGGACACACTGGCTTCAGACATGCTGAGGAAACTGGCAGGTACAACCACAGACACACAACGGGCTGAAACTATTCAGTTATATAATATATATATGTAATTGTTGAAAATAAGAACACAACAAGTTGTTGGAAGTCAAACAACTAATTGCCTTAGTTCTGCTTCAACTGATTTATTATCTTAATTAGTACAATTTTGGGACTTTTGTATTCTGATAGTAGGTGGATAAACACACACTGACACATTTCCCACCAATCACAGAGCGCCAGGAAGTGAACAGCCTTGGCGTGAGGGTCAAAGAAGAAGAAGAGCCAATGGAAGTTGACACTTTGGTTGTCCCCGACCTTGTCCGTGATCGATCACTCACAAAAGATATAACTACACCTTCCCCAATGGCGAGCCACCATCTATTCGCCATTAAAACAGAAGACCAGGGTTTCAGTGGCAACAAGATGGCAGAGCAGTCGCACCCTGGAGCCGAAATGGTGGACCAGTGTCTCCATGGCCTTAAAATAGAGGACAAGTTTTTTACTGCAGGCTCCAAGACGACAGACAGCGTCGTCTCCGGAGCCAACAAGTTTCAGTTCAGAGTGAAGGTGGAAGATCATGGCGTCTCTGGAAACAAGATAGCTGGGCAGCTTCTATCTGGAGCCAAAATGGAGGACCAGCTGCTCTTTAAAGCAAAAATTGCAGAGCGGCCTTTCTCTGGAGCCAAGATGGGCAACAAGTTTCTTTCTGGAGTCAAGATAGAGGACCAGTTTCCTTCAGGAGCCAAGATGGAGAACCAGCTTCTCTTTGGAGCCAAAATGGAGAACGGCCTTCTTCCTGGAGCCAAGATGGTGGACCACGTTTTCTCAGGAGCAAAAACAGAGGAGCAGCTCTTCTTTGGAGCCAAGATGGAAGACCAATTCACCTCTGGAGCCAAGATGGCGGACCAGTGCCTCAGAGCCGTGCTGTGGCAGGACATGTCAGTGAACCTGGCGTCCACGCTGCTGCATCAGCTCTCAGGTAACACTCACACATATTCTCACACTCCTGAGTCAGTGTCACAAACTTCTTTTTGCCAATACACAGTGAGGAGGTCTGTTGTTTGGATTCAGCAGTACGATATATCCTGAGTGGGATCTACTGGAAGGTTGGAGAGGATTTCCCACCATCTGGTGTCTGTCCAGGACAAGAAAAATGATTCAGGAATAGTTTTATACTCATACACATTGGACTGAGGGAAGGTTTTTAACTGGCTGTATAAATTATTCTGATAATTAAATCTATAGAAACTAATGTTCCTGTTGTCCACTGGTCACAGCTGTTAGCAGACAGGTTCACAATCAACTTCAATCAACTACGACAACTTGACATTAACCAAGACAACAATGTCTCTATGACAACATGACATTAACCAGGACAACAATGTCTCTATGACAACTTGAAATTAACCAGGACAACAATGTCTTTATGACAACATGACATTGACCAGGACAACAATGTCTCTAGGACAACTTGAAATTAACCAGGACAACAATGTCTCCATAACAACTTGACATTGACCAGGACAACAATGTCTCTATGACAAATTGACATTAACCAGGACAACAATGTCTCTAGGACAACTTGACATTGACCAGGACAACAATGTCTCTATGACAAATTGACATTAACCAGGACAAAAATGTCTCTAGGACAACTTGAAATTAACCAGGACAACAATGTCTCTATAACAACTTGACATTACCTAGGACAACAATGTCTCTATGACAACTTGACATTAACCAGGACAACAATGTCTTTATGACAACTTGACATTAACCAGGACAACAATGTCTTTATGACAACTTGACATCAACCAAGACAACAATGTCTTTATGACAGCTTGACATCAACCAAGACAACAATGTCTCTATGACAACTTGACATTAACCAGGACAACAATGTCTTTATGACAACTTGACATTAACCAGGACAACAATGTCTCTATGACAACTTGACATCAACCAAGACAACAATGTCTCTATGACAACTTGACATTAACCAGGACAACTATGTCTCTAGGACAACTTGACATTAACCAAGACAACAATGTCTCTAGGACAACAATGTCTTTATGACAGTTTGACATTAACCAAGACAACAATGTCTCTATGACAACAATGTCTCTAGGACAACTTGACATTAACCAAGACAACAGTGTCTCTATGACATCTTGACATTAACCAGGACAGCAATGTCTCTAGGACAACAATGTCTCTATGACAACTTGACATTAACCAGGACAGCAATGTCTCTAGGACAACAATGTCTTTATGACAACTTGACATTAACCAGGACAACAATGTTTCTAGGACAACAATGTCTCTATGACAACTTGACATTAACCAGGACAACAATGTCTCCATGTCCTGTTTTTAGTCCTGTCTGTCTTTGATAATAATGAAATGAAAGCGTCTTCAGTTTGCTGTGTTGTCTCTGCAGAGAGGGTCAGCAAATCCAACAGCCGGCTGGTGGAGAGGACGACTCCGCCCGTCAGAAGCAGGTAAGGTTACCTGGCACACTCTGACCTCTGACCTGCTTTGTTCTGACATTATATGTGTGCATGACTGTGTGTGTCGTGTGTGTGTTCCTGTAGTCCTATTTTGAAGGTGAACATGGACCCTCTCCGCTCATCCCCACTTCTGAGCTCGCAGGACCCTCCACATGGTAATAAACTACACACACACACAAACAGATACAGTAGGTGGTGTGAGAAGCTCCGTGTTCTTAAAATAAATAAAAAGAACCGAGGCTGCGTGAGGAATAACAACAACTAAACAGATATCTTTATTTCGGGGGAGTGACCCTGTACATTTACTTAAAATTTTATTGTATCTTATTTCTTTATCTTGTTTTTCATCCTCTACGTTTGGCGCTGAAACTCGTCTCGTTGCGTTAATCTACACGTGAAAAACGAACGAAGTGAAAGTGAAACTACAGACTGCTCGCTCATCAGTTTGAACTCTGCCCTGTGCCGCTGCCGTTAACCCGGGTTAATGACGATAAACGGTCTGATAAAAGCTCGTAAATTTTTACGGCGAGCGGACACAGTTCGTGTTTACGACGCTGCCCGCGCTGTTTCTGCTGGAAGTCCAGTTTGAGAAACAGATCCACGAGTTTGACGCCCAAATGATGCAAAGTATAACTTTAACAAACGCAGCCTCATTGTTATTATCGGTACTGATGGGCTCTGTGTTCTGGGTTCATATCCCGTCCTGTGGGTTCATAAAATAATAAAACCTAATTTGTTTATTTTTCCCACAGAAACAAAAACCAGCAGAGATCAGACGGCAGCGTGTTCCTACTTCTACAGGTATCACACACACATGTTTGTTCTCTTGAACATGTGAGGACCCTTATTCACATTGTGGGTTACCTGGACACGGAGCTGAAACGTCTCCTCCTCTCCTCCTCTCCTCCTCTCCTGTCTCCTCCTCTCCTGTCTCCTCCTCTCCTTGTCTTCTCTCCTTCTCTCCTCCTTCTTCCTTTCTCTCTACTCTTCATGTTTCATCTCCTTCTCTTCATTTTCTCTACTCTCCTCATTTTCTTTCCTCTCCTTGTCTTTTCTCCTCCTTCTTCTTCCTTCCTCCTTCATCTCCTCCTCTCCTGTCTCCTCCTCTCCTGTCTCCTCCTCTCCTGTCTCCTCCTCTCCTTGTCTTCTCTCCTCCTTCTTCTTCCTTCCTCCTTCCTCTCCTCCTCTCCTGTCTCCTCCTCTCCTTCTTCTCCTCTTCCCTTCTCTCTACTCTTCATGTTTCATCTCCTTCTCTTCATTTTCTCTCCTCCTTTCCTCCTTCTCCCATTGTTTCCTTACTTTCTTCCTTTCTCCTTCCTCTCCTCCTCTCCTGTCTTGTCGCCTCTTCCCTTCCCTCTAGCCTCCTCATCTTCTTTCCTCTCCTTGTTTCCTCTTCTCTTCTTGTTTCATCTCCTTTTCTTAATTTCCTCTACTTCTTTCCTCCTGTTCCCATTGTTTCCTTCCTTGATTTCTCTATTCTCCTCATTTTCTTTCCTCCTCCTTCTTCCTTCTCCCTCCTCTCCTCCTTCCTCCCTACCTTTTCTTCCTCTCTCCTCGTCTCCTCTTTCCTTCTCTCTACTCTTCTTGTTTTCTCCTCCTCTCTGGCTTCCTTATCTTCTCCTTTAGAAAAGTTTAATGGAAACGATAAAAATTTTAAAAAATCTTTTTTTTACGTTCTTGAGGCGGAAACATTTTCTGAGGTCACGTGACCGATCAGCTGACCGCTCTGTTGCCGCCTCCAGGTGTCACGTCTGCGGCTTCGAGACAGACAGCCGCGCCCTTTTCCAGAGTCACATGACGGAACACCGCCAATGGGAGCGCGGCTCCTTCTCGCTGCACTGCTGCGTCTGCGACCACTCGACCAATCAGGAGGCAGAGATGAGGGCTCACGCCAACACGCACATGCAAGGCATCATGGGAGTCAGCGCAGAGATGAGGTGTGTGACCGAAACAGTTCATTTATGTTAATTTTCTGATAACTGAAATAAAAACAGAATCAGATTTTATATTTTTTTATAAATTAACGAACGCCGAGATTTGTTTTTAATATTATTTTTATTGTTTTTATTGAGGCGTTTATTTATATTTTGAATTTTGGCAGTTGTGGTCCTCCGTACTGAACGTGTGGCTGTTTGATTCTTCTTGGTCTAAAGTCTTTGTTGCGTGTCCGTGTGTGATGCATGTGTGTGTTATTAACTCCTAGATGTCCCATCACCCCTCCTGCCGCCCCCGCCGTCTCCTCTGGCATCGCTCCGTCAGTTGCCGTGGCAACCCAGCCGGAGAACGGCACCTCCGAGCATCGCTGCCGCATCTGCCAGAGGTCGTTTCCAGGGCAACAGGAGCTGCTGGTTCACTTCCAGGGTCATCGCCAGGGCAACCAGTACCGGTGCGACCGGTGCGGTCACCTGACGCGGACAGCCAACAAGCTGGTGGAGCACGTGCGCGTGCACACGGGCGAGCGGCCGTTCACGTGCGACCTCTGCCCGTACAGCGCCAAGCGGCGGGACAGTCTGCGCCTGCACTGCAAGGTCAAGCACGCCGCCGACGTGCACACGCACCGCTCCTACGTGCACACGCACCGCTCCTACGTGCACGGAGACAATCAGCGCTCGAACAAACACGTCCAGCGGTTGCACACGCCGCCAAACGCACACACGGCTGCACACGCCTCCTCCTCCTCCTCCTCCTCCTCTCTTCCTCCTCTTCATCCCTCGCTCTCCGACAGGGCAGGATGGAGAGATCTGTCTCCTCTCCTCCCCATCACAACACTCATTTCTCTGAAACCACGACCTCTTTCGTCACCCTCCTCCTCCTCCTCCTCCTCCTCCTCCTCCTCCTACTCCTCCTCCATCAAACACTCCTTTCTCGGTTACCTTGGTCTGAAAACTTCTTTGTAAATGCTTTTGTTGGTCTTATACTCTTGTTTCCTCTCCACCTCTCCTTCCTCCTTCTCTCTCCATTTCCTCTCCTCTCCTTCTTTCTTCTCAACTCCTCTCCCCTTCTCTCGACTCTCTTTGTCTCCTTGTTTTCTCTTCTTTTCTTGTCTCCTCTTTCCTTCTCCTTGTTTCTTCTCCTTTCCTTGACTCCTCCTCTCCTCTCTTATTCTCCTTTTCTCAATTCATCCTCTCTCCTTACCTCTCCTTGTCTCCTCTCCTCTTCTCTCTACTCTTTTTGTCTCCTTGTTTTCTCTTCTTCTTCTTCCTCTCCTCTTTCCTCCTCTCCTCCTCTCCTCTCCTCTCCTCCTCTCCTCCTCTGTATGAGACTCAGCTCTTGTTATGCTCGATGCACTGATGCAGCGATGACGAACGTTTTCTTGGATTTTTTGCATCCTGCTCGTGGTTTTTTGCTGCCTGCTTCATGTAATCACTGAAACTCTTTAAGCTCGTTAAGCTCGTTAACGTGTCACATATTTATTGCCCGTCGCTCTCGTCCTTCAGAAACCGAAACCTCGAGATCCTCCCGTCGCCGTTCAGAGTCGATCTATCGGAGAGGAAATCACTGCCAAGAAAAAAACTCGTCAGCCAGAGCAGTGACGTCACTACACCTGTTTCCATGACGACGAGGTAGCAGTGCTTCGAGCTAAATGCTAACCAATGCTAACATGCTAACATATACGTACAATGGCATGCTACCATTTGCTAATTAGCACTTAAAGGGCCAGCACAGAATATCTGAAGGAAATTTAAACGGCAGCTCACCAAGCGTTTGGCGAGATGTTCGAGTCGCCGTCACTGCCAACCGTAGATGTCACCGCTGCTGCTACAATGAAGCGGCAGGTCGCTAGCGTCCTGTTTTTTTTAAAAGATGGTTTGTGCCAAACTTCTTTTTTTTTTTTTTTGCTTCGACAGGTTTGAGTTAAATTTTTTGAATTTTTACTGACATAGAAATGTCGGAAAACCAGCAAACACTGAGAAGCTGGAACAGTTTTTTATTTATAATTTCTGTTTTATCGACTGATCTCAAACTTCGCCTCTTTCTTTGAGGATCTTTGAAGGTTCGAGGTTTCTGGAGGACGGTGATGATATTTCTAATCTTTGTGTTGTATATTGATGATGTATTTGTGTTTACATAACTTACACGGGGCTCCGAGGAGTCTGAAAATGTCACGATTTAAAGTTGCACTATATGTAGTTTTCGCTAAGACATTGAAAAAAAAAAGAAGTCATTTTAGAAAACATAAGTTTAAAAAACAAACAAACATCCAAGACAACAAACTGATCCAGCAGGTCTGACGTCACTTCCTGTTCACGGGGGCGGGGCCAAAGTTTATTATTATTTTAGTTTAAGGGTATTATTTATTATATTACGGAGGCTGTGAAGTGTCACGGAGGAAAAAACAAACTTTGTGTTAACAGCAAAAGTAAAAGTATTATCAGCAAAACATTACTGACAACTTTAAGTATCAGAAGTAGAAGTTTGAAGTACTTAAATCTAAACTTTACAGCCAAAATACACGCATGCGGCGCAGCTCCGGAACGACTGCGGTGTCCGGCAGCTCTCCGCAACACATACGCAGAGCTTCTATTGGTCACGGACGCCGGAGCACGGCGCATAAATTCAGCACAGAGCAGATTGTGCTGGGAAGGAAATCGGCTACAAAATACAAAATAAAACCCTGGTTGAATTTCAAAATAAAATACTCTGTGTTCACCGCGGATCAAGTTTCATTACAAGAACTTTACTTTCCTCTTCGTCACTAAACATCCTGTGAAACATTTAAGGGATCTAAAAAAATAACACAACGTTGCGTTTAGCAGCCGAAACCTGAAGTAGGTCCACAAATCTGAGTCCGAGACGAAGATTAAACCGACACACGAGTTCATTTTCTCTCCTTGACACCTCTCGGGTTTATCTGTACTCTCAATACTACTACATCAACGTACGTCAACGCCAACAACTCGACGCAATTCTGCCGCCATGTGTCGCACTTTAACCGTAACTTAACCCCCGCCCCAGGCTGAAAAGCTGTGTCAATAGACCACGCCCAACCCTGTGATGTCACAGTGTCCTGGAGTACACATGTACATCACGGCAGCACGCTGGAGAGTTTCAGGCGGCGTGAATGCTCTGTTACCTCCGCCGCACAGTGAAGCAGAGGTAGAAGCTAACATTTAACCTCAGATATTAACGTTGCTTTTTAATTTTTCATATTTTATTTACAGTTCACAATAACAAACATGTTTAAAGGTCACAGAAAACGCCACACACAACTAAAGGCCGTCATGTTCTCTCTGATTTGTAATTAATTTTCTGTACTTACACTTGTATTGCTTGGTTTTAACTGTGATATATATATATATATATAGTGTATTATTATTATTATTAGCCTAAAATGAAATGTCCAAACCACCAAACCTCTAACCGCTAACAAGCTAACGTTAAGTTCACGTGAGCGGACGAGCTAACAAGTCGACTGAAGCTAAGAGGCTGAATTCAAACCGCTTTGTAAAACCAGAATACGATTTGCACATTATAACGAATAAAGGTTTCATAAAATCACTTCTTCTGTGTCGTGGTCTGTGAGCAGAGGTTAAAACTGAAGCTAGCTGAAGCTAAAGCGGCTGTTTTTAAGATTTAAAGGTTCAGTGTGAAACTTTTTTTCAGGTCGGGTTCGGTCAACAAATACACCAACATAATGCAGAACAAGCTGTAGCTTTACAGTAAGTAATTAAAGTGGTCCCTTGTTTATCGCGGGGGATACGTTTTAAAAATAACCTGCGATAAACGAAATCCCCGAAGTGAGTTTTACAATTATTATTCATGTTTTAAGGCCGTAAAACCCCTAACTACACACTTTTATACACCTTTTACACGCATTTTGTACAGTACTCCCTTAGTTAATCAGGACGCAGAACACAATGCGTGTTCATACTGTACAGTACGTTGTAAAAAAAAAACATGCAAAATTACACTGAAAAAAATCCGCGAAACAGCGAGTCCGCGAAAAGTGATATATATATATATATATATATATATATATATATATATATATATATCGAAAGAGACCTCCAGAAGCTACAATGACTTCTTTTGGCACCTGAAGGCCACCGTACATTCCCAAACCTTTTTTTTTTAAGGGAGCAAAAAAATGGAAAACAATAAAAGTTACATGTTGTTTTCATTGTCACGATTATTATCTAAACCAATCAGGCGTGAACAAATCTAAAAAGCAGTTCTTCTTTCTTTCACATCTGGAGCCAACAAAAAATAAATTGTATAAACGCGATAAACTTGCATGAAGTTGATATAAATTAGATTAGATTAGATATACTTTATTCATCTTGTTACAGCAGCGGAGGAAAGTGTAGCACACACTACAGAATTAGAAAAAAGTAGAAAAGGCAAAAACAATAAACAAACAGAAATATCTATAACCTACAATAAACACGAGAAACAATCAACCTTTAAAACAGACAACTACTGAGGATAAATCTGAACCTTGTGTTCATTTTAAACACGACTTATTATGAGTGATGCAAAGTCTGTGAACATTTAAGTGTAAAACATTTCACTGTCTCTGTAACAGTCACATCTACAGATATAACAACAGCAGTTTTGTCCTTAGAGGTTCAAAAGCTTCGTTATGTCGACCAAAAAAAAAGGACAAATCTGACAATCCTAGCAGGCCATAAATAAAATATTATAAAAATGAAGCTGAGGGATTCGTGATTGGCCCTACATGCACTTTAAATGTGAGGGTGAGCGTGATCTGCATTATGACACACTGGACCTTTAAAACCTCAAATATCAACAACCTTTTATTATTTTAGTAGCAGTTTTTTGGGATTTACGAGCTGAGTGACATCACATTAGGAGGATACAGAATACAGTTTGCACATTTTAACAATCAAAAGTTAAATTAAATTAAATTTGTTTTTTATTAATTTGGTCTTAGCGTTACGTGGAGGCGTGCAGTAGAGGTAATCCTGAACATGTGTGCTGTTTTCATATGAATCAATGGTGCTAGACTCTGAGAGCTGATTTCTGTTTGAATTCAACTTTATTTTCATCCTAGAAACACAAAGAAAACTCTCGAGGCTCAGGTGCTCTCACATTATCTGCTCGTTTCTTTTATAACTCTCTGTTCCTCTGCTGTTTCCTGTTACTGTTCGCTGCTGCTGATGATCAATAAAGTTTAATTCCATCCGACCCGCCTCCACTCGCACCCCGTCTCTACTCAAAATGTACTCGTGTGCCTCGGTGCAGGGAGATCATGTTGCAGTGCACGAGTGGGTGCTGGAGAAATCTGACCTGTTCCCTGCTGCAGGGCTTGTGTTTTTGTACTCGCTTGTACTGCAGTATTTGGCAGTAAAACTCAGGAGTACTACTACGCCTGTTAGATAGTACAGATGTAGCACGGAGCCGTGTGGCGGCGAGGAGAATCTCAGAGAGGAATCAGGGATGAAGGTCACACGCCACACTCACAGAACGAGTGGGAGGATAAGTGTCAATCGCCATGGGTACTGTCCCCTCCTCGCCGGTTGCCACGGTTACCTGGCATGTTGTAGGTCTCCATGGCGGCAAGTAGGAGGCCAGTCCATTGGCTGGGAGAAGCTGCGGGCTCGGCGAATCATCGGGCAGTGTGAGAACACACACACACACACACACACACACACAAAAAGGTCATTATTAGATTTTTGTAAATGTAATGACATGAGGAGGAGGAGAAGGAGTGAAGGAGGAGGAGGAGGAAAGGTGTGAGGAAGGAGCCAGGAGGAGGAAATGAGAAGGAGACGAAGAGGATCAGAGACTTTCTTTGTTCTCGTGGTTTAAAGGTTAAAGGTCGAGGCCCGACAGAGAAACAAAGACGACTTTTTTAAACGATTAAAGGGACGCAACACGCAACTGAACTGTTTTTCTTTCTCTCCTGCCGTTTAGTTCACGATGTTCGATTCGTGATATCGGGCTAACGATATGTGTAACATGAATGAATTATTAACCTGTTCACATGCTCGGTTATCAGCCTGTATGTGTTTATGATTCATAAAAAGTTGCATGATTATTATTATTGGTTCTTAAATGCTAAGAGCTGTTTGTAGTTCCTCCATCGTCTGCACCATCACCGTTATTTTGGTAAGATTGGCGGACCCCCCTGCAGTATTTCTGTGGACCCTTTAGGGGTCGTGGACCCCTGGTTGAAGACCCGCCTCGGGTCCACCAATGGATATTTAGATGGAGCACCTCCAAGATGTTGCCAAGACCTCGTCCATGTTTGTTGGACGTCCAACAACTGAATCAAACCCTGTGGAGACATTTGAGTCTGGACCAACGTGACGGAGCGTCCTGCAGCGTTAACATGGACAAAATATCATTTTCTACTTACTCAGTGATCTCACACACACACACACACAGCCTCTCTTTGGCTCTTTGCACTCTGCAGGACTGAAAATCAATAACTGCCGTGTGACAGGAAGAGATGGAGGAACCACAGAGGGAGGAGGAGGAGGAGTTTAGGCAGGCCACAGAAGGACGGAGGACAGGAAGGAAGCGCCATAAAAGGAGTGATGAAACAAACACTTCCACATCATGACGATGTTTTTTAAACTTGTCTCCACCACGTGGACGTCACACACCGGGTAAAACAACATGAAGAGCGGCCGTGGTTCATCTCAAATAAAGTTAAATACTTAATTTAGACTTTTATTTTGACAGCGCAGAGAAAAGTTTTTTACAGATTATCTTTTATATGAAATATTAAGTGTTTTTAAAAAGTTTTTTATTTAAGAAAACATGTTTAATAAAAGTTATTGAAAGTCGATTTTTTTGGTGAGTGTTTATTTTGTTAAAAAAAACAACAAGTGAAATATTTTTGTATTTTTTGGGCTTTTACTTTGGTAAAAACAGGAAGTGGTGTGACAGGTCGCGCGGTGTAACTTGACACCTCGCGGCAGAAGGGGGCGTGTCCGCGCGCTGTTAGCCGCGCTAGCCGCTAGCTGAAGTTTCACTTTGAAGCTTCCTGGAAAACGAAACTGGACGCGGCCGCGCCGTGTCGTACATGTTGGACTGGAACTCTCCTCTCCGGTGACTTTAACGACTTGCACGCGCTTACCGGGCGCGTCACAGAGCAGAGCGGCCGCAGAACACGCACGCAGCTCCGGATCACTCCGCCTAGCTGTTAGCCGTTAGCATGGACGGGGCTGGGAGTCCGGACGAGAAGGCGGCGGAGCGGCTGATGGACGAGCACCTGAAGTCCCTCGGCCTGCACCGGAAGAAGGTCGCCAAAGACGGCTCGTGCTTGTTTCGAGCCGTGGCGGAGCAGGTAAAGCGTGTACAGGTAGCGCGCGTGCGCAGGTGTTATGCTAACGAGTTAGCTTCGCTGACTTCATGAAGTTTGAAACTCTTTAACTGTGACGTCATGTGACGCAGAGAGTGTGTGAGCAGGTGACGTCGATCACAGGTGTTCACTGTCCGTGACCTTTGACCTCCCCGTCCAGGTGCTGCACTGTCAGAGCCTCCACACCAGAGTCCGAGCCCAGTGCGTGGACTTCCTGCAGCAGAACCGGGACAGCTACGAGGCGGTACGTGACGGAACCGGGTCCAACCAGAGCCCGGGGGGAGGAGGAGGAGGTGTTCAGTGTGGGGTCACACAGGGAGGAGGTGTTCAGTGTGGGGTCACACAGGGAGGAGGTGTTCAGTGTGGGGTCACACAGGGAGGAGGTGTTCAGTGTGGGGTCACACAGGGAGGAGGTGTTCAGTGTGGGGTCACACAGGGAGCTGCAGGAGGAGGAGGAGGAGGTGTTCAGTGTGGGGTCACATAGGGAGGAGGTGTTCAGTGTGGGGTCACACAGGGAGCTGCAGGAGGAGGAGGAGGAGGAGGTGTTCAGTGTGGGGTCACACAGGGAGGAGGTGTTCAGTTTGGGGTCACACAGGGAGGAGGTGTTCAGTGTGGGTCACACAGGGAGGAGGTGTTCAGTGTGGGGTCACACAGGGAGCTGCAGGAGGAGGAGGAGGAGGTGTTCAGTGTGGGGTCACATAGGGAGGAGGTGTTCAGTGTGGGGTCACACAGGGAGCTGCAGGAGGAGGAGGAGGAGGAGGAGGAGGTGTTCAGTGTGGGGTCACACAGGGAGGAGGTGTTCAGTGTGGGGTCACACAGGGAGGAGGTGTTCAGTGTGGGGTCACATAGGGAGGAGGTGTTCAGTGTGGGGTCACATAGGGATGAGGTGTTCAGTGTGGGGTCACACAGGGAGGAGGTGTTCAGTGTGGGGTCACGTAGGGAGGAGGTGTTCAGTGTGGGGTCACGTAGGGAGGTGCAGGAGGAGGAGGTGTTCAGTGTGGGGTCACACAGGGAGGAGGTGTTCAGTGTGGGGTCACACAGGGAGGAGGTGTTCAGTGTGGGGTCACACAGGGAGGAGATGTTCAGTGTGGGGTCACGTAGGGAGGTGCAGGAGGAGGAGGTGTTCAGTGTGGGGTCACACAGGGAGGAGATGTTCAGTGTGGGGTCACGTAGGGAGGAGGTGTTCAGTGTGGGGTCACGTAGGGAGGTGCAGGAGGAGGAGGTGTTCAGTGTGGGGTCACATAGCGAGGTGCAGGAGGAGGAGGTGTTCAGTGTGGGGTCACATAGGGAGGTGCAGGAGGAGGAGGTGTTCAGTGTGGGGTCACATAGGGAGGTGCAGGAGGAGGAGGTGTTCAGTGTGGGGTCACATAGGGAGGAGGTGTTCAGTGTGGGGGTCACACAGGGGGGTGCAGGAGGAGGTGTTCAGTGTGGGGTCACATAGAGAGGAGGTGTTCAGTGTGGGGTCACATAGAGAGGAGGTGTTCAGTGTGGGGTTACATAGGGAGGTGCAGGAGGAGGTGTTCAGTGTGGGGTCACACAAGGAGCTGCAGGAGGAGGCGTTCAGTGTGGGGTCACACAGGGAGGTGCAGGAGGAGGTGTTCAGTGTGGGGTCACACAAGGAGCTGCAGGAGAAGGAGGTGTTCAGTGTGGGGTCACATAGGGAGGAGGTATTCAGTGTGGGGTCACATAGGGAGGTGCAGGAGGAGGAGGTATTCAGTGTGGGGTCACATAGGGAGGAGGTGTTCAGTGTGGGGTCACATAGGGAGGTGCAGGAGGAGGAGGTGCATAGGGAGGTGCACATTTAAGGAGTTTGTACTTGTCAGTTACTTTACAAATTAGAGTATGGAGTAAAGATGGTCGCTGACTGTGAGTCGGCAGTTTTGTTTTCGTGGGCGAGGTCGCCCTGAACCGAAAGTAAAACTGAGACGGCGTCATGACGACTCACCTGATTACTACAACTCCCAGAATGCCGTTCAGCCTTGGGACTGACCGATAGTTCTTAACCACGAGGCGTGTCATGTCGCTGCAGTGCATTCTGGTCTGATCTCAGTGTGTCGGATGTAACTCAGTAGTTTTGTTTTTGTTCATGACTCCTCTATACCAGCCTCCACCACCAGGTGTCGCCACATCCCACACTCTGCTGAAGTTCAGAGGATTTGATTTTCTCTGCAGTCAGACTTGTTGTTTTGAAGGTCTTCTGTGTTTTCTGTGTTTCAGTTCATTGAAGGTGACTTTGTGGATTACTTGGACAAGCTTCAGGACCCGCAGGTATGACACAATTAGTGACTCACTCCATTTTTTGGGGTGAAATTCGTTGAATTGAACTAATTTATGTCACTCTGTGTTTGGCAGCAATGGGTGGGAGAGGTGGAGATCAACGCGCTGGCCGTCATGTATAAGTAAGAATCATTTTCCTCCCCAGATGTTAGATGGTCCATAAAACAACGTGAAAAGTCTGACTCAGATGTTGACGAGATGTCGATGAGTCACGGAAAACCTCCATGACTCATCGACATCTCGTCAACATCTGTGTATTCAAGTTTCTTTGTCTTCCCGTAGGAGGGATTTTCTGATCTTCCAGGAGCCTGGAAAACCAGCTGTCAACATCACAGACAACAACTTCAAGGACAAGGTGAGGCTGAAGTTTGAACGGAAAGTTCCTCAAACTCTACAGATCTACAGCGAGACGCCGCTGTGAGGACTTTCTAAACTCCGACACAAAACTGCAGATGTTGTCCTGATGCAACTTTTTGGGAAATTTTAGCCCGACGTCACGCTGCGTCGGCCAATCAGGTGATCAGATCGGTCAAACCTCCACAGTCTGCGTGAAATCTAAACTCTGATTCTCGACCTTTTGGTGAATCTGAGTCTGAAGCACAAAGACACGAAGAAGTTAGATTTGTCGAGTGGTTAAGCGACGTAGACGGTGAATGAGAGCGAGCGAGCGCCGGCCTCGATGAAGTCGCCAATCGGAGAAATAAAAAGTTTTTAAGACTCTTTGGATTGTGCATTTTGTTTGTTAGCAGTTTGTTGTTTATTACCTGTGCAAGTCTAAACCGTCTTCCTGTTTGTCGTGTCTCAGGTACGGTTGTGTTTCCTGAACGGGAATCACTACGACAGCGTTTATCCCATCAGCCGCGTTAAGAACGCCGCTCTGTGCCAGTGTAAGTGTTGTTTTTTTTAACGTCGCCCGAACAAACGTCCGGCCGCGTCACGTCGGAATATTTCACGTTTTTGTTTTGTGTGTGTGAATGTGTCGTGCAGCCATCCTGTACGAGCTGCTGTACGACGACGTCTTCAAGGTGGACCGGAGCTTGCTGGGCGCGTGTCAGCGGATCAGCCGACCCGCCGACTTCCTGAGCGACGACAACATGGCCGCCTGCGTCAGCAGCGACGAGTCCGACCTGGACGCCGGCGAGGCGCTGTGGTGAGAAACACAGAGGACGGCACGACGCCACGACAGCAGATATACCAGCCGTCCTTCTTTCTTTCTTTCTTTCTTTCTTTCTTTCTTTCTTTCTTTCTTTCTTTCTTTCTTTCTTTCTTTCTTTCTTTTTTAGTCTTTCTATCCTTCCTTCTTCCTCATTTCTTTCTTTCCTCTTCCTCCTTTCTTCCTTCCTCTATTCATTCTTCCTTTTTTCCTTCCAGTCTTATGACCCTTCCTTCTTCTTCCTTCCTACTTCCATCCTTTATTCATTTCTTTCTTTCAGTCTTTCAACACTTTCTTCGTCCTTCCTCTCCTTCTTTCCTCCTTCCTTCCTTCCTTCCTTGTCTCCTCCACCCTTCCTCCTTCCTTTCTTTCGTCTTCCCATCCTTCTTCCTTCCTCTATTCATCCTTCCTTCTTTCCCTTTAGTCTTTCCTACCCTTCCTTCTTCCTCCTTTCTTTCTTTCCTCTTCCCTTCCTCCTTCCTTCCTTCAGCCTTCCTCCTTCCTTCTTAAGGAAGGATCCTTCTTACATCCTTTATTCCTTTATTTCAGTCTTTCAACACTTTCTTCCTCCTTCCTCTTCTTCTTTCCTTCCTTCCTTCATTCCTTCTCTCCTCCTTCCTTTTTCAGTCTTTCTACCCTTCTTCCTTACTTTCTTCTTTCCTTCACCCTTCCTCCTTTCTTTTCTCTTCCCTTCCTTCCTTCTTCCTTCCTTCCTTCCTTCTCTCCTCCACCCTTCCTCCTTCCTTCCTTTCTTAGTTCCTTTTTTCCTTCCTTCCTTCCTTCCTTCCTTCCTTCCTTCCTTCCTGATATCAGTGACTAGTCCAGCAGCGGCTGATATCAGCGACTAGTCCACTCTCTCTGCTCGCTCACTCTCTCCTTTTCTCTTCTTAGCTTCCTTCGTCAGCGTCCTCTTCACTCTCTTCTCCTCTGCCATTATGTCAGTTACATTGCCCATTTGCTCAGCTCCTGTTCTGGCACGACAGCATTCCTTTTAAAAGCTCCTCCTCTTTCCGTTGGTCCAAAACGTCTCTGGCACAGAGCTCAGTGAAATAGTTGGTGGTGTGTGACTGGTGGGAGTTAACAGACGTTTGAGGGAAAAGTTACACAGTGTTACTCAAAGTGAAGCACTTGAGTAAATGTACTTAGTTACTTAGTAACTGTTGATGTTTGTTTTTATGTTTCAGGGTGGAAAACGGAACGAACGTGACGACGACGACGAGACACAGCAGGGTAACAGAGAAACACTGAGACCTGCTGACCTGCCTCTGCTGTCACAGCTGATATCACACAATAACTGTGTGTGTGTGTGTGTGTGTGTGTGTGTCCGTGTGTTTGTGTGTGTGTGTGTGTTAGGGTCGCGGGCGTGGCCGTCACCTGCTGCCTGAGAGGGTGAGGCGTTCACTGAACCCGACTCTGTTCAGGAACATCGAGTACGACGTCTGGCACAAGACAAAGAGAGGTGACGTGAAGAGAGAATGAATATAATATGTATATATATATATAATTTTAATTAATTAAGACTTTGTTTATTTTTTGTCGTTCAGCTCAACAGAAGATGGATTATTACATCGCTGCTGGGATGCAGTTCACTGTCGGAGACCGCTGTCAGGTGTGTGTGAGATGTTCAGGGTCCTGAGGTAAACTCAGTTTCTTGGAGTGTGTTTGTCAACATTATTTGTGCGTGTGTGTGTTTGTGTGTGTGTGTAGGTTCGTCTTGAGGGGAGTGGACGGACCTACAACGCAACCATCAAGGAGGTTCTTCCCAACAACGGCCCGGTGACGGTTTACATCGAAGAGCTGGGAAAGAAGTAAGTCGCAACGACACGTCGAGTCTTTAAAGAGTCACAAAGTCCTGACTTCACACTGACGCCACGTCACATCGACATCGACTGAAAACTGGGAAAATAATCACAGAAGCCAGGTGTAACACAGATAGGGGAGTCACAGGTGGAGGGAATCTTCTGTAGTTTTGATCTGCATGAATAAAACTTTGTGGAAGACCTGATTTTATTCGTCACCACGACGAGTTGACAAGGACTTCAAGTTCCCTGAAGTGGCCACTACGCTGACGAGGAGTTCGACAGCCCTGCCATTAAATATTATACTGAGCAAAACTTTTACAAAAATTATCAAAAATAAATAAAAAATATTTAAACATCAAAAAGGAAAAAGGAGCGATGAAGTAGAAGCAAACAAATTTTCTGTCATTCGACTGATTGAATTATTAAATCAGATTATTTTGGATGTTTTTTAAAACTAAACGTCCGATCGTCACGTTTTGTAAGATAAACCTGGTGACGTGACAAGAAGATCAAATCAGTCGAGTGAAAGTACTTAGTTACATTTGTCGTGTGAATCAGACAGGTCCCTCTGTGGAGTCTTCGTCCTCCCAGTGAGGAGGGCAGCTGGAGCACCGTGGTGAATCGAGACAAGAGGCTGAGCAACGGACACGGAGGTGAGGTGGTGCACACACACACACACACTCACACACTTGTAACCTGTTGAATCAAATTCAAACTCGTCGTGTCGTCTCAGACTGGGAGGACCGCGGCCGAGGCAGAGGCAGGGGGAAACACGTCCCAGCATCCTCCTCTGTTTCCCAGGCAACCGTCCCGGGCTCCGGTGGGCGCATGCTGAAGCAGCACTCGTGGCCGCCGCAGGCCACCGTAGACGAGCAGACCGCGGCCAAAGCCAACAGGTCACTGTGAGTAATGTCTGACTTCCTCCACCGGGCGGCTCGGGGGAAGAAGCTGATCGTAAAACACGTGTGTGTGTTTGTTTTTCGTCACAGGAAGTCGGTGAGCTCGGTGGAGACTTCGTTCGGACTGACGGAGAAGGAGCGTTTGGCCAAAGAGGAGGAGGAGAGGAACGTGGCGCTGGTGGAGATCCAGCTCAGAGACGAGCACAGCTTCCCCGCCCTCGGGGTGAGTTCAGAGGCGAGTCCTCGTGGTTGTCAGGCTGACACAAGATGATTCAGATTCAGGAACTCTTATAAATCTGTTTTTGTTCTTCTGTCGCTCAGACTCAGCCTGGGATGCAGAGCGACGGAGGGAAGAAGAAAGGAGGAGATAAGAAAAGATCTCAGAGAAACAAGACGGTACGTTTGTTTGGCGCGTCCTCTGCTCACTTCACAGATCCGGAGGTTGATGTTCGATGTTTCTTCTTTCTTACAGAAGAGTCCGGTCGAAGATGTCAGGGCGTCGTCTCCCTCTGCTGGTGAAAGACCAAAATCTTCCACCCCACCACTCACCTCCACGGCTGCTGTGAATACAGCTCCACCCGCCGACTCCTCGCCTCCTGCTGCAAAACCTCCTGCAAACTCCGACTCCAGTCCCGCGTGGCTGAGCTCGCTCAAGGCTGCCTCTTCTGCCAGCGCCACCCCGACTCCTAAAACAAGCGCTTTAGCTACCGGAACAACGCTGTGTTCTCTTCCTGCTGTGACGGGTGGTGCTGTGCCTTCCTCCGCCTCTCTCTTCTCCTTCCTCACCCCTGTTCTCCCCGCTGCGTCATCACCCCCGACCTCCCACGCTCTCTCCTCATCCTCCCCTCCACTTTTTTCTTCCTCCTCTCTTTCCCCTCAGTTGTCTGCCTCACCTCCACCTTCGTCTTCCCTACCACCTCCCACTTTCATCGCTCCCATCGCTCCCTCTCCAACTGCCACGCACGGCTTCCTCCCGCGTTCCTCCCCGCCCATCTCCTCGCTCACCCATTCCCCAAGTCCACCTCCCTCCTGCGCCCACCATGCTGCCAAAGTCCGCGAGGCTCCGCCAGTTTCAGGCCAAACTCCAAGTAAGAAATCTTTTTCATTTTAATCTCAGTCTTAGACGTGTTTCAGTAGCTGTAGTCAAGACCAAGACGAGACAGTAGAGCCTCCTTAGGTAGCTAATATTCACATAAACTCTCTGGGTGAAGGTTGCTACATCGAGTCACTTCATTCAGCGTCGCCTTGATGTATTTACAAACCGCTGTGTGTTCTTTGCTGTTTTGCTGATGAATTCTTTGTGGATTAGACAAAGCACAGGCAATTAAGTGAAATCCCTGCACTTGTAGTTTTGACCAGTCTTAGTCTGAAATCCTCGAGATGAGACCGAGGCCGTTTAAAAGTGATCTTAAGACTGGTCTCTGGCTGATCTTCCTCGCTGTGTTGGTCAGTCTCTGATGATGCGTGGGGGGTTGGCGCTTCCATGAATTGTTGAGGATGAAGTGTGACTGAGTAATCTCTCGTTGTTGGTTAATAACAGAGTAAATAGGATGTTAAATCTTAAAATGAGATTAGGTTCAGGTTCTAGGTGGTTAGGGTTGGGATAATCCACTGGGAGGCGTTAAGATTGTGGATATCCGAAGGTCCAAAGGTAGGACCACAGGCGAGATGTTGGGGTCTGAAGTACAGAGACCAGGCAGTTGGGGTTAGGCAAGAAGCCTGATCTCAGACTAAAAGTTCAGGAATTGTTCAAACCTTGGACAAACTATCACCAAACATGGCATAAGGATTCCTGGGGTTTGGACCTAAAACCTTTATAACAGTCTTTCAGTTGGAGCAGAATATGCGCTGTTATCCAGTGTCTCAAACTGAGAGTTAAGTCTTCACGTTTTCTGTCTTTCTTCAGATTCTTTGCCAAATATCGGAGCTACCGTGACAGCATCCCAGAGCTTCCAGAGCCAAGCCTCCCTGTCCCAGCTTCTTCCTCAGGTGTCTCAGGTGAACCAGAGCCACGTCTCTGTGACCCAGACCTCATCGATCCAGGTTGAGAACCAAACCAAGCTTTCTCCGCCCGTAAACCAAATCTTGATGCCGCAAACACAGACCGAATCCTGTCTTCCTGCCCTCCACCAGCACCAACCTCAGTCCAACACTGACGTGGTGTCTCTGCCCCAAAACCAGAGCCAGGTCTCATTAACCCAGGTGGAGAACCGAACCCAGTCTTTTTTGCCGGCAAACCAAACCTTGGTGCCCCAGATGCAAAGCGAGGCCCCGTCCTCCCTCCAGCACCAGTCTCAGGTCCAGTACCCCTCGCCGACGGTGGCTGAGGTCCAGTCCTCTCACCCAGCTCCAGGAGCTTTCTACCCCCTCACTTCCCAGGCCTCAGTTCCTGTCTCCGCCTCCATGCAACCCCATCCTCACCTTCACGTCCACCCGGCCCAGCCTCCTCACCCCTCCCAAGTCCCACATCCCTCCCTCTCCCTCTCTTCTTCCCCGACTCATCCCTCCAACACCCAGAATCAAACAGAGGGCCCGCTCCCTCCCACCCAGCAGGCTCAGCCCCAGGCCGACTCTCCGGCTCATCCTCCCTCCCAGCAGTCACACGTTCCTCACCCTGCTCTTCATCCCCTACTACAGTCTGCACACCAACCTCACCCCCAGTCAATCCCAGGAGCTGTACCTCTGCAGCAGCTGTCCCAGATCTACCAGGACCCCCTGTACCCTGGGTTCCCACAGGGGGAGAAGGGCGACATTGCTCCGATTCCCCCCATGTCCGCCAGCAAGTCAGGTGACGACTTGCCACAAGGTGAGCAACAATTAAAGCAGGGCCGACATTAAAGTTCCCAGGGCCACGTTGACATCTTCAGATTCTTTGACTAACATAAAAGTAGTTAAAATAGAGTGTTTGATCTATCTTCCTCTGCAGACGTCAACATCTTGAGGTTTTTCTTCAACTTGGGCATCAAGGTAAGACAAAGAACTTGATGCTATGAAATACTTTGAACCCTAACCCTTGTATACTCCTGATTCTCTGACCCTCTTCTCTCCAGGCCTACTCCATGCCTATGTTCCTCCCCTACTTTTACCTCCTCCCCCTCCAGCAAGCCCACACCCTACACCCCAAGCTCCCGTCCCGCTCCCCCTCTCCTACCCCTCACTACCTTTCCTCCAACGCCCCCACCAGGCAACAGGAAGCGTACCCTCACTCCC